>CAWUFW010001168.1:600000-1160000 GCA_963921515.1 Calotriton arnoldi
CCCACAATGTCTGGCTAACAGAGGTGGAGCTGGCAACAGGGACTCACCCCTAAGTGAAATGCGTCAGTCAGTCCCTCCCTGTGTACGGACAATGCACATTGAGGCACACGATTTGGCATGCTAATCAACACTCTTCACAGTTGAACACGAGTGAAGCTGCGTACACTTTATTGGCATGTGCGTGTCAGTATGGGCAAGTCAAGGGCCACAACATGCAAACTAATGCATCATACACTAACAGGCAGCAAAGGTACATGTAGAGGTGCAAGACATGGGGAGGCACAAATATACACCAACCATGACGGATGCCGACGGTCTCAGCCCACCTTGCCTTGCTGGACGAGTCATGTGGTGTTTGGCGAATGCTTATTGCACCGTGTCAGGGGACACCACTCACGGCCCATGGGATCTGCATAGTCCTGTACCACCGGACAGCGCTGACTGTGTGTTCTGCTGACAGTGAGCATGTGAAGGAGTCCAACAAGGTCACATGTAGTACTACATTGCCATGTGTGTACTCTCCCTCCAGCGGTGTGTCAGTTTGAGTAATGTTGCCAGGTGCCGCTGTCCACTCACCTTGCACAGGTGTGTGTCGACCCGCAGTCTTGCACGCACATGCATTCTGAGTCCAGGCGAATGCAGCCATGTCCACTGTCATGGTGGGATATGTGTCCATTTCTCCAAGATGCTAAAGGGTGTTTGGACCTGTGCCATGGGTTACAATCTTTTGTGGCTGCAGGAACGTTGTCACTCGTCCATGAAAGCGAGCGCAGCTTCATGGGCAATGAGTTCCAAGAGTACGTCGTTGTCGACTTCAACGAACACGGGGGCGAGCCAATCCATTAGCTGGTCCAGACAGATGTGCTCCGTCCACGCCGTTTCACCAATCCACAACACAGCCCAATAGGGGAGCGCTTCGATGTGGTCACTGCACACGAGGAATTGTGCAATCTCACATGCCCAACTGCCAGCACATACGCCCAATACCACGGCATCCCATGAACGGGTATCACGGTTACACTCCTGGTCGTGGGCCAACAGGGGGCGCACACACATGTCATAATCCAGTTCATCTACCGTTGTGTTGGATAGGCAGACATCCATGGGCCACTCGAATATGCATGATCGGCAGTGGAACCAGGGCTGGACGCAGGTGACATACGCAAGACGGAAGCTCAGACGGTAGCTGATGCGCAACACTGCCAGTGGCAGTGCCCCAACAAATGCAGCATTCGGTCACGGTACAGTTCCACGTGACAGGGGTTGTGCATGTGCCCGGGATGTTCTGCCATTGCGTTGTTTGCCCTCGTAGAACCGGCACTCTTCTGACCTGCGGCTGTTATGTGGATGATATGCCACAGCTCGAGCAATGAGTCGTATGAGTGTGCAAAGTTTGTACGTATGGGTTGTCCTGTACGTAAGTGTTCCATGCAGGAGTACCTCGAGCAAGGACTTCTGTGTGTGGGCTGTGGAGATGTTGATCTTTCATTGGCACCGTGTGTAGTGTGGGAGTCATCATCATCTGCCATGGTATCTCTCTTAGGGGGTGCCTGCCGCATGCATTTCCAAGGTCGGGGTGCAGATGTCCTTCCACCTTCTGTATTGAGACAAAGGGGCTTTCATCCCTAATGTTAGTCAGACTACTGCTTGTATCCTGGGAATGTGATGTGGCTATCGCGCTGCAATTGAGGCTAGGCCTTGGGCTTATGGTGCACCAAATGCGATGCACACACAACAGTTGCCATGTATGAGCCAAGACCCCGAGCGGTCTTGCGCCCCTTGTACATTCCCTTTGTGCGCGGACGCCCTCAGGCTGCATGCAACATTGCAACATTGTCGATTATGGGCCGTGTGGCGCAGACACTGCAACAGAGACACATGCATCAGTTGGTTTCCTGTGCAGCCCAGATATGAACCACACCCAGAGGCCAGGGATAATTGTTCACACCCCTACGCTGGCCTGGCGTACGCCGAGCCAGCCCACTCGGCTTACGTATAAAGGGGACGACGACGACGCTACGTGTCTCAGTTCTTCCCCACTGCCTGAGGTGACATGGCTGCGTCCGCCTGGCCGATGACGGGACTCAATCAATTAGGGTCCATGACTTGCGTTGCATGGAGTCGGTGGCACCGGTTGCACTGCAGCCAGCACGGGCCTACCGCCACGGGACGGTGACTTACTGTGCACTGAGGTGGGGGCACCTAAAGTGCTGAGCGGGTGTGCAGTTTGCGATGATGACGTGTGTACTGATATGGTCTCTGCCATTGCAATATCAAGACCCAGAGTCAAGTGTGCGCCTGGTGGACCGCAGTGTAGGCCTGAGCCAGCGGGCAGCGCGGGCCTACCGCCACGTGGCGTTGCCTCGCGTTTCACAGAGTTAGTGGCACCTAGAGAGCTGAGCGGGTGTGCAGCCTGCGATGATGACGTGTGCACTGATATGATCTCTGCCATTGCAAAATCAAGACCCAGAATCAAGTGTGCGACCTGGTGGCCCGCGCTGCGGGGTGCGTGATGTGGAGGCTGCCAAGGTCGTGGGCCCGGGCTTGGAGCTTGCACCGGGACGTGGTGGGCCCTCTTGAAGACACGCTGGTGGCGGAAGGTGAGCAGTGAGGCCTGGGTGCGCAGGGGCGGGCATTCCCCGCTGGGCGGCGGGAGGGGCTGGGGTGCAGCAGCCTGTGTGCGCAGGGGCGGCCAAGCGACATTGCCGTGTGCAATGATATGTACTCTGCCATCATTAGCTGTGGACTCTGTTTCAGATGAGGGACCTGGTGGCCTGCAGTGTGAACCGGCACGTGGTTGGAGACACACCAGTGGCAGCAGGTGAGCAGTGAGGCCTGGGTGCGCAGGGGCAGGCAATCCCCGCTGGGCGGCGGGAGGGGCTGGGGTGCAGCAGCCTGGGTGCGCAGTGTCCGCACTGTCTCTCCCTGTCCCTCTCTTCCTTTCACTGTCTCTCTCTCTCCCTCTCTTTCTCTATCTTTCTCTCTCTTTCTCTCTCCCTCTCTTTCTCTATCTTTCTCTCTCTCTCCCTCTCTTTCTCTATCTTTCTCTCTCTTTCTCTCTCCCTCTCTTTCTCTATCTTTCTCTCTCTTTCTCTCTCTCACTCTCACTCTCCCTCTCTTTCTTTCACTGTCTCTCTCTCCCTCTGTTGCTCTCTCTCTCTCTCTCTCCCTCTCCCCTTTCTCTCTCTCTCTCTTTTCTTTCTCTCTCTCTTTCTCTCTCTCTCTGTCCTTTGTTGAGCGCATGACACACCTTCTTATCTTCAATTTTGTCTTGCAGGCTGTGACTTACGGTTTGTCCGGAGAAGACCCACCATGACTCTTCCAATTATTGATGTTGAGTTGAATTGGAATAAATTGATTATTTTTGGCATTCTAAGATGTATGTATGTTTTTCCTTTTTCGGACCGCACATGGATGTTGGTTGTTGTACTTGTGCGACATCAGGAGAATTGTTGTGTTCATGAATTTGTAAGGTAGATGTGAAATATCTGTGTCGGGAGGGGGGGGTTGCCCAGGGTAGGGCCCCGAGGGCTGGTCCGGAGGGGTGGGGGTCCTGGGTGTGGTGGCAGTGGGTGTTGTGGCTCTCTTGGTGCTCCGGGCTGCATGATCAGTAGCTCCATGGCATCTGTTGTTCTTCACGTGTGGCTCTGGGCTGGGCTCCCTTTCATGGTGCAGGTTGTCGTCCAACTTAACACCAGGTAGGAGCAGGTGTTAGATTCCTGCGGCTAACGAGCCTTATCGCATGTTTTTGACTCTTATCGCCGATCTGGCTGGTCGTTGGGAATGTTGCGTAGTGATGTTTCCGTGGTTTTTTGCACGGGAACGCCTACTCTGCATCTCATTAGCGTTAGTTGCCGGTGTCATCCGTGGCAATGTTTTTTGTGGCTGCTATCGCAGGTTAACTGGCGATATGGGCTGTTGGTACCAGCTTGTGAATGGTGCGATGAATTTATTGCCACTTTGGCTGCGATAAAGTGCCGCTAACTCGGCGATGGGTCCTTGAGAATATGCCCCTAATTCTTTTTTAGGAGTATTGCAGAATCTCATTTCACATGAAACTTCAATTTCAGTATCCTGGTTATTATATGTACTAATCAGCCTCAATGGGATAATCCTTCCAGGGGTGTGGAATGACCTGATTGCTCTGGGAAAAACATGTTCCCAGGGATGAAAAAATCCTATAGGTGGGAGCAGCGAAACAAGAATTGTTCACTGTGCCAACTTGTTTAGAGGGTCTCTCATACTTCAAAGTAAAGTAGGTTCTGTGTGTCATGGAAAGTTTGGGGGTGATCTGGGCAGTGGGGACCAAGAGATAGGGGTGCAAAATAAGCCCAAACTGCAGGACGGAATTACGCCTATTTGGCAGAAAGGTAGATGTTGTTACGCAGATTGTGCTTTTTGTTATTTGGTGCAAATCCGTTCAGTAGTTTTTGTGAAACTAAAGCCCAAAATTATAGTGATATCTCTGGCTAAGGATATTTTGCAGCAATTTCGTGGTGGTCGTGGATATTTCATGACGATTTCTTGGAAGATCGCACATGCACGGGCCAGTGGGAATGCTCTGATTGGCTGGACGCAACCTGAACAGAAAGTTGCAGCTGCCATTTTATCAATCGGGAACAGTGAAAGCTAACATAAGGGGTCAGGGTGGAGGTACTCTGACCCCATGTTTGAGAAATAGGGGTGCTATTGACAAACATTATGTGTCCAAAATTGTTTTTTTAATCACATGCTATATTCACAACGACACCGCGATCGCCAGCGCGGCCCCTCCCCCCCATATACCATCACGGGAACATCGCGATTATTGCAGAGACACCTGGATATTGGTGAAAATATATATATATATTTGTACACACTTGTCAGTCACTGTCACAGACTCATGTAGGCACTCACAAACTCACTCAGACACTTATAACACTTATACATCCAGTCACATACCCACTCAGCTACACATACATCCACTTAAGGGCTCACTTGGAGAGTGATGCACCCATGTACAAACCCACTCAAAGACTTACGCACCTATTAGAGACCCACTCATAGACTTATGTGCACAGTCTCATACCCACTTAGAGACTCTTACACCCACTCACAGACCCACCTGGGCACTCATGCACCCACTCACAGACCCACTCAGATACTCATGCACCCACTTACAGACTCACTCGGAGAGTCACGTACCCATAGATAGACCCACTCAGAAGCTCAGGCACCCACTTACAAACCCACTCACAGACTCATGTATGTACTCACAGACCCACTGAAACACTCACACACCCACTGACAGGCCTACTGAGACACTCATACACCCGCTCACAGATCCACTCATACACCCACTCAAACATCCATACAGTCACTCACACACTCAGTCACAGACCCACTCAGACACTCACACACCCATACAGTCACTCGCACACCCACTCACAGACCGACTCTGAGACTTATGCACCCAGTCACTTAAACACTCAGAGACTCATGCACCCACTCACAGTCCTATTCAGAGATCCACGCACCCACTCAAAGAACCACTGAGACACTCACACTCCCAGTCACAGACCCACTCAGACACCCACTTAGGCACTCAGGTATCCACTCACAGATCCAGTCAGACAGTCATATACTTACTTATAAATGCACAAAGGCACTCATGCACCTACTCACAGATCGGCTGAGAGACTCATGCAACCAATCACAGACCCATTGAGACACTGATGCACCCCCTCCTAGATGCAATGAGACAGTCACGAAGTTCCTTACAGAACCATTGATGGACTGATGCACCGCCTCACAAATCCATTCAAATGAAGATGTAGCCTAACGGTTAGGGCGGTTGACTTCAAATCTGGGGAACCGGATTTGAGTATCGGCAACGATGCTCAATATCCTGTGATTCTGGGCAAATCACTTAATCTTCCTGTGCCTAACAAAAATAAATGTGTCCTCATGTAACGCAACTGGTGCTCATGTAAAGTGCTCTGATACCTGATTTTGGGTCAAATTCGCGCTATATAAAACTTCGGGGGGAAAAAACATACTTATACAGTGAATGAGAGACTTACTAATACAGTGATGTATGCAGTCACAGATTCCACTGAAAGTTTTATACACTGTGTTATAGAGATATTAAGGGAGTTATACATGTTATGATAGAGTCATTTAGATAGTAATGTGTTTAGTGTGTTGGTTATAATCCATTTTGCAGTTATAAGTTTTGAATGTGGTGGATAGCTGAAATTCACTTAAAAAAACAAAGGTTACGGAGACATTATAGTTGGGAATTAGCATTTAAAAAACCTTAGAAATTCACTGAAAAAAAATAAAAGGTTACAGGGTTGTTATACTTAGGCTGACATTTCACTCGTACAAAACCAGAGAAATTCAGCAGTTATAGTTACCTGAGCTAACTATAACTTGCGCCCTTACAATGCACTGCTCATGACCTCACATATTACATTACTAATGACATAGTCAGTGACATCATTGATAACATCACTGATGACATCTCAAATGACATCACTGATGATATCACTTATGACATAAAAAATGACATCACTGATGACATCACCCAGTGATTGTGAGTGTTTTCTAAAAGTTACTGAGTGTTAAACATATATACTAAGGTAACTCGCTGTGGAAGTGCTTGCATGGGTAAGTGAGCGGATGTGTAAGTGGTGTATAGAAGAGTGACTGGATATATGAGACTGTGTACATGAGATAGTGGGTGTGTGAGTTATTGTATAGGTAAGCAAGCGGATATGTTTGTGCGTGTATGAGTAAGTGAGTTGCTGTGTGAGCATTTGTATAGTTGACTGAGTTGATGTATCAGTAATTGTAAATGGTAAATAAGAGTGTGCATGAGTGGCTGAATGGATGTTTGAGCAGATACATAAGGGTCTGTATGGGCGAATAACAGGGTCCATGATTGGCTGTCTCGGTGCATCAATGGGTGTGTAAGTGGGTGTATGAGTGAGTGAGTGGGTGTATGAGTGGCTGTATGTGTGAGCGAATGGGTGTTTGAGTGGTTGTATGGGTGAGTAACTGAGTGTGAGAGCGGTTGTATGGGAAAGTATGTGGTTGTCTCAGTCACTGCATAGGTGAGTGAGTAAATGTACTAGTATATGTATAAGTAGCTGAATGGCTGTGTGAGTAATTGTGTGGGTGAGTTAGTGTCTGTGTGAATGACTGTATGGGTGAGTGAGTAGGTGTGTGAGTAGGTGTATGGTTAACTGATTTACTATGTCAGTAGCTGTATGAGTGTATGAGTGGGTGTGTAAGTGTGTCTTTGTCTCTATAACTGAATCTGTGACTGGCTGTATTGGTAAGTGAGTAGGTGCATGAGTGGCTGTATATGTGAGTTAGTGGTTCCGTTAGTGGCTCTATGGGTGAGTTGATGTGTTACTGGCTGTATGAATGAGTGATGAGATGTGTGAGTGTTTGTATGAGTTCTTTGAATGGGTATATGACATGTTTTATGGAGTGTAAATGGGTGTGTCAGTATTTCTCTGGATGATGTCATCAGGATGTCATTTCAGATGTCAGCAGTGATGTCATCAGTAATGTCATTTCAGATGTGATCAGTGATGTGATCAGTGATGCCACTTACCATGTCATGAGTTATGTAATATGTGAGGTCATAAGCAGTGCATTGCGGGGATGTGAGTATTTTTAGCTCAGGTAACTATAACTGCTGAATTTCTCTGGTTTTGTACAAGTGAAATGTCAGCCTAACTATAACGTCCCTGTAACCTTTGTTTTTTTCAGCTGGGGCATCATGCCCTCAGTGTTGTGAAGTAGGAGCTGAAATGTTTCATATGGTGTGGGCATGCCCTTCCATCTCAGAATTCTGGGAGGAAGTTGTGAACTGCATTAACGATGTCACACTGTGTAACATTCCTTGCTCCCTGGGCTCCTGCTTATTGGGCTAGTTCCAGTGCCCTGCCAAGCATAAGATTACGTCCAGATTCTCTGACTTAGCCCAGGTCCTTTCAAAACATGAGATTATGATAAACTAGAGGGCCGCAAGAGGTCCCAATGTACATAAATGGTGTGGTGAGCTTGTCAAGTGGGCGGGCTTTGTGAGTGGGGCACGGCTCAGGGAGGCGAAAAGAGGTTGTGGCTCCCTTGAAGTGGCACGAGCATGGAACAACCTGCTTGATTGCTTGCGTGAACTGCGACTGCCGACACTGGTTGGATCCCCGAGGAGGAGTGGAGAGGGTGGAAGAGACTGGTGCATGACGTCCAGTGGCATACCCTGGAGCATAGAAATGAAAGGTTACCGGTTAAGGCTATGTTTGGTACAAACAAATTTTACCATCATATTGTGAAAGTAGTGGAGGCAAGATGGCGACCGCTCGGACGGTCGTGTAAGCCCGAGCTCCCGGACCCTCGGCCCCATGCTTTACATCCCCCACATATGGCATAATGACAGCAGTGTGCGGCAAAAACAAACAAGGCAGATAAAACAAAAGGCGAAACTTACCTCTTGGAGCGGTATGTTCTGGTGTGTCCGGTCTGCTGCGGCGGCTTCTCGTGTGTCTGTGCTGCGGCTCTTGGAGCTGGTTTGGCAGTCTTCCGGGTTCTCACATGCAAGGAGACTCAGGATTGAAGGAGGGGCTGACCTGGCGGCGCCCCCTGCGGTAATGCCTCCAAAGGCGGGACGCGTAAAGGTCCGTATCCCGATGGAAGCCGGAGGAAGTGGGGGGGCAGCAGCTGGTGGAAATGCGGGTTGAGCTGGCAAAAACGGCAGCACGGGAGACCCGGTATCCGAGAGAAGAGAGAGAGAGCACACGTGGGGATACTACTGGTAAGCGGGCTGTGCCGTCTTTATTTCTTTCAGGAAAAACGAAAAAGCAGCCTACGCCTCCACATGCTTGCCCTGTCAAGGAGGTAGATGGACAAAACGGCAAGGAGGGGGAAACTTCAAAAGTTGGTCTAGGACAGAAGGATGCTGATGCGAAGGGGGGCTATCAAACTGGGGGCTCGCCTGGCCATATAAATACCGTGAAGGAAGGAAAAAGGGCTTCAAAAATCGACAATAGGGAAGGTGATTACACTACCACGGATACAAGGGATCCGGCTACCAAACAAATAATATTAGATTGCCTTGGTAAGGATTTCCCGGCTGCAACCTGCATAGCGGATGGGCAGAAGGGTGAACCCTTTAATGTGGACAGGCCAAGTGGAAAATACGATGATACCATTCAGAGGCTGGCAAAGGAAATTGATTCAGGGGACAACTTTTTCTCCCTTTCTGACCCCTCAAATACTTCTGAGGATGAGACCGAACCGACTACTCACCCAAACCGGAGGAGGGGCTCCCCAGACAGTGGCCATAGCGGAATAAGCAGCTCCCACCTGGATGATCTGGGAACAGATACACCGGGCACACCAGAAAGCAGTCCAAGAACGGTATGTGAGAGAGGTGAAGCAGGTGAAAATCTCAAAATTACCGAAAACACAGAGGCCTTGCTGTGGGACTATTCCTTTCTAGCTGAATCTGGGGCAAGGGGTGAGACCATAGCGACACAGCCATGTGAAAAGCCGCTGGAGAATTCAGAGGACATTTCATTGGCGGTCATATATCAGAGTATAATGGCCCATAGAGAGGAGACTCGGATAGAGAGCCAGCGCACTCAGGGGCTTGTCAGAAACTCCAGAACTCGGTTCGAAGGATTGCCAAATCTTGCACAGAATTTGTTGAAAGATTCAACGAGGCAGAAACGCGGATCTCTAACCTGGAGGATGAACTAGCAGCGCAGAAGGCAGCCACAGAAGCACTGCGGACATGGAAAGATGATACTCTTTGGAAGCTGACGGACCTTGAAAATCGTCTTCGACGCAACAATTTGTGGGTCTTGAAGATCCCAGAAGGCACAGAAGGACTAGATGCTCGAAAATTTATCATTGAGCTCTTCTCTGAGGCCTTCCCAGGATTGTCACAATGGGATTGGAATCGGGAGATCCAGAGGGCGCATATATTTCCCTTCACACAGCGTACAAAGCCAGGTCAAAGTGCTTCTAGACCCAGAGCAATTCTAATTTCGATTAACAACTTCTTGGCTCAAGAGGCAGTTTACGATCTTGCATGCCCAGATCGAAAGAAAACAGGGAAAGGGATGGAACTTTTTATACGCCCGGATTATTGTCCCCTGACGGTGGAGAAAAGATGGCAATTACGGCCACTCATTACCCCCTTTCAAGGCAAGGGGGCTACAAGCCTACTTGCTAAATCCAGCCAAACTCAAAGTTATATTAATGAGCAAGTCCGATTCTTCACTACAGAACTTCAAGCCAAAGAGTACTTGCAGTCTTTATAAGATGGGATATGGTTTTAAGTAACCTGTTTGTATAAGTGGCCTTATTTGGGGCTTTGCCTTTTTCCTCTTTCTTCTTTTTCTTTTTCCCTTCTTTAAGCTCTTTTATGGGGTGTTTTTTTTCCTCTTGCTGATTCTAGTGATGGGGGTTTTGCACTAAAAGGGATGCACTAAGTGTGTGGGGCGGGGCGAACCGGGAGGCAGAAGCTTGATCCATCTCAGGGACCATTGGTCCTAAAGCCTCTTTTCAGGACAAGGGTGGGGGGGCAGGGCTTCGGCTGAAGCTCTGTGAAGGAGGATGGGGCTGCGGGAACAGGGGGGGGTTTGGAGGAGGGTGGGGGGGTGCCTGGGGGTGGGGGGGGGGTGGGGAAGCACAGGATAAAACAATCCATGAGAGTTCAAGAACAAAAAGAGAAAAGTGTACACAGTCAAATCACATGGTCTTAGATGAGATAGAAACATCAACATTTGATGGGGGATAGGAAATGTTACTCGGGATTACGGATTTGCTCCTTTAATGTATGTGGGCTGAATAATTATGGGAAGAGACAACGGGTGGCTGCGGAGCTACGGGTGGTCCAACCAGATTTGGTCTGTATACAAGAAACCCATATTCCATGGTGCAAACGATAGCTTTTAGATGAGCTTGGGTACTCGGTACTGATATGTACACAACAATCCACTACAAACCGAGGGGTAGCGGTACTGGCCAAAAATACTGTACAGGGGTCGGGAAGAGTTCTGGTGGATAAACAAGGGCGCTGGGCCATTATTGAATGTACAATAGGGAATGTCAGATGCACTGTATGTTCAGTATATGGTTCCAACCTCGATGAGGCAGCAGTGTTAGAGGGGTTGAATGTTGAACTAGCATCATGGCTGACTCCCCTGATTTTGTGCAGTGATTTTAATATACATTTGGAACCCCAGGGCTTGCAGTCAGATATTAAAAATTATAAGGGTAGGAAACCCAAAGTGTTTAAGTCTCTTCAGCACTTGGTGGCGGATCACAAGCTGGTCGATGCCTGGGCCACTCTACGAGGCCCTGACCCAGGTTTTACATTTTATTCGCACCCACACCATAAATTAGTTAGGTTAGATTATTTCTTAATTCCAACAGCATTATTGGTAGAAGCTGAAATACAAGTTTTCCCTCGGATCACGGCGGATCACGGCCCCTCAGTACTTGATATACAGACAATTAGTACAGGTCCTAAGGCCAGATCCTTCTCATTTGATAGGAAACTGTTGTTGGATGAAACGTTCGTTGTGCACATGAATGATTGGATTAGGCAGTTTCTACTTATTAACCACAACTCTACCACATGGGGTTATATCTGGGATGCTCTTAAAGCTGGGTTCAGGGGGGAGACTCTTAGTTTTGGGCTACACAAGCAGAGACAGTTGAAATTGGCGACTCAGGAATTGTATTCAAAGCTTATAATAGCTGAAGAGAATCTCATGCTGGGAATACAAGCACAGGGCGATATTTCACTACTGCAAACTGAGGTCGCACGCTGTAAGGCTAAAATTAACCTGCAGTGGAGCAAAGCAATAGCCATTAAACATACTCTCAATAAAGAACAAAGCTATGAGTATGGTGAAGCAGCAGGGCGCTGCTTTGCACAAAGGCTGCGGTCAAGGGAAGCAGCACAAAGAATTAAGGGTATGACAGATAAACATGGTAATGCGGTAGATACCTCTGTCGGGATCCTCAGGGTTTTCCATGATTTTTTCAAGGGACTATACACAGGCGACTGCTCTGCTGTACAGGCAAGTGAGATCTTGCTCCAAAATCTTAATTGTGAAATGCTAAGCCAGCATGATGTAGATATGTTGGAGTCACCAATAACTATGGAAGAGCTCGAGGTAGCCATCAACAGTCTAGCTAATGGTAAAGTGGCAGGACCCGATAGATTGCCATTAGAGGTATATAAAACCTTTTTTCGAGAGTTAAAAAGGGATATGTTGAGTACTTTTCAACAAGCACAGATAGGGGCGGCGCCACTATCCTGCAATGAGGCAAGCATAATCGTTTAAAAAAAAAAAAGATAAGCCACCTGATCTTACGGGTTCTTATCGACCCATATCTTTACTAAACTGTGTTGGTAAAGTCTATGCAAAAATATTTGCGACCCGGTTTGCTAGAGTCATCTTTCCTCTGGTGTCAATTCGGCAACATGGGTTTATACCCAAGAGGAGCACAGTTAATCATATTAATAGGGTTATAACTTTGCTAGACGGTGCCAACGCTCAGGGTAATAAAATCGGTTTGATCCTTTTAGACGCTGAAAAGGCGTTCGACCGGGTCGCGTGGGACTTTTTATGGGTGGTTTTACGACGGTTTGGCTTTCCCCCAGGTTTTGTCAAAGCTATTCAGGTTTTATATCGAACCCCTACCACTAAAATCTGTATGATGGGCTTAGAGTCTGAACTTGTACGCATCACCAGAGGTACAAGACAGGGATGTCCGTGCTCCCCTTTGTTGTTTTCACTGTACATTAATCCCTTTTTAACTATGTTAGAACAGAGTCCGAGATTGAATCTGTTATCTGTAGACAAGAGCAATATCGGGTCCTTGCGTATGCAGATGATATAGCGGTTGTAACATCTAACCCTATCACTGCTATGCCCGAGATTGAGCAGCTGGCACATAGATTCGGCTTGGTTTCCGGTTACAAACTCAATGTGTCTAAAACACAGATCATGTGCATAAACCAAGACTGCAGTAATGACCCTAGGGTCATGGACGAGGTATCATACCTGGGTATTAGATTAAGGACATGTTTAAAAGCATTAGTGGAGGTTAACTGGGGGTCTATTTTAACGACAGTGAAACAACAACTAGACCGTTTTGAATGCTTGCACCTGTCGTTGGTGGGGCGATGTAATGTTCTTAAAATTATGATTTTACCTAAGGCTTTATATTATTTTAGATCAGTCCCAATATAACTCACCCGGGTCCACCTCAATTACTTCAATTTATATGTGCTAAGTTTTTATGGGCCCAAGGGAAATCCCGGAGAGCAATGCGTTTTATGACCCTATCCCGGGAGAAAGGTGGGTGGGCAGTTCCGGATTTTACGCTGTATTATTATGCCTGTATTCTTCAAAATATGCAAATCTTACTAACTGGGGAAGAGGTGTGTAATACTGCTGAATCCCCATCTATTTATCAGATGTTGTTGGGTGCTGATGCCAAGAGCCACCTATTCATGATGCTGGAATTCAGTTACTATAAAAAAAAACTTGGTTCAAGGTTTTAAGCACCGCCTATAAGGTTTGGAAGGCTATACGGAAACGTTATCAAATTGAAGGGGCTTCGTATTATATTCCCACATCTGCTTCGGGCTTACTCCCGTCGGTCTTTTGGGATAGGACTGTCGACAGATGGAGAAGTAAAGGGATCTTATACATTGGTGATTTTTATATCAATGGGGGCCTGGCATCTTACGCTATGTTAGCTGAGATACTCAGCTGCCTAAGACCGAATTTTTTAAGTTCCTACAAATTCGTGACTATTTATGTAAAAGGCAACGGGTGATTGAGCTGAATCCCTTTGTCGAGGCTATTAGAAATAACTCCTGCATTGGTACTTTATACAACATGTTGCTCGACACTCAGAATGATGATTTAGATGCCCAAAATCTTAAGTGGGACAACAGGTTAGGGTGCCAGGGTACCCGTGTTGAGCAATCTATGGATCTGGCAGGGAGGATACTACTGTCTACCAACTTGCGGTCGCAGCACTATAAGACTGTGTTTAATCTGTACCATACCCCCGCCAAAATGGTTAAATTGGGGAGGGGCAAACAATGGGAAATGTTTTCGCTGTGGAGCATAGGTGGCAGATATTGTACATATATTTTATGCATGCGGATGCTTGACCAATCTCCTGGAGCATATTGAGAAGTTCCTTTTTGAAATAACTGGGGCAGGCATAAATATTTCAGCCTCTACTATGCTTTTAGGGATGGAGGAAAATGTAAGGGTGGGGCAGCCAGCACACAAGTTTTGCTATTTGATTTTCCTAGCCACGGCTGTAGCTAGGCTCTGTATTGCTTCTATGTGGCTGCAGAAGGATGCCCCTATCTTCGAGCTGTGGAGAGCTAGATTTTATACCATCTTTAATCTTGAATATAGCTTATATGCTCTGAAAGGCTCACTTAGGCAGAAGCTGGGCGTGCAGATATGGGGCCCTATGATCGAACATATGAAAGACTGAATTTCCATTGTTAATAACTATTTATGATGTATTTATTCATGGATATGTATCACCTTCCTGTTTTTTTAACTTTCGGATTAATTATGGTTTTTGTATTGCCTTTTATCAGCTTTTAGTAAGACTGTGTTAATGGATTGTGATGTGTATTTGTATGATCATGGATTGAAATAAAAAAAAAAACTAAAAAAAAGAAATGAAAGGTTACCACTTGGATCCTGGGGAGTTGTAATGAGGTAGGCGGTGGTGGCCTCCTTTCACTGAGACCCAAAGACATCGGACATGTGTTTACTAGTGGCAGCCGGCTTTGTTTGTTTGTTTGTTGGGTTGAGGGAGAAGAAGGTGTTTTCTATGGGGCAGCCTGATCTGGTGTTAGGCGGAGGGGTGGAATAAATCAACTGCAGGAGGTTTGGCATGAGTGCTGTACACCACCTGGATTTAACCCATTTGAAGGGGTTATTAAGATTGCGTGGGAAAGTAATGTAATAGAAGACTATTACTCCATTGTTGTAAGAGCCCTTACCATGCCTGTAATAAGCTAATACAATTTTTTGTGGAATATATATACATGTATATATATATATATATATATATATATATATATATATATATATATATATATATATATATATATATATATATTATCTACTGGCGGTCGCCAGTAGATAGTTATAGTTAGGACCTTGTTTTTATTCAAAAAGCGTTTTTCTTTTCCCAATAACTTTGGCGCCGGTTGACGAATCTTCGCGAAATTTTGAAAACTCGTGGGGCGCTCCGGTCAGCTCCTATCCTGAAGTGTTCGGGGTGATTCGCCAAGCGAGGGCCTAGAAAAAAGGGGGGTCCCAAAACGTGTTTTCTCCATGTTATTTTCCATAGGAAACTTTAGACACGGCTACAGCCCGAACTGCTGAACGGAATTACACCAAATTTGGCAAAAAGGTAGCCCTTGTTTCAGAAAGAACTCTTTTGTTAAATGGTGTAAATCCGTTCAGTAGTTCCTGAGAAATTTTAAAAAAAGAGGGCGAAAAATGAATTTCCCATAGGAAACTTTAGACACGGCTACAGCTCGAACTGCTGAACGGAATTACACCAAATTTGGCAAAAAGGTAGTGCTTGGTTCAGAAAGCACCCTTTTTTTTAAATGGTGTAAATCCGTTCAGTAGTTGCTGAGAAAATCAAACAATAAAAGTTTCGATATATAGAGGCACGGAGGATCCGCGGACCCTCCTGACCACAAGCTTTATTCTAATTGGCTGTCAACACTGCAAACCAGGAAGTGTTGGCAGCCATCTTGTGACTCGGTAGAACCGAGTCACAAGAAAAGAGAAAAACAAACGCGAAAAACAAGAAAAGGGGGCAGGGTAGAAACACCCTGACCCCCTAGGCCTGCTCTGGAAGTCCCACAAGGACCCCCAGGGCCCAAAAAAGCATTTTAAAAAAAAAAACAAATCGGCCGAATTATCGCTGGGTGCGCAAATCCAGCCGAGAAAATTAAAAAAAACGAAGCGCGGGCTCCCGCGCTTCGTATTCAAAAAGCCCCCGGGTGGGCCAGGTCCCGGGGGCACTGAAAAAATGTCACTGCCCGGGGGACCGCCACCTCCCCGGGGCTAATTTTTAAATGTGTGGGGGGGCCTCCAAGGCCCCCCCAAGCCCCGGGGACCATCACCCCCTGGGGCTTTCATTAATTATTTGCGGGGGCACATGGGCCCCCCGCAGCCCCGGGGACCGCCAACCCCCGGGGCTTGTTTTTTAAAAAAAACATAAACCTGTGTTGGGGGGCTCGAGACCCCCCACACACCCCGGGGACCGCCACCTCCCCGGGGCACTAAAATGCAAATTTGGGGGTCCGTTACGGACCCCCGAGCCCCGGGGACCACCACCTCCTTTGGCTTTGTAATTGAAGGGAGGGGGGCCGCGTGGCCCCCCTCCTGGAGCCAGTGATGGCCCTGGGGACCGCCACCCCCCAGGGCCGGCTCCTGCAGTGTCCTGGGGTGCCCACCCCGGGGACACTGCTGTTTGCAATGACAGGGCGGGAGCCATGCGGCTTCCGCCCTGTCATTGCAAACTCTGCTTTGCTTCATTGAAGCGAGAGCAGGGAAACCTGCTCTCGCTTCAATGAAGCAAAGCACAATTGCTTTTCCATAAGGGGAGCTGCATGTCAGCAGCTCCCCATGTGGAAAAGCAATGCTGGCTCCCGCAGGACGCGGGGAGCCGGCGGTACCGTGGGGGCACTGGGGCTCCCCCCACGGTCCCCAACAGAGAGGCCAGGCCCCGGGGGATGGGGTCCCCGGGGCCAGAAGTGGCCCAGGAGGGGGCCGCGTGGCCCCCCTCCTTTAAAAATAATTTTTAAAAAAAATAAAATGTGGCCATGCCCCGGGTGATGAGGTGTAAAAAGGGGTGTGGCCTCGGACCACCTCTCTGCAACGCAGGCCTGTGGCGCTTACTGTAAGTACCTGGTGGGCTAGTTGGGCCCCAGGGACCCTCAGGATTCAAGGTGACCTAATCCCCCAACTTAAAACGCGCCACGGGGCGCGTTTGCACAGTGGTGAAGGGAGGGGGCGGGACTGATGTGACATGTGTGTACTTATCCAATCACTCCGCCAAAACCCAAGCACTTATAAATTCACCATGCACTCTCCTTGCAATACTCTAATCATCCAGTCAGTACCCATGCACTCATGCAATGACCCCTGCACTAACACAAGCACTGCTACAGTACCCAGAGCACTACCCATGCAGTCCAGCCATCACCTGTCAGTACCCATGCACTCCTTCAATCACCCAGCCAGCACCATGTACTTATCCAATCACTCCGCCAAAACCCAAGCACTTATAAATTCACTATGCACTCTCCTTGCAGTACTCTAGTCTTCCAGTCAGCACCCATGTACTCATGGAATGGCCCAGGCACTAACACATGCACTGCTACAATCCCCTTAGCACTTCCCATGCAGACCTCTAACCACTTACACACTACTGATTCACTCCTCCAATTACCCAGGTAGTACCCATGCACTCCAGAAATCCCTCTGTCACTACCCATGCACTCCTCCAATCACCCAGCCAGCACTATGTATTTATCCAATCACTCCGCCAAAACCCAAGCAGTTATAAAATCACCATGCACTGTCTTTGCAGCACTCTAATAATCCAGTCACTACCCATGTACTTATGCAATGATCCAGTCACTAACACATGCACTGCTGCAATCCATTGAGGACTACCTATGCTGTCCAGTAATCTCCCTGGTACTACCTATGCAGTCCTCCAATCACCCAGCCAGTCCTATGTCCTTATGCAATCACTATGCCAAAACCCAAGCACTTATAAATTCACCATGCACTCTCCTCGCAGTACTGTAATCATCCAGTCACTACCCAATAAGTCATGCAATGATCCAGGCACTAACACATTGACTGCTGCAATCCCTGTGTACTACCCATGCAGTCCTCTAACCACCTACACACTTCTCATTCACTCCTTCAATTCCCCTGGTAGTACCCATGCAGTCCAGCAATTACCCAGTCACTCCCTGTGCAGTCCTCCAGTCACCCAGCCACTACCATGTACTAATCCAAACACTCCGCCAATACCCAAGCACTTATAAATTCACACAGGCACTCTCCTTGCAGTATTCTAATCTTTCAGATAGTAGCTATGTACTCATGCAATGCTCCAGGCACTACCTGATCACTGTTACAATCCCATATGCCCTACCCATACAGTCCTGTACCCAGTTACACACTTCTCATTTGCGCCTTCAATTCCCCAGGTAATACACATGCAGTCCCGCAATCACACTGTCACTCCCTGTGCACTCCTCCAGTCACCCAGCCACTACCATGTACTAATCCATACACTCCTCCAATAGCCAAGCACTTATAAGTTCACCACGCACTCTCCTTGCAGTACTCTAATTATTCAGTCAGTACCCATGTACTCATGGAATGACCCAGTCACTAACACATGCACTGCTGCAATACCTTGAGGACTACCTATGCAGTCCAGTAATCTCCCTGGTACTATCTATGCAGTCCTCCAATCACCCAGCCAATCCTATGTGCTTATCCAATCACTGCGCCAAAACCCAAGCACTTATAAAATCACCATGCACTGTCCTTGCAGCACTCTAATCATCCAGTCACTACCCATGTACTCATGCAATGACCCAGACACTAACTCATGGCAAATACAGAGGAGGTCATGCTAATCACAGGGGTACACCAACGCATAGTGTTCCCTAGTGTATGTAGGTGTTTTCACTGTATTCTAAGTGTCTTTTAGCATAGCACTGGCTCCGGTCCTGGTTATTCGGAGTCAGTTACCACCAGTACCCGTCAGTAAAAACTTGGGGGCACAGGAGGACTTTCTGCTCCTCTGTTGGTTCTTTCTGCACATCTCTTGCTTTTTCCTGCACTTTTCTTCGTCTTTCTGGACTTCTGTTGCCTCTTTCTGCATTTGTCTTGCTTCTTTCTGCACTTTTCTTCTTCTTTCTTCACATGTCCTACCTTTGTAGGCATAGTTAGAAATTAGCATTTAAAAACCTTTGAAATTCACTGAAAAAACCATAGGTTTCAGGCACGTTATAGTTAGAAATTAGCATTTAAAAACCATTGAAATTCACTGAAAAAAACCGTAGGTTTCAGGCACGTTATAGTTAGAAATTAGCTTTTAAAAACCTTAGAAATTCACTGGAAAAACCATAGGTTTCAGGGACGTTATAGTTAGTTGGACATTTCACTCGTACAAAACCATAGAAATTCCCCCGTTATAGTTAGTTCAGCTAACTATAACTCGCGCCCCGCAATGCACTGCTGATGACGTCACATATTACATCATTCATGACATGGTCAGTGACATCACTGATGACATCTCAAATGACATCACTGATGACATCACTGATGACATCATCCACGTCAAAATCTGATGCACCTCCTCACACTCTAATATAATCTTTGATACACCCACTGTAAAATACAGACTACCATTTTCGAAACCATCAACACACCAGTACCAGTTACTACATACGCACTCACTGATTCCTAGGTCTACACACACATCCACTCATTCACCCATACAATCACTCATACATACAGTCACTCATCAATACAACACTATCATATGCACTCATACAGACACTCACACACCGCCACTCATCCATGGAGTTACTGATACACCTAGTCAGTCATGCAAAGTATTAATCACACTCCTATTTCCTCACCTATACAGTTATTCACACACCACCTCACTTATTCAAACATATACTAACACATACTTACTCTCTTATACACTCACTGATACAAGTACACACTGATCCATTAAGCCACTCTCACAATCACTCACTCTCATGTATAGTCATTTATATACTCCAACTCTCACAAACACTACCTTTTACATATGTAGTTACTTGGACATGTACCACTGAGACATCCAATCTCTCACCAACACACCCATACACACACTCACCCACCATACAGCTGTTTCCACATGCACTCTTGAACCCATACACCCAGTGAATCAACCACTCACACATCTATGCACAGAGTTGCACACCTCCCACCCACCCACACACACTCTCAGTCTCCCATACAAATACTCTGGCAACCAATCAATAACCCATATACACACTCATGAAGCTACTCACCAACCCATGCAGCAGCTTACACAACAACAGACATACTGATACACACATTCAGACAGTTTAGTCACTAACCCATGCATTCAGTAAGACACATTTAATCACTCACTTATACAGTCAGTCACGCACCTACTAAATCCTTCATCCAGACACTTCTACACCCTCTCATTCTTCAATACAGCTTGGCATATATATATAAAGCATATTTAAACTTTACAGAAACACACAGTGACTGGATGATGTCATCAGTGATGTCATTTGAGATGTCATCAGTGATGTCATCAGTGATGTCACTGACCATGTCATGAATGATGTAATATGTGAAGTCACCAGCAGTGCATTGCGGGGGAGTGAGTTATAGTTAGCTGAACTAACTATAACGGGGGAATTTCTATGGTTTTGTACGAGTGAAATGTCCAACTAACTATAACGTCCCTGAAACCTATGGTTTTTTCAGTGAATTTCTAAGGTTTTTTAAAAGCTAATTTCTAACTATAACGTGCCTGAAACCTATGGTTTTTTTCAGTGTATTTCAATGGTTTTTTAAATGCTAATTTCTAACTATAACGTGCCTGAAACCTATGGTTTTTTCAGTGAATATATATATATATATATTTATATATAAGTAACAGAACATAAAAGCACAACTTCATTAAATAACAATACGTACTTAAACCAATTAACCATACTATACTCAAAACCATCTCATTAGCAGTGTTAATGGTAATGTAGTATGTAGTCTGATCGCTGAGATAATTAATTACCTTTCTAGTTGTATCTGATAAATCAAGGTTGATGTTACTTGGTTATTTTAAATTTTGCAGACCTGTTTGGTATATTTTTAGATACTGGAATTTAAAAAAATGTGTGGGGTGGGCATTGAAAAGTCTCATTGCCATTAAACTCATGTACAGGAAAGTGCTAGTTCTGTCAGCCATATGTGAATTTTTCATGAAGTGCGATTGACTAATGCAGAGGTTAAGTTATTTTTTCTAGAATTTTGAAATTCATGCATTCACAAAAATTGTGTGCACCTCAACTCATTCCATAAATGGATTGCTCATGACCTCACAATATTTATACCAATAAATAGCAAAGCTTACCTACACAACATCATTTAAAAACAACGCACATCAAAATTAATAAATTATATTATATTCATAGTGTTGTCACCTATAATGTCAATGTTAAAGTGATATACAGTAACCAGTTCAACCAGGGACAGGCGCGACCGGTCCATTTGGGCGGAGGGGCCACGCCCCTCCACCTATTGCCCTGTACGAACAGTCTGTCAGGCTGAACAAAGGTCAGCCTGACAGACACTGTTCACTTTCAGTTCAGGCAGCCAGGAGCCAGACATGTGCATTTAGCGCTGGCTCTTGGCTGCCTGAACTGAACTTTGCTGGGCTGAGGAAGTCACAGCTCCTGTGGGCGTGACTTCCTCAGCTCAGCAAAGGTCCCTGAGGCCCTCCCCTCAGTGGCGAGGGGTAGCGTCACTGATTGCCTCGTACCTGGGCGCTTCAGTTTTAAGCCCTGAAGCACCCAGGGTCGAGTGTCAATCAGTGACACTTCATCACAGAGTGGGGTGGGGTCAGCAGTCTCACTGACCCCATCCCACTCTGTGATGACATTGGGACTGCTGCCTTCCCTCATTGGCTCACCTTCAGCCAATGAGGGAAGGCAGCAGTCCCAAGCCTTCTGGAACCGCCGAGGCAAAGCTGGCTGCAGGTAAGTGTGTGTTTTGCTTTCTTTTTAAATTATTGTCTGATGCGTGCGTGCGTGCGTGTATGTATGTATGAATGTTTGGGAAAGAGTGTTGTGAATGAATGTGTTTGTGTGTGTGCGCGCATGTGTGAATGCATGGTTGTGAGTGTTATGTGTAGGTGTACGCGTGTGTGTGTTCTGTCCGCCCCCCTCCCTCCAAAATGTATCGGTCGCCACTGACCAAGGATGCCAAAAATTGCCAACTCTGCTGTACCGGCTTTATTATATGCAGATGACGCAGTTTTGTTGGCCAGAACCCCTTGTGCATTATGTAGTCTGGTGGAATCTTTTGTATCATTTATGAGTTCCTTAGATATGAAAACAAATTTTGAGAAATTGCACATCATGGCTTGCAGACCTGGTAGGAAAGTTTCGACAGTATTAAAACTGGGCGAAATACAGGTAAGTGAAGTTGGAAATTTTTGCTATTTAGGCCTGAGGTTTGATTCAAGTAATTCTTGGCAGACACAAGTAAATAGAGCCCAGCGGAATCTTGAAAGGGCACTGGGCTCCCTTTTCAATCTAGTTAAGAAAGATGGTAGATCCAAGATTTTACCATTTTTTAAATTATACAAAATGTAATGCATTCCAACTGCTACATATGGAGCAAGGGTTTGGGGACTTCATAATGCTGCTACCACACAAGTAGAAGAAAATAGAATTTTCAGGAGGCTGTTGAATCTTCCGCCCTCAAGTGCCAATTTTATTTTGCATTACGAACTGAATAGAGAGTACATCTCAGATAGTATTAAACTGGCACCCCTCCTGCTCTGGGTGAGCGTGAGAAGTAATAGTGAGGCAAGTTTTAATAGGGCAGTTGTTGAGGACTGTCTGAGTCTAGATAAGGGGCTCTCCATTCCCTGGCTGAACTATGCCTGCAAACCCCTGATTGATATTGGTCTTCCCGAATTGTTTAGTACCCCTGGTGTTATTACAAAGACCGATAAAAGGGTGGTCAAGCAGAGGTTTGCTGAGCGTACCCCCTTACAGAGGATTCAGGAGACCATTTGTAAACATACTATTTGCCATTATTACTCCTTTTTTGCAACAGGCGATATTGCCATGTATTTTACACTAGAGTTAACCCGCAGGGAGAGGTCTCTCCTTTTTAGATTCAGGTCGGGGATGGTTTGGCATTTAGCATGTTTTACGATGGGGCTAATGTGTGGGGTAGCGTGCTGCCCCCTGTCCTGTAATGGTAGGGCGGAACAATCCCTGCTACATTTTATGTTTTTCTGTGGCTTTTATCGTAAGTTTTTCCTGCTTTGTCTTAAACCCACACTGAAAAAGTTAGCCTTCCAGAAACGTAGGGTGGCTTTAACCTTCCTTGAAAAGATTACTAGCCCTGATATTTCCTATAGCATATGTTGTTTCCTTAAGGTGGCTATTCATAGCAGAGAATCAATGGAGGGAGCTAGTATGGTAGCTGAGACGCCTAGAGGACAGTTTTATACTCTTTTATTAATTTATGCTTTGTTTGCGATGGAATGATATGAATTTAGCTAGTATAAATGAACCGAGAATGATATTTATGATGCTGTGTGGATTTTATACATATTATTGTATTGTTTTATTTTGTGCTTTTATGATTTTTTTAAGATTAAATAAAGATTTAGAACTATTGATATACAGTGTCACTAGTAATGTCGTCAGAGACATTTCTGATGACATCTGTCACACCTTAAGTGATGTCATGAGCAATCTATTTGGGAGTTAAGATTTTTATGTCAGTGAGGCAGGTTATGGTTTATGATACAATTTCTCCACATATCAGCTTTTGAAGAAGTGGACAATAAATCATTTCCTTAAAAAAAAGAAAAAATAAACGTGATTCTCACCATGTATGACTAGCAAAGACATCACACAATATTGGCAAATGAAATGGTGGCTGGGATACCGGGCAGCTGTTATGTGTACAAAATCTGCCAGTGTCTAAGAAAGGGAATCCGCAATGAGCAATAGCACAAGGAATTGACATAAAATTGCTCAAGAGTTGAGGCCAGTTCAGAAAGGCATATAAAAGAACGCACAAACTGTGACGAGTACTTTTTGCCTAGGCATTATTTTACAAGCCTTTTTTCACATGCATACCCTTCCGATGCATTTGTAAATTATGCATTCATGAAATAAACTAAAAAATAGTGCTCCGAATTATTACAGTGTAAACTACAGGAAATTAAATATTATAGCTTTTGCAGAATTTATCATGCATAATACTGAGATATTTGTGAATATGCTTGCTTGTGCACTCGATTTTCAGCATACGATATGCATGCTATTTTTTAAGGAAAATGTGTAATGCTGTTTTTTTACTGTGTGGTTTCTCAATCATGTTTGAAATGTTAACAGCCAGATTATCCGTAAATCCCGGAACATACACCACTCGATTGTGTGTTCAAAACTTTTTGTTTGCGTTCGCATGAGTTGCACAAGAATTTTGTGAATCACGTGTGTTTTACGCTTACAGATGTTAAAACTCTTCTGAGTTGTTAGTTAAACATAAGGGCATATTATCAAGCCCCCATCGCCACCACAACGTCACTTTTTGTGATACTGTGGTGGCGATAGGGTCAGCGCCCTCTTATCAAGGCAGCATTAAGCCACCTAACGTGGCTTAAAGCCACGTTAAGTGGCTTAACGCTGCCTTGATAATAGGGCCCCTTTCACGCTAAACTTAGTGTGAAAGGGGGCGTGCAGTGGGTGTTTCACCGCAACACCCATTGAAGTCGACGTTGCCACCTATTATCAAGTTTGGCGATAATAGGTGGCAGCGCCGAACTTAAGACCAGAAAAATACTGGTCTTAAGGTGGCGAAACGAGGAGAAATGCTTTATTTCTCCTCCTTTTTGCTTTTTCCATGTGTGCTGCCTTGTGCAGCACACATGGAAAAAGCAAAATGCCATGGTTTGTTCATGTACAGGAAGGTGTCCCTTCCTGTACATGAACAAACCGTTTTCAAAATGCCATTTTGTAACTTCCATGTGTGCTGCATGAAGCAGCACACATGAAAGTTACAAAATGGCATTTTAGGTTTGTTTATGTGCAGGAAGGAACTCCTTCCTACACATAAACAAACCTCCTGCTCGCAGACACCCTTGCACTCTGGTGCAAGGGGTGCCTGCGCTGGCGCTAAGTTGTGTAATTTAGCGCCATCGCAGGGGAAACGCCAGGCTGCACCATATCCTTCTTAATATGGTGCAGCCTGGCGTTTCCGAAGTGGCGGAGAGAGGCGTTAAGCCAAGACGGCTAACGCCTCTCTCCGCCACTTCCTTGGTAATTGCCCCATGGTCTTGAAAAAATGATTGCCCTCGGAGTTTTATGGGCGTCACTCCCCTTTTGTCGCACGTGCAGCAAATCAATTAATGCTCGGTGAACATATTTCTGGAAAAAATAATCGTTATTCAAGTAATTTTCTACGAGGTGTTTTTGTTCGGTGGGTCGTGTGTTTGTTTCAAATAACAAATATGAGTGATATATTTTATTTTTCACAATAAACATACAGGGTATCTCTTTTTCAATGGACGTGTCAATATGTTTAATTATCGGGGAGTGTTTTTTCTATTGGTACATAATTTTTAGATTTTCTATGATTGTTTTTTGAAGTTCCAAAACTATCCTAATACAAGACAGTCTGGGACATATTAGCAAGCCCATTATCGCCGCGTTAGCGGCACTTTCCTGCACTAATGCGGTATTTTTTTTTCGCCCTATTAGCATGCTGTCGCTAACAGGTGTTAGCAACAGCTTTCTGGTGATCACGGCCGGATTTTCCATCGCCTTGCATGCCAGCGATATTTATCGCTAATGACATGCAAGGTAGGCGTTCCTTCTCAAAATTTCACAAAAACTCACGCCAAATCCACTTTGCCCTATTATCAAGGAAGGCCCGGTCCTGCGAAGCGATAAAAGAAATGTTGCTAAGGCCCGTTAGCTGCAGGAACTTAAGACCAGAAAATAGCTGGTCTTAGAAATGGGGATAAGACTTGGGCCCACATGTATGCATGTTTTTGGTGCTGGACAGCGCTGCAAGCAATGTTGCAGCGCTGACCTGTGACAAAAATACAGTGCAGGAATGCGCACCATCAATAAGACGTGCGCATTCCTGTGCCCCAGTCATGAACAGTGTTGCTTCGCTGCGACAAGACAGCGTTGCAACACTTCTCATTACGCCCTCCTCGCAACAGCATGGATGCGCTGTAGTCACTGGACAGCGCTCCATGACGCATGTAATGACAGATACATCAGGAATCCTGATGTATCTGTCTGCGCTAATGTCATGCATTGCTGCAGTCGTGGCACAACCATGACGCAACTCCAGCAATGCATGGGGCCAGCCTATCCCTATGGCACTGCCTCACCCTCATGCCTGCCATCAGGCAGGCGGAAGGTACTGACGCAGTGCCGTTCATGAGGGGTGCCCGAATGTCGGCGCTGTTGGAGATCCATCGGTGGTGGTTGCGCACTGCGGTGTCATCGTTTTGAAGCATTGGTGGAGTGTTGGTGCGGAGGGAGTTGACAAGACGTTCTACATTGGCCTTGATCCAGCTGCGAGGGGGTGCGATGATGGCGGTGGCGTCCAGTGGGCAAGGTGAAGACGTGATGTTGCCAATGATGGTCGGTCCAGGAGAGTCCGATGTTGTGGCTGTAGTCGAAGTTCCCGCTGGCGGAGGTGACGTGCTCGACTGTGTGTCCTGCTATGTGGCTTGTTGAGGTGACATGCTGCTTGCGTCTGAATGCAGGAGACCTTCCCCAGGAGGGGGTGGTGTTCTGGTCACTGGGGTTGTCCATGTGGAACTTGAGTACGCCGAGTAGGATGTCGTTGGTGGATGGGACACCCTGGGGTGCAACGAGCTCTGCAATGGTATTGGAGAATGGGGGGCCATGGCCCAGGGGGCCTGCACATGAGGGTGTGGCAGATGATGTGCTTGGGCCATGTCCGGATCTGGGAGTTGAGGTGGTCCATGGTCACCCTTGGGTCATTAGCGTGCGTGGTCAGTCGGAGTGTGCTTCTGTAGGTGATGGCAATGCCTCCTCCTTGACGGTCGGGGCGCTCTTTGCGGGTGAAACTGCAGCCGTCAGTGATGGCAATAGTGATGTCCGGTCCGGAGCTGAGATTCGTCCTGGCAGGGGATAAGGCGTCCAGGGTTGATGGCGAGGAGGGTGCTGGCGTCGTAGCGGTGGAGTGTCCAAGAGGAAGGCTCCTTGGTGCTGAGCGCGGTCCAGGGGCAGGCGGACGCAGACGGGCCAGGCTATGGTTTTCCTTTATAGTTGACGAACAAATAGAATCCACCCTTATAGAATAGGCGCTTTTGAAGACAAGGTCTGGAGTCGAATGTGTTTCCTACAATGGTGGGAAGCACATGGTGTTCTTTAAATACCCCTCACACACCAAAAGGGCCCTTGGTGTCATGCTTCATCATAGGGGTCTTCGTGTCCCTCTACGGAACGCGGCGTGCTACTAACCAACGGATACGTGGGAGCACTGATGTAATCACTATGTGTGGTGTGCGAGGGTAGTGAGTGGTAGGGTCAGGAGTGAATGGATACGTGAGTGTTAAAAAATACCTGGCATGTGAGGGCTAAAAAGAATTTTAATATACCTCTGTGCTGGTATTGTTAAAATAGTGTGGTGGAGGTTATTGTGTATTTAATATACATAACCTCCTGCGTGCGTCAACATGTTTCGAGCTGAAAGCTTCTTCTTCAGGACGGGTGCACAGATCCCTACCCTACTCACATGCGACAGTCTGATACCGTCTCAACATACATAATATTATGTGTAGAATTTTTGCCAAATGTGCCTATTATGGTAAATGGCCTGGAACAACGTAATGTCTTTAATATCGATCTGGAAAAGAACACAAAAGTACATACACAATATTAAATGGTGATACTCCTAATATGGAGATCGTGACCTGTAAAGATAAAATTACACGGTGTCTGGACGTGATAGTTAGCCTATCAGTATCAGTGTAGTGCCCTAAAAAAAGGGAACAAATACAAAACAAAACCAACACTTAACATAAAACACACACTCTATATTAATTTCAATAGTCGTTGTAGTAATCCTCTAGGGAGAGTACAAGCAGAAATTACGAGGAAAAAAAGGGGGAGAGAAAGGGGGGTTGGTAGTAGAAGGAATGCATACTTGCTAAAATAAAGCCAGTGGCATCATGAGCCTGCGAGGACCGAGGGGACCCTGTGCTAACTAGCACTCTGCAAGGATAAAAAACAACACTCAGCACTGTGGGAGGTACTCATTGGGTTGAGGTGGCGGTGATCCTGTTGAAAAAACGGCTGTGCCGTATTTACATGCGTAGAGGTACTACCTGCTACCAAAGTCCCTTCCGCGGCTCCGTGGTGTGAAGGGAGTATGGAAAGATTGGTATTTATACTCACGCTAATTACCAAATTATTCCCGCCACTATGAAGGCGTACGTGCCGAACATTGTGTGTCAGCAATAATATTAGTTCCGGTGTGATATAGAACCGGAGCCGGGATCGGAGGTAGCGAGGGTCAGCTTCAAAGCGCACTACGGCTGCGCAGACTGTAGGCAACTGCATGATAGGTCATGCGCGCTGCAGTCGGTGTCAAGCCATTGAGAAGTTCCGGGGGGGGTGCTGGACAGCTGTGAGGTGGTACACGGCAGAAATAATACTGGATGGTGCCTGGACCCGGGTATGTGTGTGAGCGGGTGTCGTTAATATTGTAATGAGGAAGTCTTACCTCGAAGCCATGCCCCATGTCTTCGTAACTCCTGCTCCCCTGCGTCTGCTTCCAGGAACAGGAATTCAGCAGCCAGGCTCCCTACCCTGAGTCAATCCCAATGCTGCGATGCGGCAGTGTGATTGCTAATTTGCAACGGGACAAGTCATGCAGCCGGGGGCCGGAGGGGTGGGCATATTCTACATGCAGGCTGTAATGCAGCCTGCACTGCGAACAGGGAAGTGCCCATGACTGCTTTTTGCGGACTGAGTGGTCTGAGAAAACAGTCATTGCACACTTGAGTGGGCATGCCAATCTGCCCATGCCCTGCACCGTGTTTGGAGCAGTCCTACCCACCCTCCCACCCCCTGAGGATACATAGCATCATTACATCAGTTAGTTATCATCTTGTGATGATTGTTCCTCTTCTGCACTGCTTGAGGCAGTGGGGCAACGCTCTTCTGCCATAGCGGAAGAGACACCACTGGGGGGCGTCATCTACATGTGATAGGCCTGAGCGACTCGCACCACGGCCCTCCTGCGCTGTGCGTCCCACCTTCTCCTTACCTGTACATTGACACCGTGGCACAATCCACTGCACTCTCTCCGAATCTGTGACTCAGCCAGCAGGAGCATCAGCCAGGTGTGATTTCACTAGGCTGGGTACAGCAGTCGCCGGCTAGTCCTCTAATGTGCCTACAGATGCAGTTGATGCAGCAGAGTCCACTTAGGCGTGACGTTGAAGCGCTCACACAACACAAGTTTGGCGTAGCACAGGGGCCTCACCCTCCACAGCGTACGGCCAGCCCAACATCATCCGGCCTGTGATGCAGGGAGACGGCACACACCTTTGTTAATCCCCTCCGTGCACCCCGGTGTAGTGTTGGATCGTAGTATGCGATGCGTACCTCACTACGTTGGTGCGCATGAGCGCCTCTACCATTAAGAGCTCCAAGGGTCGCAAGGCGGTCTTCTCACACAGGTCAGCAACGTGTCTCCACGCGTCCTGCCAGACTTCACCACCAGGTACGGGCGATCGTTGTGCATCAATGTTTACCACCACGGATCATCGACTCCACAGCTACTCCACATCCCACTCCAGGCTCCAGACGCAGATCCAGCAAGGTATCAAGGATCCAGACGAAGGTCCAGCGAGGCATCATGGCTCTCATCCTGGTCATCCTGGATGTTGGCTGGTTTGCAGGGGTTGTTGATGTGTGCAGCACTTGTCCCTGTCTGCTACATTCTGCATGTTATTCTATTTTATGCCTATTTCACACTCACAGGAATGCCCACACGTGGCCGTCAGGGGGTGGCAAAGTCACATTACTTACTAGTAATCTTCAATACTCTCAGTTCTGCTTGTCCTTGTTCCAGTCATTTCTTCATGAGGTGGATTCCACCTCCAGAGACAGGAAAACTTTATGAAATGCTCCTAGTGCAAGCTCCGCCCACCATTATATGGATGCTGTAAGAGCATTGGCATTGATAGTATCCTACTGTCTCTACCAAACATCTGTCAAAGACCTCAATACTGAGGGAGGTTGGCAGGGTGTAATGACTGAGACAAGCACAAGAGGACTAAGAGTAATGAGGATTACCAGTAAGTAATCAGGACATTACTTCTTCATCCCTTGCTCTCGTCGAAGTCATTACTTCATGAGGTATACCAAAATCCTTAGGTCTTTGAAAGAAATTAAAGTGGAGTCACCAAATTCAACAGCAAATATTTATAGAATATGATATAGTCATAGATATCACAGACTTTCTAATCACAAATCAAAAATGTACTTCAGATAAAATGTGCTTACTAGATTGATGCTGCTTCCGCTTCTCTCCTGCACACTGATGATGGCCTTGTTTGGTCCAGCTATACCACAAGGCCAAGTGATGCAAGTTACTGCATGCGTAGATATGTCTATTGCAAGCTGCACTCCTCTTCGCAGCTGTTTGAACCTCCATCCATAATTTATTCACCTGTACATTTTGCATTTTAATGTTTCTCAATGGTATTCTCATGGTTTATTATGTAGTTGAGTGCCTTTCTGTACTATACATGACTTGTCTGGTTTCATATCTAACCCCACAAGGGTCTAGTTCGCTTTGTATCAAACCACAAACAAATGATGGAGGGTTATGCAGGTGGTGAATGTGAGCGCGGAGATGAAGGCGGCAGTATTGATGGTGGGAGGAGAGCACAGGCGGCGGAACGGGGTGGGGGGGAGAGCACAGGCAGCACAGATCACAGGGATAAGCCAATCAGGGGAGACTCATGGACCATAGAGCGCAGGGAGGCAGACTGGCAAGAGTAGCCCTGACCCAGGAGGCACAGAGGAAGTCACCAGCATTATCTGTGGGGGCGCAATTTAGGCGAAAGGGATTGGACGAGCAGAAGGAGAGAAAGGAACACGAGCTCTTCAGTGGCAGGAGGAGGGGGAGAAGCACTGTGACCAAGGGATGAGAGCTAGGAGGAGTAAGAGGCAGAGACAACGTGAGCCTCACGGGGGTCCCTGTTTGTCTTCTCAGCTGCATGCCTGAGCCCTGTGTTTGGCAGACAGTCTTGCTTGAATGTATCTTAGACATAGAGGGGCATTTTCACAGTGCAATATCGCCTGGAGTGAAGATGGCACTTTGTGGCGCTAATGTGCCGATCGCCAGGTATCGCTGGATAACGCAGGTTTCACTATCGCCATCGCGATAATGTTTTCGGGACTTTTCAGCGCCTAACCCTGGTTCTATCGCCATGTAGCGTCTGCTTGATAATAGGGCGCTAATATGGCGATAGATTTCTGGGTCAGGCGGTGTTAACAAAACTGCCGATAACTTGCGATGGCGATAGTTATCGGCAGTCCTTGATAATATCCCCCTCTATTTTCTGCCATGAACGAAGTTGCAATTAGTATTCTACCCAGATTGTCTTGAAGAGATCTTGGCGTGTACCCAATATGTATTTTGCGAGCACGCGCATTCGCATCATTGCTGCTTTTGAATAAAACGAATAGCTCATTATGCCGCGAACCCACTGGAAGGGCGTAGGTCTCGCGCTTCGATCGCGTTTGATTCCGACCTTCGCATCACCTTTTCAGGAAACTATTGCTGCTGAGTGTCTTAATTTGGCACCCCGTGCCCTTCAACGCCAAGGAAGGTGGAGGGTCAGGAAGGAGTCAAATTGAATAGAGATAAAAGCAAATTCTTTGGTGCATGATAAACGGAGTCTGCAGCTGAATTTTAATGGGGATTTGAACAATTTTGAAATTACACTTCAAGAAAGAAACAAATGTATAATGAAATATATTGTACTGGTTCTCTTAACGCGCATGAATATGGTTGCACAACTCAGGAGATATCAGTGAGTGCCATTTGTGGAATTTCTGGAGGCACCAGACAGGCGAAGTTCCTTTATTCAAACCAACCATTCTACAACATATTTAACAATTAAATCCTTGCACTTCGAACTGCTATGAATTATGCATTTCTATTTTCAGGAAAGTGACACTCTATGAAAAATGGTTGCATTTCTTCACACCTACCAGCTAAGATGTGGGCGACTGAGAAGGCGAATGGTAGTGTGGATGTGTATGGGCAAAGCAGACTGGGTATTGATGGACTGAAAGTCATGTAGCCCTGCTCATAAAACTGTTTGAGAAGTATCATTTTATTTTCAAAGTCGTTTTTTCCAAATATTGAACATAAAAAGAATAATGAAATGTGATCAACCATTTGCATTTGATTTGGAAATGTATAGTTCACCAGTTCCCTGTGTTCAATGAAGCTTAAAATGCTGCTCTATCCCTTAGCTTCAGCACGGTTATCTTGAATCATTCGTAGTAAGCAGAGCACTATTACCCCTCAACCCTTCTCCGTTCCACCTCCCAAAGGAATCACGTGCAGGGACATCTTAATGATTTTGGGGGCCCTGGGCCAATCGTATTTTGGGGGCTCCTGTTCAGAACAGCTTTGAATATATGATGCCATTTCAGCCCTTTCATGCCCTCTTTGACCAGGTCACAGTGCACAGGCACAATGGAGCAAAATCTAGATGTGTTTACATCGAATATTAAGGATTACTGATGTGTGTTTTCAATATTGTAACACAGCAGCAGCTCACTAATATTACTGCAAATAAACTCTGTGACACTCTCCCATTTCTCATATGTGAGGTCCTATTTTGATCTAAAAGAAACTTTTTTTATGGATGTTGCATGAAACATAAACACATTTTTCTGCAAAATGTAATATATTCTCGCACATCACAAACATTAAAAATCAATTTAAGAAAAATGGTATTTAAAACCATCTGTTTAAAAAGTATTGAAAGTCAACAGGGCAAGACTCTCTGCAGAACAGAGCTGGCTCTATCAGGGGCCCCCTGAAAGGCTGGGGCCCTGGGCCAGAGCCCACTTTGCCCATGCCTTAAAATGTCCCTGATCACGTGACATATCGAAAATGAAAAACACTTCTCGCCCTATCCCTCCTCCCTTTTAGATCCCCCAAAACCTCGAGGAACACGGAGGACGCACACACTATTCCTGTTTTCCATACACTGCATTGCTGCTCTGATGGGGCAGGGGCTAGTACATATCACGTTAGTTTTTTTCCGATTAGTTATCATTAGTTCACTGCCCCCGGTGACTATCGCAGAGATCAATATTACTGTAGCCATTGGCATTGGTATCACAAGCTATATAGATCCATACAGTCTGGAAATATTTTTTTAGCAGCTGATGTCATCTATATCCATTACCTCCAGATCATTAAATCTGGCTGTTATATGATCACGCCTGAACAGTGAATGTAGGAATAACTGCTTTGACAAGGACACAGACCCTCATGTCAAATCATTTTTTGGTAAAAAGAGTTCACAGCTCTCCTTTGAACATTTTTGAGTGAAAAAAAAGTTTCTCATTGTAACCTTTCCCAATCAACATTTAGTGAAATGCATTCCAATGGAAAGTTCAAGTTGGACCAGAGTTTTCTTGCCAGAGGACAATTAATACAGCCCTGAAAGGGTCTACTTTGAGCTTTGATGCCTGATTTAAATATTAGCCCAAAACTGCATTCAGGAAAAATATTCCAACCCCCTTCCCGGTGGCGATATCGAGACATCGAGTCAATACGTTTTGTTATATAAAAGGCACTGCAGTCATCTAGAAAAGGGAGCTGGGGCACAATGGGACAGTAATTTGCTCAAGGTAATACAGTTTAGTCAAGAGGGGGGAAAGGATATGTATCCAGTTGCCCATCTCTGAAAACTGCAACTTAAGCACTAGACCAGGTGATCCAAAAACTAAGGGGCATATTATCAAGAACGGCGTTAAAAATTATCGCCGGTTTAGCGGCAGAAAACTGCCGCTAAAGCGGCGATAATGGGCTTGATAATATGCCCTTGAGAATTCCAATAGAAGTCCATGTTCTGGTGTGAACATGGGCTTCTATTGGAATTCTCCAGGGCATATTATCAAGCCCATTATCGCCGCTTTAGCTGCAGTTTTCTTCCGCTAAACCGGCGATAATTTTAACGCCGTTCTTGATAATATGCCCCTAACATCGTAACTTCCCTGCTCACCTACACCCACTTTATTTTTTCAGGTACTACATTAATTCCCATCGCCCAGTCCGGGACTGAATGATAAAATGAAAACAAGCATTGGAAGAGCCAACAGGTCTGGCCTTGGCTGCTGATCTTTTGCCTTTGCCACTACTTATTTTGCTTGTGAATGATTTTAATGAAGGCAAGTGAAATAGAAGTGGCCTGGCAGCAGAGTTGGAGAAGTTGCCAGTCCCTCTCTAAGTAATAGAATCTTTGACCAGAAGTAAAAGCCAGAATATTTTTCTAACGTAAAAGTGCACACTGCACTAGTACTCCCTGGCAGTAAAGGTGACTTCTTATTAGCAGATATACACATTGTGCAAGAGCAGAAATCCATCACTTAGAGTCAGGTAAGCCAATTGCTGAAGTGCGCTGATCTTATGTCCTGTGCTATATGGAATGGAGGGCAGAAGCAAAATGTGTATGACACTACAGCAGACTAGTGGGTGAAGAGGGCATACTGAAAGGCTGTACGTTTATATAGTTATATATTTTTATAAAAAAAAGGTCTTGACTAATGCCAGACCTAAACATAAGGTAGGAACTTTGAGCCAAGTTTACATTCTGCTGCTCTCGATAAATCCCCGACTTTTGCTAGCATCCTGGGTGCTACTAATGAGCATGGGCAGGGACCGGGCGGGAAATCTCCACCCTAGGAGCTGCATTACCTTCTTACAGTGGTTCAACATTTATCAAGACAAGTAACCTGCCTATATTGTGTGTGAGAAAAAGGGTTACTGGTTGACTGGGGTGTGAGCCTTAGTCAAAGCAGCAACCACAATCCTTGTCAGGGTAAGGCACAAGCAACCCCCAAATTAACCTGTGCTTAACCCCCTGGTAGCCTGGCACAGAGCAGTGAGGCTTAACTTAGAGGTAATATGCAAAGTATTTGTGCAACACTTCAAACTGTAACATAGTGAAACACCACACAAAAAGGGTCACACACCAAGTTAGAAAAATAAAGTAAAATGTAAAAATAAAACAAGACCAGAACAACAAAAATACAGTCAGTAGAGCTGGAGATGAATGTTTCAAGAATTTTCTGAAAATAGCACCAAAAACTACATAGCGCCAACTCAAGATATCTGATCACTGGGTAAAAGTCACAAGTTCAGGCCTCCCGCAATGGAGCGCAGGTCGGCTACATTCCCCAGATTAGTCTCGCTGAAATTTTATCTTTTCAAGACAGCGCCAAGGGGCATATTAGCAAGACCGGCGATAAAATTATCGCTGTTTTAGCGGCAGGAAACTGCCGCTAAAACGGCGATAATGGGCTTGCTAATATGCGTTATAGAATTCCAATAGAAGCCCAGGTTAGATGTGCAGGACATCTAACCTGGGCTTCTATTGGAATTCTATAATGCATATTAGCAAGCCCATTATCCCCATTTTAGCGGCAGTTTCCTGCCGCTAAAACGGCGATAATTTTATCGCCGGTCTTGCTAATATGCCCCTAAGAGTCCTGTTCATGTTGTAGAGGGCCATGAAGTGGCAGCTCGCAGAGAGAGTGCTACGGGGCGGAGAGGTGGGGCGGGGGAGGGGCTGGGTGGGGGTGTAGTGGAGTCGGACATACGACGGGCAGGAGTAAGGTAAGTAAATAAATAAGTAAAGCTATTTACCTTGCGCTTGCTGCATCGCCAACTCGGCGATGCAGCGAGCGCACGGTAAATAGTTTTATTTATTTATTTACTTACCTTACTCCTGCCCGTCGTATGTCCGACTTCACTACACCCCCACCCAGCCCCTCCCCCACCCTGTCCCACCGCCCCACAGCACTCCTTCTGCGAGCCGCCATTGGGGCCATGAGGTGCAAGGAGAGCATCACAGGAGGCTGTTGGAGTAGCGTGAAGAGCAGGCCGGGTGTCATGGACAGGTGGGATGGAGCTTCGTGTTGGTGGTACCTGCAAGCAGTCAATGCTGGTATGCGAAGAGTCGGGCTGGCGGCGCTTTGTGTAGAATCACTGGGTGAGAGGCGAGGTCTCAATGGGAGCGGGCCTGCTTGTGGTTGCGAAGAGCCCAAAAGCTTGATTTTAGCTTAATGAGCCACACCAAGGTTCCACGACCTGAGGGGCAACACTTGGGGGTCAGGAACTCGCTGCAGCTGGGTCCAGGGGCTGGCACAGGATGTTGGAGAGCCTTTTATATCCCTGAGGCTCAGATCAGGAGGCCAGCAGACTAGGCCTTGGAGTCACTCTGGTGCCTTGGGTTCAAGATGAAGTTGCAGTCCTAGTTCTTCCTGCTCAGGCAACAGAGCAGCAGGCCAGCACTGCAGGGCAGCAGATCTTTCAGAGCAGCAGTCCAGCAGGGTGGCAGTCCTTTCAGCAGCACAGTGGTCTTTCTTCCTGGCAAACTATCTACAGGTCCAGAATTGTACTGAAGAGTTGTTTTTTTAGGTCCAGTATTTATACACAGTGTTGCCTTGAAGTGGGGAGAATCTTCTAGAGGCATGCATTTGAAGTGCTCTGACTCCACACTAATTATAGGGGGTATGCAGCCCTTTGTGTGGAGAAAGGACACACCTTATTCAAGTGTAAGTGGGACTGGGCCAAGCTCCTACATTACATCCTGCCAGTGATGGCCCATCCAGTCACACCTAAGCTCCCCATTGTGTGTGGCTGTCTAGTAAGGATACACAAAGCCCAACTGTCAGCTACACCCAGTCATGTGACCCAGCGACAGGCTTCAGGCATCAAATGGCTAAGGCAAGAAACAACTTTCTACAAGTGGTATTTTCAAAATTGTAATTTGAAATCCTACTTCACCATAAGTTATGATTTTAAATTCGAATTGCAGAGACACCAAACAAACTATTTACCTGTTCCCATTTAGAAATTACACTTATGAAATGTAATGAGGTAACTCCAATGTTATCCTATGGGAGAGGTAGGCCTTGCAGTAGTGAAAAATTAATTTAAGAGTTTTTTTCTACCAGGACACGTAAAACTTAAAAGTGCATGTCCTACTTTTTAAATACATTGCACCCGGCCCTCTGGGGTGTCCAGGGCTTACCCTTGGGGCAACTTACATGTATTAAAAAAGGAAGGTTTGGGTCTGGCAAAAGGTTTACTTTCCCAAGTCGAAATGGCAGTTTAAAACTGCACACACACACACACAGGCTGCAATGTCAGGCCTGAGACATGTTTAAAGTGCTACTAAAGTGGGTGGCACAATCAGTGCTGCTGGCACACGAGTAAGCAAAAGACACACAATTGATGGACGGAATGCAGAACAAATCAAAATATTCACCCCCAGTTAAGAGATCTGGGTAAAATCCATCATTCTTTTGCTCACCATGCCACCCCAGTTTAGACCTGGCCATATGCGAATCAGTCTTGACCTTGTGCCTCATGGGAACAGTCCAGCCCGAACTGCCAAGCCAGGTCCTCCCTGGACCGGAAACAAGCATCCTAGGACCGGTTTCGGGGTTTCACCCCTCATCAGCCAGGATAGCTTGAATCCAGTGGCACAGTGAGCCCGGGACCCACGTCTGGGCACACCCAGCTCACTTAGGGTAAGAAAGCAAATGACACACAATTGATAGATGGAATGCAGAACAAATCAAAACATTCACCCCCAGTCAAGAGATCTGGGTAAAATCCATCATTCTTTTGCTCACCGTGCCACCCCAGTTTAGACCTGGCCATATGCAAATCAGTCTTGACCCTGTGCCTCATGGGAACAGTCCAGCCCGAACTGCCAAGCCAGGTCCTCCCTGGACCGGAAACAAGCATCCTAGGACCGGTTTCGGGGTTTCACCCCTCATCAGCCAGGGTAGCTTGAATCCAGTGGCACAGTGAGCCCGGGACCCACGTCTGGGCATACCCGGCGCACTTAGGGCGAGGAAGCAAAAGACACACAATTGTTGGACGGAATGCAGAACAAATCAAAACATTCACCCCCAGTCAAGAGATCTGTGTAAAATCCATCATTCTTTTGCTCACCATGCCACCCAGTTTAGACCTGGCCAAATGCAAATCAGTCTTGACTAACCCTGGGCGTAATACTTTGCTACGCTCACGGAGCATGCAAAGTTTGTGCTACTACGCAAATTGCACGTAGCAGAGTGAAAAACTGTGCTAATTGACGTAGCATAGCAGCAGTATAATAAACACCTACAAATGATTTGATAAAGCAATTTTCTATGCTAAAAGCATATAACCAATTCACAAAATTGAACTTTGACAATGAAAATATCAAGCAATGAGAGAGGTGATGATTTTGGGGTCCCCCCTAACCTAGGGGGAGGACCAAGCAGATGCCTTGAACACAAAAAGCATATCATGTGAACGATTCAGTGGTGGTCCCTTCCTCCTAGGACCACCCCAAGCACAGTTATGGGCAAAAATACAATCCCAACCAAAGGCCCTGCAAAGCATTATGGGACGAGATTAGCAGTGGGCAGTGAATATTATAGTGTCCAATATCAAAATAATTCTACAAAGAGCTGCAGTTCAACTAGTCGTTACTAGATGTCCCTCACGAGTCAAATGCAAAAGCATTGAAATTATTAATACATCAAGCTGCAGTTCCACTAGTCGTTACTAGATGTCCCTCACGAGTCAAATGCAAAGCATTGAAACCCTTTCATGAAGCTTTTGCATTTGACTCGTGAAGGATATCTAGTAGCGACTAGTGGAACTGCAGCTCTTTGTAGAATTATTTTGATATTGGATACTATAATATTCACTGACCACTGCTAATCTCGTCCCATAATGCTTTGCAGGGCCTTTGGTTGGGATTGTATTTTGCCAATAACTGTGCTTGAGGTGGTCCTAAGAGGATGGGACCACCACCGAATCGTTCAAAGATGTGCTTTTTGTTTCAAGGCATCTGCTTGGTTCTCTCCCTAGGTTAGGGAGGATCCCAAAATCATCACCTCTCTCACTGCTTGTTAATTTATTGGTTTCACTTTTGTGAAATGACTATATGCATTTTAGCACATAAAGACAGAGATACTTATTTTATCTTAACTTGCACTGTGCAAGATGCCTTTGGCAATTATTGTACAGTGCAGTCAAGCACACAACTATGCACTACGCAATTTGCATAGCTACGTGTAGTTCAAAATGTACTTCGCGTAGCTACGTGTAGTGCTACTACGCAAACTACGCCCAGGGTTAGTCTTGACCCTGTGCCTCATGGGAACAGTCCAGCCCGAACTGCCAAGCCAGGTCCTCCCTGGACCGGAAACAAGCATCCTAGGACCGGTTTTGGGGTTTCCCCCCTCATCAGCCAGGATAGCTTGAATCCAGTGGCAAAGTGAGCCCGGGACCCACGTCTGGGCATACCCGGCGCACTTAGGGCGAGGAAGCAAAAGACACACAATTGATGGATGGAATGCAGAACAAATCAAAACATTCACCCCCAGACAAGAGATCTGGGTAAAATCCATCATTCTTTTGCTCACCATGCCACCCCAGTTTAGACCTGGCCAAATGCAAATCAGTCTTGACCCTGTGCCTCATGGGAACAGTCCAGCCCGAACTGTCAAGCCAGGTCCTCCCTGGACCGGAAACAAGCATCCTAGGACTGGTTTCGGGGTTTCACCCTTCATCAGCCAGGATAGCTTGAATCCAGTGGCACAGTGAGCCCGGGACCCACGTCTGGGCATACCCGGCACACTTAGGGCGAGGAAGCAAAAGACACACAATTGATGGACGGAATGCAGAACAAATCAAAACATTCACCCCCAGACAAGAGATCTGGGTAAAATCCATCATTCTTTTGCTCACCATGCCACCCCAGTTTAGACCTGGCCATATGCAAATCAGTCTTGACCCTGTGCCTCATGGGAATAGTCCAGCCCAAACTGCCAAGCCAGGTACTCCCTGGACCGGAAACAAGCATCCTAGGACTGGTTTTGGGGTTTCACCCCTCATCAGCCAGGATAGCTTGAATCCAGTGGCACAGTGAGCCCGGGACCCACGTCTGGGCATACCCGGCGCACTTAGGGCGAGGAAGCAAAAGACACACAATTGATGGACGGAATGCAGAACAAATCAAAACATTCACCCCCAGTCAAGAGATCTGGGTAAAATCCATCATTCTTTTGCTCACCATACCATCCCAGTTTAGACCTGGCCAGTCTTGACCCTGTGCCTCATGGAAACAGTCCAGCCCGAACTGCCAAGCCAGGTCCTCCCTGGACCGGAAACAAGCATCCTAGGACTGGTTTCGGGGTTTCACCCCTCATCAGCCACGATAGCTTGAATCCAGTGGCACAGTGAGCCCGGGACCCACGTCTGGGCATACCCGGCGCACTTAGGGCGAGGAAGCAAAAGACACACAATTGATGGACGGAATGCAGAACAAATCAAAACATTCACCCCCAGTCAAGAGATCTGGGTAAAATCCATCATTCTTTTGCTCACCATGCCACCCCAGGTTAGACCTGGCCATATGCAAATCAGTCTTGACCCTGTGCCTCATGGGAACAGTCCAGCCAGCATTTTATTTACAGGCCATGGGCACATGTAGTGCCACTTTACTAGGGACTTACAAGGACATTAAATATGCAGATTGGGTATAAGAAAAGTAACATGTTTTAGAGAGTGAGAGCACAAGACCTTTAGCACTGGTTAGCAGTGGTAAAGTGTGCAGAGTCCTAAGGCCAGCAAAAACGAAGTCAGCGAAAACAGAAGGTCTGAAAGCAAAATGTTAGGGCTACATTATACCAAGGTAGCAGGTCTAACACTGTGGCAGTCCTGCTGCTACCATCAGACTTTGCATACATGGGCTGAAACAAAAGTGAATATGACATCATGCCCACTCTCTACTATGTGAGATGTAGAGCTGTGGAATGATAACATCTGCAAAATAGAAGTGTTCTATGTCCATCTGGTGAAACATAGCAAGATTGAAGAATGTCCCTATAATATAGAAAATAGCTGAGGGAATCATACCTGTCTTCAGATGCGATTATGTCTGTGCCGGTAATGCCATACTTGGGCATATGTGATGATACAAGGGCTTCTGATACTACACCAGGTATTTAAAGCTGATTCTTAAAAACACAGGCTGTGCCTGGACACTTTGCAAATATGCCTGTGTATATGATGGTTGTATGTGTACATTTGTGTCTGTATAAAGTCACATAAGGCTATGTATTGGCATTTGAGATTGTGTCTGCATATATGATGCCGTCCATAAGAGTTTGAGTCTTTAATTCTTTATTTAGACTTTGTGTGGGTATTTGAATATGATTAGGCATACATCAGTTTTTGCAGGTTAATTGAGGTTTGAGGACTAGAAGCTGTGTCTTGGTATATGATGTTGAGGCTTTACGGCACCATGCACAGAGCAAGAGGGCACTATTTCTTTCTGCCGCTCGAGTAGATTTTCTACTCGAGCGCCAGCTTCCTCACCTCAAACGGATGGTTTCTCAATGCGAGCGGTTGCGACCATCCGCGACCGCCCGCGTTGAGAAATCTCGCTGGGAGGTGATCTAGCATTGGATTTTCCTCGCTATTAACGTTGGCGAGCGTGAGAGAGGAAAAAACTCTGCTCCACCTCACAGAGGTTTTGGAACTCCACGTGCGCTGCAAAGTGTGGAAAACTCCGCAAACTCTGCGAATAGAGCGGTGTTCACCGCCCAGGCCTAAAAAGGATGGAGCCAAAATTATGCTACTCCAGTCTCTTTAGCACTGAATCACCTGCCTCTAATCTCCCTTTTTGCTCTCTCATATAGGCTGTTCACTAAATGGAATTCCTGGGAACCCAAGGGGTTGTATGTTCGTGGATACTGGTCATGATTGTTATGACTAATCCCATCCATACCGGCCTGTGGAACTTGCATTTCTAATGTGAAGATCGGAGAAGAATTGTTGCTCGATTCATGACAGCATGTTAGATACCAAGTTAAATGTATGTGTGGTTACTAAAATAGGCATATCTGCTTTTATTGTTATTTTATTAATCTTGCATTTGTTGTATTTTCTTTCCTTCTGTAATGTCACTTATTGTGAGGTCACCAGCTTCAAAAGTCTTGCAATATCAAGCTCTTCTTCATGCATTTCATGCTTTGGGGTAAGTTGCACAGCACCAGCATAAACTCAAACCTTGACAAGTTAAGGGTAAGCAGTAGAGGGTTGGTGTATCCTTATGAGGTTAATGCAGATTCCTCAGGCTTCCTAGGTCCATATATGGCTTTTCATCCACTCCATTTTGTTTCTCTGCATTACGGTTCATGTAGTCCAGATCTATAAGTCCTAAAATAGAGGTTGGTTTCACACATCCCTGCAATGCAGCAGTATGAGAGTCCATGTAGTAGTTCATTATTCTACTGACTTAACCTCCTCCTCCTCCTCCTATGTGTTCCCAGTGTTATGTTTTACCCTCTCTTTCTGACAGCATGCCAATGTGCCATATCAAAATAGTATGAATACACTCTTATTATGGCAGAGGTCTAGGTGCCACTTGAATCTTTGGGGCGATTGGGAGCACAGAGACAGAGAGATCACATATCTATTAGTGTGAATTTGAGGGCTGGACTGTGGCACTCTCACAATGAACAAGATATCTGCCACTTAATAGAGGTGATCATGTCTAGCTATGGAATCCTGCTGAACTCCAGTGACCTTCAGAAGTGTACCATTCTTCACTTTTCTATTGTTGTCAAGCTCTCACCCACTTGTACTCACTGGAGGCGCTCAGTACCACCAGGTCTCAGCATTTCTTGGGAGATCAGAGCCACAGCCAGCCAGGGGTCAACCACACAAAGTAGCCCATTGGCAAATACCCAGGAGATGCTACTCTACTGAAGGAAGCATCCACATTCGTGGCACTGCTAGATGTATGTCAGCGCTGCTCTGGAGCACCAGAGCATATCCAAAGCATGGATCACATGGATGAGGCACCTCAGGATAGGAAGTACAGTGGCGACTTTCATTGCTGCAAGGCCTATGTCTCCCATAGGATAACTTTGTGTTTTCTTGTTAAATTTAATAACTGATAACTTTCAATTGGGCGCAAGTATGAATGTCAAGTAAGGTGTCTAAAGAATTTTAATTTAAAACCCTCTTTCATGGTAAACTCGGATTTTAAGTCATAATTCTGAAGTTGCCACTTTTAGAAAGTGATACTAGGTAAAGATGCCTACAAGGGATTTCATTAGCTATTACTCAGTCAAATTTACCACTCAAACGTTACTTATGCATTAAGCCCCAAATGGTGACTCAACTTCGAGAAATCATAACATTAATGGAATTATTCACAACATACAGGTTCAACAGAACACTTACAAACACAGGTATAACTTTCTCTTCAAAGGTACACAATTTTAATGTGAACACAATTAAAAAAGGGGGTACAAACAAAAGCAAAACACCATGATCAAGGTTAAATGAAACAACCTACACAATCATAGGTGTGAACATCTATTCCATCTAAATATAACAAGGAAATGGATCTAAAAGAACAGAAAACAATTCCTTAAAAACAATATATGTGGAGGAAGTAGATGTGACAGTCGACGTTTCGGTCTGTATTGGCAATCTAGTCCGTCAGACCATCCTCAGGACATATAGTTGGTTGTATTAACAAGTCCCCTATTTAGGTCAAATTCAATTTATTATTCAGTTCGAATTTACTGAATAGGCCTTATAAATCAGCTTCCAATCGTGGAAAGTAGCAGCCTTTATTTAAGTTGCATCTGAGAAAACACCAGTCCATTGAAACCGGATCGGACGAGCAGTCGTTTAGGTCCGAATCGCAAAAATTAGAAAGCAGTAAGCGGTGCTCCAAACAATCGTTTTGTAGCTGAGACGCCTTCTCTCATGTGTCCTGCTTGTCCAGAAAGTTGCATTTTCTTGTCCCAACCATTTGGTGCCTATAGCTTGTATCCTGGGTCACATGATGAGGTGTAGCTGGCAGATGGTCTATTTGTATTGGTCCGAGATAGTGAGAGGCAGGATGGACGATCTCTAACTTGATTTGGTGGAGGAACTGTCACCTACCACACTTGCACAGCACTAAGATTCTGCCTCGGAGCACACATAAATGGTTTCACAGTAGTCTTTGGTGCCCCTAGACAAGCTGGTGACAGACAGGTAATTCCAAACACCTTTGGGGTGGAAACCTCCAGAACCTTCTCCTACTTCAAAGCTGGCACCAAGTATAAATAATGAATCCTCAGACCCAACTCTTCATTTCACATCTGGACCTGTGGAAGACTCAGAAGAAGGACTGCTGTGCTGCTCTGCTGCAAGACGGACTAATGCTCTTCTGTCCTGCTACTCTGCTTCCATGCTGCCCTGCTGCCCTGCTGCCTGAATGAAAAGTTCTAGACCTGCATCTTGAACTCAGGACCACCAGAGTGACCCCAATGGCTAGTTGGCTGGCCTCCTGACCACAGCCTCAGGGACAGAAAAGGCCCCAACCACCACGAATCCACCACCTGGGCTCTGCCTGCTGTTAGTCATGCCCAGGGCTTTAAGTGGGAAAAAAAACCTGGGGGTGCTCTAAAAGGGGCGTGGCAAATCTCTTCAAGGGGTGTGGCCTATCCGAGTAGGGGCGTGGTCTAAATCAAGATAACTAGCATTGTGTGCTTAAGAAAATCATGAAGTCGCATCCAGCAAAGGATAATAAAATAGGCAAAAAGGTATATTTATTAAGTATAAGCCATAAAAATACCAAACACTTTAAAAAACATGTAAAAATTATTTACATTACTTAGAAATCTATTGCAGGATTCCCCAAAACCCTTAAAGATATTCACTGTGTCTATTTTGCTGGGGTTTCTCGGCGGAGTCAGAGGTGTGGCAGAAAGAGCAAAATATCCCAATTTTTAGTATTTGTTTCCCATTTCACTAACCAGTTACAGCTTATTACGTTATTTAATTTAACCAATGGATACACATGTTTATTTAAGGTTTAATATGAGTTATTGACATTAAAATACATTCACAAAGTGGGATACGTTTCCAATCACAGAATGTCCCAAATATCCTTAAAAGTGGAATCGCAAGCCATTTGTCTCCCAGCCATGGAGTTTCTGTCATCAGCACTTCCCCACCCTTTTTCCACAAGAGCAGTTCAAACATGAATGGCAAAATATCCTAGTTTGCAAATGTTTTCCACATAATTATGGCTCTGCCATATTTGCCACATAATACATCATCTGCTGCATAATCTGACGATTTTAACTAATAAATTGTTTATAGCTCAAACGGATCAAAAGTTACAAAAAAATGTGACTTGTGTTGCTGCAAAGTAGATGGCCCATTGCAAAGGTTGACTGGTCAACTTTCTCACTGCTGCACTTGTATGTTCCACTGGTACTAATAAGGAAAAATCTTTGCGGATACTGTTAGCATGTGTAAAAATGTCAAAATAATAAAGTATCAGAAAATTTACAGCACCACTAATAGCAGTATAGGGTGTCAGAGCACTTTACATCATGTATGATTGCTTATCTCAGTGTAATATATGTGTGTAAATCACTGTATAGGAAATGTTACATAAGACAAAGGACTATAAGGTGTAGGAGTCACATGACAACCATACTAGTAGGCAGCATAGTTTAATAGTGATTGGTCTGGAGAAACACAAACTCAGAATTAAAAACGTAATACCATGGTTGGGGGTTCTCTTTAATAATCAGAATTGATTTCTACCCAAATGAACCCTTTTTTGCAACATTAGGATAATCAAAGACTGTGGAAAAACCATAATGCTCTAATTTATACCTTGCAGTTTGCATGCAGCTCTTACATGACAGTTAATAGCTCACTGTTCTATGTTAGGATTTTAACTTATTAACTGCAAGTAACAATAGGGTCTCTCTGACAAAAGCAGTAACCCACTGACCAATTTACATTATGTGCACTTTGTGATCTGCATGGTACATGTTCTTAGCAGTGGGCACATTAACCCTCTGCGCTTCCTTTCCATGAGTCAAAACGTCCACTAGACAAAACACCATCTCTCTCACTAAGAACATTAATCCCTGGAGTTATCATGACATTTTTATTGTTGCCGAAAATTGTTGGAGGCCAGGAAGGAGACAGCAAGTGCTTTTAAAACCATATTATACTTGCAAACACGACGCCCCCACCTGAAGTCAATGCCACCCGCGGTCCGTGCAAGTAACAGCGGTGGGGCCGGGTAAGGGGGGTTTTCGAGGGATGATGCTGAAGGAAAATTAATTATTTAATTTTCCCTCTGCATCGTCCCTTGAAATCCCCCCTTACCCGACCCCTCTGCCCCACTGCTGTTAGCTTCAAGGATCGTGGATGGTCAGCGCCTGGTGCGGTCGCACTGCCCTAGAGCCACCCTGCTCAAGGGTCCTTGACCTCAGTGACAGAGTCACTGTCACTCTATGGTGTGCTGCTTCATAGGCCTGCCTGCAAGACTGGAGGTGAACTTCAGAATAAATTGTGGCGGACAGGCCTTCAAGGTTAACCCACACATGCCACTGCTAGGGTCCACCTGCTGGTGCTAAGACACCAGGGCTTTTAAGATCTTGCGGGGCCTTCTAAGGTCTAGCATGGGAATGTGCTCCCTCAGCGGGAGCGGTCTGGTGGACTGGTCATGAAGGCTGAACCTGGTTCCCCAGTTCCGAATTCAGCAGCTCTGACCATAGTGCCACATCCTCTCCCTCACTGAACACCATACTGCCCCACTGAGAGAAACTTGCACTGCACTGACCCGCTATAAACACCTGGATGTGACTCAATTCAAATTACGCACTAAACAAGAGCAATATGCTGCCTAAAAAAAAATTAACAACATCATAGAAAAAGCAAACACTCATAGAGAATGCACGATTAAGTAAAGCACATGAAATGTAAGCAGGAACAACATGGTTACCTTTTTCTTTTTACACTCATTATTCAGAAATTAGTGAGTGCTTTTGCTTGACAAGTTAAGGACATGACTACAGGTCCCAGAAGGGACCCGTTTCAATGCCCATTGCTTATAACCTTACAAAACGTAAGCAGTATGGTTTAAAAAGACCACATTCGTGAACACACAGCCGCTGTACACATTTTGTTTTCCAATTCACCCATCAAGTAGGTATTTCAGTACCTCCAGGAATAGTGCACTTTCCCACCAAGGGAAAACAATGTTGTTCAAAGAGAGACGAGAAAACAAAAGTAGCGCTTTACTGGCAAACACTGTAAAGTGGCGCTAATGTGTTTAGGTGTGAATAAATCAATCTGGCCACCTTGCAACCACTCTGTCTTGCTTTAGCTAGTTACTTTTCATATTTTGAATGTTTTAGTTCTCTCCACCCCGAGGCTGCACTTAGAAATTGAAAAAAGTCAGAAAAAGAGGACGTTTCCAGCAAAAGTGTTTTTCTTTTTTGGATCCATTTCACAGGGGAGCAAATAAACGAAAGCAGGAAAGAGAAGGTAATACCTGTTTCTAAAAGTCTCGGTTTTCATCATCCCACGCTGGCACCACGACGACGTTGCTCCTGCGCTGGAAAAAGAGAAGGTCCCACGCTGGCACCACGACGACGTTGCTCCTGCGCTGGAAAAAGAGAAGGTCCCACGCTGGCACCACCATGACGTTGCTCCTGCGCTGGAAAAGAGAAGGTGACGAAGGTCCCACGCTGGCACCACCACGACGTTGCTCCTGCGCTGAAAAAAGAGAAGGGAAATCCTAAGAGAAAAGGGCTCTCTTAAAGGGTTTCCCTTCCTCCAACAATGCTCACCTGGCATGACGTCATGCCGTGACCTCCACTACTCAGTGAGGAAACTGAGCTCTCACTGCAGTCCAGAAAAAAAAAAAAGAAAGGACTACCTTAGCCAGCCGCGAAAATAGAACCCGATAGAGACCCGTTTCGAGGGCCCCAAAAAAAAACTGCCGGTGCTCAGACCCGGACAGACCCGGCCCACTTAAAGCCCTGGTCATGCCCTCGCAAGTGGTGCCAACCCAGTCTGAACCCTAGGAAATGGGCCTGAATGTGCTCCGCCAGCCCAGCTGTGATCTCTTGGGTAGAACTGATGCAACGTGATGCATCTCCTCACAGCTCCACATTGGAACCACTGCTGCATGATGCATCCCTCGCACAGGACTCTCCATCGCAAGCCTTCGTCGATGGCATCCTTGACAATGACGCAGGACATCACATCGCAATCCCTGTCGAAAGCATTATCGGAACTGCTGCTGCAGTATGCATCACTGATGCAGGATCTCTCATTGCAGCCCGTAGTTTCACAGAGCCATGTCTGTGCGACCTATCCTCAAAACAGGATCTCTTAACACTTGGCAACCAGGATTTAAGGTCCAATGGGCTTAACTTGGTCCTTGTATCTGGCCAGCGCTCCATCGTGGTTGGCCAGAACATGTTACTTTGTCCTGGTCCAGAATGACCAGATAACCCCAGTTGGCACTTTGTGCTTCTAAGCACTGTTTTTACAGACATTTTTAAATAAATGATTGGATTTTTGTCATTTGGTCTCAAATAATTTATTAATTTGTACTCTTCTATTTTTCTAAATTTATGTGGGATTTTTCTTGATTGTGTTTTCACTTCATTAGTGTTTGAAGTGCTGCATAAATACTTTACACATTGCTCCTAAGTTTAGCCTGACTGCTTGGTGCCAAGCTACCAGAGGGTTGAGCACAGGTTAATTTGGGGTTTGCTTGTGTTCCAACCTGACAAGAATTGTGTTTGCTGCTTGAGTAGTGTTTAACCACTCTCAACCAGTAACCCAATTTCCTACACTGCTGTTCAGCAGCGAGATTAGGAATTACGTTTGTACGGTGCCATACAGTGATTTTGTGTTCCACTAAAAATCCCAGATAAATAATTTGATACCAATTGGAGGTTTTAAAAAAAATCTCCTTGAATTTGCCTTTTTTGCTTATTCCAAATTTACTCTCATTCTACCTGGCCATACCTCCAAAAATGGAATTCAAGCTCTTCAACCTAGAAAGCTACACTGTGGTTGAGCTCAAGGAGATTTGTAAGGAAAGGGGACTAACCAAGAAGGGCAACAAAAAGTTGGAGCTTCAGAAAGCTCTGAGGGCCTGGGCGAAGTCTCACCAGTTGCTGACAGCAACAGATAACAAGGATGAGGAAGATGATATGGAGGGGCAAGGAGAGGACCTGGGAGCAGGTCCTGAGATGCAGCACAAAGGGGAGGAGGTGACTTGTCTCTCAAATTGAAATCCCTCTGTTGGAAATGGCCCTTTTTGCTGGGTTATCTCCAGACTTTTTGCTTCTTCCTCCTATTTATTCCTGACCTGCTGTTGTTGGCTTTAGGACTCTGGGCACTTTACCACTGCTAATCGGTGCTAAAGTGCGTATGCTCTCTGTATAAATTGTTATTATGATTGGTTATCCATGATTGGCATATTTGATTTACTGATAAGCCCCAAGTAAAGTGCACTGAGGGTGCCAGGGCCTGTAAATCAAATGCTACTAGTGGGCCTGCAGCACTATTTGTGCCACCCACATGAGTAGCCTTGAAAAGATGTCCCAGGCCTGCCACTGCAGTGCCTGTGCGCAGTTTGTTAACTGCCATGTCGACCTGGCAAGTGCACCCACTTGCCAGGCCCTAACCTTCACTTTTCTTACATGTTAGTCACCCCTAAGGTAGGCCCAAGGTACCCCTGTGGCCAGGGTGCAGTGTATGTGAAAGGTAGGACATGCCCTGATGTGTGTGGCATGTCCTGATAGTGAAATACTTCCAATTTCGTTTTTCACTATTGTAAGGCTATCTGTTCCCATAGGATAGAATAGGGAGTTTGCTTATAACATCTTATAAGCATAACTGACCCTGAGAACCAGATAGGAAAATAAAGTTTAGTATGCCTGAACTCTGAATGTTAAAATGCATCTTTTAGTGAGGGTGATTTTTACATTCTGTGTTTGAAAATACCACTTTTAGAAAGTAGGTATTTTCTTGCTTAGCCATCCAATGTGCCTCTGCTAGAATGTGTATTGACTGTCTGGCTTTGGAGTGACAGGGACTGGGGATGTTCAGTGGCTCCAGAGAGTCTGGGTGAGTCAGCGCTAGGCTGAATAGGCCTGGTCTGCATTTGGAGTGGTGGGAGGAGTAGCACCTGCACCTGAATAGGGCTGTGCCTGCCTTCCACAATGATGGCTTTGCCCCCTTGTGGTGTGTCTGGAGGCAGGGCTCACACTGACAATGGAAGTTGTGCACTTGCAAAGTGCCCCCCAGAAATTGTTTGGACTAGGATCAGAGCCCTGGACCAGGAGAGAACAAAGAGATTTACTGTATAAAGAGGGGCCCAGATCCCAGACTTTTAGATCATCCCTGGAATTCAAGAGGACCCTTTGCTAAGGAGAAGAGCTGGAGAGACTGAAGAGAAGTACTGCCCCTTTGCTGTGTGCTGTGTGGGGTTGGCCTGCAGCTGCTGTTTCTGCCAAGGAAAAGAGAAGGACTTTGCTGTGTGCTGTGTCCCCTGCTTGAAGGAGATCTCCAAGGGCCTGTGTGTGCTGGCCTCCTGTTCTGAAGTCTCAGGGACACAAATACTCCACCCCTAGCTCCCCTGAACTCTGCTGCTGTGAGTTCTGACCTGCCAGGAGGGGCCTGTGCCTGTATTGTACCTCTGCAGGTTGTTGCTGCTGTTTGGGAGATGGAAGAGAGAAGGAACTTGAAGAACTACAAAAACGACGCATCACTTTTCTTGTGGCTGTTTTTCTGACGCATCTCCACGGCGCAAGAAGAATTTCCAGGTATCGCCGTGCCGCTGCAAAAACCGACGTAGCGCCTGTCGCCACTGCAAGAATCAACGCATCGAGAGGTTGCAGCTGAAGAAAACCGACGCAGCACCGCTCGCCGCCGCCGCATCGATTACCGACGCATCCCGGATTTCCATGCATCGCAGCTGTTCGACAATTTTTCCCGACACATCACCTGCAGACCGGAACCGTCAAGAAGAATTGACTCATCACTTCCCCCTACAGAGCGGATTCAATGCATCACTTCTCCTGCACGCAGCAGAACTGTCGCATCGCCTCCCCAAGGTCTCAGGAACCGACGCATCTCTTTGTTTTCGACGCTTCTTCACTCTGCGGCTGTTTGGCCTTGTGAAGTTTGATGCAACTACAGGTATTTTGTGTAAAAATTATGCACGCATCTATAGTTTTCTATGGTACAAGTTCTTGAAACCTTTTGAAAGTCATATTTTTAACTGTGTATGTGGGATTTTTGTCGTTTTGGTCTTGTTAAGTTTAGATAAAGATATTTTATTTTTCTAAACTGGTGTGGTGTCCATTTGTGGTGTTTTCACTATGTTACTGTTAGTGTTGGTACAAATACTTTACACATTGCCTTTGGGATAAGCCTGTCTGCTCGTGCCAAGCTACCAAGGGGGTGAGCAGGGGTTATCTAAAGTGTGTTTCCCCCTTACCCTGACTAGAAGCAAGGGTCCCTTTTTCGACATAGGTACCTACAATGCCAACTAGAGACCCCCATTTCTAACACCCTCCCAGAGAGGAAAGTGGTGTGTCACTCCAAGGTCTGTCCACAGAGGAGCTGGTGAACAGGAAGGATGGTGAGGAGTTTAGGCTGAACTAAGATGGAGGAGAAACGGACCATGGAAGAAAGGAGAATGGCCCATGAGTTAAGTCTCATCGAGGGGGACATAAGAGCTAGGCAAGCAGAGTCCAGCAACAATGGTGGCAACATACCGCGGCGTCTGAGGGGGACAGGAAAGTACACATATCTAATCTAAAGATCTGGTACCCGTTTATGCGGTAGGAATTGGCATTGAAGAGTGGTTTTCTGCCAAAGAGATGACCCTTAAAATGCAGAGGTTCCCAGAAGAATACTGAGGGCATAACTCTGGAAACAGATGCCTACAGTAGGAATGGATACCTTACTTACAAGGGAGGTGGGGAACTAGATGAGGTACACTCCCATGAAAACCATCCTTGTCACCAAGTTTGGGCTCACCACTAGAGAAATACCGCATGAGATTCAGGGATAGCCAAAAGTTGCAGAACCAATCTTGGGTGGATTTCCTGGATTATGCCAAAGGCACTGAATGTTTAAGTGGGGGACAGCTAAGTTGATGATTTTATTCGGTTGTTTAATCTGATACTGAGCAAGCACATGTTCAATATCTGTTTTACAGAGCTGAGCCAGCCCCTGATTGATCGTAAGCTCACTGATCCCAGGGAGCATGCAAAGGAGGCAGATCTCTGGGTCAGCACCAGGGTATCCAAAAAGGTATCTGGGGGATCACTAGAATGGTGGTCAGAGGCCCTACAAGAAGAAAGATAAGGGAGTAAAACTTAAAAATGAGGCCACCAAAATAATTCCCAAGGTAACAACAGTAACCAGTCCCAGTCTGAGCCTAAAAAAAAGAGGTTTTATGTCGAATAAACAAGAGGGTTCGTCCCCCAGTGTAATAAGTATTATAAATATGGGCACACAAAAGTAGACACCAAATGTCCCACGATCGCACAGCCCCCACTGGTGGGCAGACACCTGCATTGTCCAGTGTAGAACTTGTGGAGGAGTTGCTCCCAGTTAGCATGGGAGAGAGTGCAGAAGTTATCTTAGTATCCCTGGGGGATAGAGAGATGGTGCCAAAAGCCCATATGACTTCCAATGCTTCCAAGTAAAGGTAGTGGGTCACCATTAATGGGTGAAGGATGGAGGCTATAAGAGACACAGGAGCCAGTATGACTACTTTGAGGTGTCATCTAGTGTTCTCAGAGCAGGTACTCCCTAATACAACACCAGACCCCAACAGACCCTACTCAGCTGGACCCCTCTCACCACAGACGACACTCTCAAGATCATGAAGAGCATCCACTCCAGACCACCCTTGACCCCTGTCCTCACCACATCTTCAACAGAGCAGGCACCACCATCCCCTCGAACTCTGCTGCACCATCAACTGCTCCATCAACTCCGCCACCTTCCCTGAAGACTGGAAACACGCAGAGATGAACCCCCTTATGAAGAAACCCTCTGCTGACCCGACGGACCTCAGGAACTTCAGACCCATCTGTCTTCTCCCCTTCCCAGCCAAGGTCATCGAGAAGGCCATGAACACCCAACTCTCCGAGTTCATCGAAGTGACCCACATCTTGGACCTCTCCCAATCCGGCTTCTGAAGCAACCACAGCACGAGACCGCCCTCCTTGCCACCACAGACGACGTCTGCGCCCTCCTCGACTAAGACAAAACTGCAGCCCTCATCCTCCTGGACCTCTTGGCCGCCTTCGATACCGTCTCCCACCGCACCCTATGCACAAGACTCCACGACGCTGGTATCCGCAACAAAGCCCTGGAATGGATCCGCTCCTTCCGCACCGGCCGAACACAAAGACTCAGACTACCTCTCTTCCTCCTGGACCCCACAGGGATCAGCTGCGGAGTACATCAGGGCTCTTCCCTGAGCCCCACGCTTTTCAACATCTATATAGCCCCACTTGCAGCCATTATCAGGAACCACAGAATAAACATTGTCTCCTACGCGGACGACACCCAACTGATTCTCTCCCTCTCCAACGAACCCAAAGTCACCAAGAACAACTTTCACAACAGGATGAAGGCTGTTGCTGCTTGGATGAGGAACAGCTGCCTCATCTCAACTCAGAGAAGAAAGAAGTCCTCATCATGGGCTCCACTCCTTCTGCCTGGGACAACTCCTGGTGGCCCGCAGCACTTGGAACTCCCCCCAAACGGACAGACCATGCGTGGAACCTCAGCATCATGCTGGACTACTCGTTCATCATGAACCGCCAGATCAACTCCATCTCATCATCATGCTTCCACACGCTACGCCTGCTCCAAAAGATCTTCAAATGGACCCTCACCAAGTCCAGAAAGATGGTCACCCTGCTACTTGCCAGCAGCAGAATCGACTACAGCAACTCATTCTACGCCGGCATCACCCAGAAACTGCTTAAGAAACTGCTGAACATCCAGAATGCCTCCGTCAGACTCAACCTCACCATGCCCTGTTGCAGCCACATCTCCAGCTACCTAGGAGACCTCTACTGGTTCCCAGTCAACAAAAGAACCATCTTCAAGCTCCTCACGCACACGTACAAAGCGCTACACAATGCGGGACCTGCATACCTCAACGACCGACTCACATTCCACGTTCCCACCAGAGACCTCTGCTCCACCCAACTGGCCCTGGCTACCATCCCAGGTATCTGCAAAACCACAGCCAGAGGAAGATCCTTCTCCTACCTTGCAGCAAAGACCTGGAACACCCTGCCCCTTCACCTCAGGCAATCTCCGTCACTGCCTCAATTCAGGAAGGACCTCAAGACCTGGCTCTTTGACTGAACCACAGCGCCCTCGACAGACCAGCAGCCCCCCCCCCCCCCCAGTGCCTTGAGACCCTTACAGGTGAGTAATTGCACTGTACAAGCCATTTATTGATTGATTGAGAAGATATTCCACCAGGTAATAGTCACAGACAACGGTGACAGCCACTACCCAGTGTCTCTGGTCCCCTTTGAGTGGGGGGGGGAATCTCAGGTTCTCTAAAAGTAGCTGTGAGCCCTGCCATGCCTGTAGTTTATCTGTTGGGCAATGACCTAGAGCACACTGTCTGGAAGGAAGTGGAGTGCAGGTCACACCTGTAGATGTTAGGCTTGCCTGAATGGGTCTGTATGACCACAAGGTCCTCGGCTGCCAAAGGGGGGAGTCACGGAAGCCTGGAAGAATGGCCCAGGCAGCTGCCAAGAAGGAGAAGAGGAAGGGCTGTGGGAAACGAGCCCCTGAGGTTTCCATGCTCCAGGTTGATGGGGCACCTGAGTAGATAGTCCCAACGCCTACTGGGGAAGACATTGCTGCTCTGGCAGACCTGCCTGAGCTTGCTAGATAGCAAGTTGAGGGTGGGCCCACCAGGAAAGAGTTTTGCAAAACTTAAAAGGAATGATCCACCCTAGAGAGCTTGAGGCAGCAAGCTGAGGCCCAGGAATCAAGTGATACATTTGGAGATCACCATATCTATTCGGAGAATGGCCCCCTGTACATTGAACCTAATTTTCCTGAATTTTGGCAACCCATGTGCTGGTGGTCCCCCAGTGTTGCAGGGTCTTCCTACTGGGGCTTGCTTATGATATATCCCAGGCAGGACATCCGAGGAAGGACAGATTTGTCCCCCACTTCTATTGGCCCCATATGAAAACAGCCTCTGATACATTCTGCAGGTCTTGCCCCACCTGCCAGGCCAGCGGAAAAACAAGGCAGAAGCGGAAGGCTCCCCTGGTTCCCTTGCCTATTGTTGGCACTTCCTTTAAGAGGGTTGTAGGAGAGTAGGATCTGCTTCACATGGGTACCCCCACTTTTTGCTGATGCTTCACTGTTTTTCGACTTTAGTCTGGCTGGGGCCCTGCTAATCAGAACCCCAGCCTAGCTGCTTCCTCTCTAAAATGGTTTCCATGTGCCTTAGGCACATCTCTGATTGGAATCTGGAGTGCCCTTATAAGTCCCTAGTATATGGTATACTATGTACCCAGGGCATAGGTACCTCAGAGGCCTACCAGGGGCTGCAGCATGTATTGTGCCACCCCTGGAAGGCCATCCAAAATGACACCACCGGTCTGCTACTGCAGCCTGGGTAAGGTGGTGCATGCACCCCTTACTGTGATATAGGCTACCTATATCACTACATACATACACACATATAAACCTATAAGTCACTCCTATGGCAGGCCTTATCAATCCTGAAGGCAGAGTGCTTGGTTCCTATGTGAGAGGGTGCCCTGCATGAGCAGAGCCCCTCTGCAGCGTTCGGAGACCCTTCTCTGATGCTGTTTGTAGTGCAGCCTAACCATATACTCTTAAGCGCATTATAACCTCGCGTTAAATGCTAACTTTGGGATGGCTGCACGGAAACATGTCGTGTTTGGTGTCAAACATCTTGGAATACTACCCCCCGCCAGTTCTGGCGGCGGGGGTAGCATTCCACCCTTCTAGAGGGAGAGACATGTACACACCGGCCTGCCCGGTAACTTCTTTCCAAGCCCTGGCATCACAAAATGGATGCCGCTGCCACAGACACGAGTCTGGCCTCCTGCTGCTGACCGAAACTCCGGCAGGGGAGGCCTGGACAATAGGTTTCCTGTCCCAGGGAGGTGTAACCACCTCCCCAGACAGGATAGTGTGTATTGGGGCTGGGCGGGAGCACTCTCTGGTGCTTTGAAGTCCTGCACTGGGGGCACATTTGGTGTCCCTGTGCATACCCCAGTTCAAACCGGCTCAGGGGCTTCCAGCCCCTGCTCTGGCGCGAAACTGGACAAAGGGAAAGGGGTGTAACCACCCCTCTGCCCTGACCCTCCCATAGGTGGGTCCCCAGAGTATGTCCAACCCCCTAACTTAATATAAGTATGGGACCCCAGTCCTTAGGACTTTAGATTTACCAGGACGAAACTCTGACACAGAATCCTGGACCTTCGACGCTCTACTTCAAGATTAGAGGACTGAAGAATCTCCCTTGGGGTCAAGGAGTGACTCCCCTGCTTGGCAGGCACCAAAGAAGCAATTGTCCGGTCTGCATCGCTGAAGCTCCCGCCGGACGCCGAAGTCTTTGCATCACCAGAGGTAGATTTCCAGACTTTCCAGAGGCTGCCCTAAGTCCCCAGCAAAGCTGAGGCCCGTAGCTGTCGTGGGTAATGTGGAACCATGACCCCTGGACACCGATCGCATTTGCAAGTGCATCCTCTTCTGGGTCTTCCACGAAGTTGTGCTTTGGGCTCCAAGTAGCCCCAGCCTCCTGCACCGACTGCACTGAAGATCACTGGCCTCCACTCCACGAGTGTCCTGTGAGCCAGCTCCAAGTGCGTCCCCTTGAGGCTCCTTCGCGGTCGCTAGTCCGTTGGCTAGTAGGCCCTCCCGAAGGCCAATCTTCTTCTGCTTGGGCTCCCTGGTTGCTCCAGGCGTGCCCTGACTTACCTTTGCTGGGTGAGTCCCACAGACCTTGCTGGTCTGCACCATCCTCCTTCTTCCATTTCCACGAGACTTGCCATTGCCAAAGCTTGTTGGGTCCAATCCGGTCGCCAAGACCCCTGCAATCGACAGACATTGTGGGACAGCTCGAATCCAGCTCCTGGTCATCGTCGACGCCTCCTGGACCTCGTGGCTGAAGAGTCAAGATGACCATCAACCTACCTGAAGCACTCAACATCGGTGGGCATCTGCTCATCGCCTTCCTGGTCACTGGCTAGTGACCCAGACTCTGTCCCCTCTGCTTTCAGGTTCTTCAGATCTTCGATCCACCTTTGGATCCACCCGAACACTTTCGACTTGGCCGCCAGCAGCACTTTGCAGCAGATCGCCATTGAAAACGACGACGAAACCCGACCCCGAAAGGCACCTATGCACCCGGCTCCCCTGGGTGAGGTAACTCGAGTACTCCAGTGCTCCCGTGGGTATTGACACTAGAACGGCCTGGTTCTAAAAGGGTTTGCTCCAAGTCCTCCTCTAAGTGTCCCTTTTCTTTAAAATTCCAACCGCGACTTTCCCCATAGAAGTCAACGGCGATTCGCGGCTGTGTTCTCACACTGCACGCGTCCCCCGTGGGTCCCCTGTGTCACTACCTTGGGTGGTTCCTTGTGGTCCCAGCACTTCTACAGGCTCTAGGCCTTGTGTCTAGCTCAGTCGTGGTTCTTATACCACTTTATTGGTATATGGTTTGGTACGCCCCTAGGGCTCAAACGTGTATTTGTGCTATTACTGTAGATAACTAACTTATAACTTATGTACTTCGAACTCTAGCCTCATAAAGAGACTAGAGGTGTGTGTTTAGCAATAAATACATATATTTTGAATATATACCTGGTGTGGTCCTCTTTCATTTGGTCACTCAAGAGATTATAGACTGGTAAAACAAGCTGCTTTACATTCCTTCAAGACTTAGCCTGAAGGCGGCTCTCCATAGCTACCACTAGGATAGCTTTCAATAAAGGTTGTCTTTAACCTATCTCCAATAAGGGGTTGTTTGGACTGGTGCAAGGGGCCCACTATAATTAGTGGACAGCATATGCCATGCCAACTTCTCACATTGGTGTGCAGCGTGTGGGATTCCAGCTTGCTATTGTTTTACCAGATAATCTCAATTGAATTGATCAACTGAAAACCACTAAGGGTACCTAAGGTACATATAAATCAAGCTTAGTATACAGTAAGTTCTACTGAACTTAGAGTTGTGTGTTAAGGGATAGCACACCCTTTCTACAACTCAAGAGAGTTTAGTAGGCCACACTAGAGTAGGTAGTGCATACACCACACCTCACTAGTAATGTCTTCAAAGCCAGGACCCAGTGAGTCCTTGCCAGAAGCCAGTGGGCTTCTTCCCTCCAAGTATGATAAACTCCCATTCTGGGAATTGAGAGCATTATGCAATACTAGGAAGCTGAAGGCAGGCAAAAGTGCTAGCACCCAACACCTCAGAGAGGTGCTCCTAGCTGATGATCTCAGCAGGCCCCTAGGGTCTGATGGGGTAGGCAGAGAGGGTGGGGCAGAAGATGAGGAAGGGGTCAGGGGTGAAGAAACCCAGGCCCCCCCCTCTGAAACTGGCCAGGAAGGTGAAAATGACCTTGACCTGGAGAACCCAATTCCTCCTGTGGAGGAGGAGGAGGATCAGAATGACCTCGCCTTTGTCCCCCCAGGAAGAATTGTGAGTGTGCCCAGAAGGTCTAGATCTCCTTCTCAGGAGTCTAACCACTCTGACACCTCAATAGGGACCTCTGTCTCCTCTCATAGGAGAGAATCCTCTCATGACAGGAGAAAGAGACTGATTGAGTATGAGCAAGCCCAGCTTGAACTCAGAAAACAGCAGTTGGCTATAGACAGGGAGTCCCTAGATCTCTACAAAGAGAGAAAAAGATGGGATTAGAGTCCCATGGTGGCAGCAATTTCCCCAGAGATAGGGAAAGGTCTTATGACCATAGAAATCTGAGCAAGATTGTCCCTCCCTACCAGAGTGGGGATGACATCCACAAATGGATAACTGCACTGGAGAGGGCCTATAAAGTACAGAGGGTCCCTCAGGAGCAGTGGGCAGCAATCTTGTGGCTCTCCTTTGCAGACAAAGGTAGAGATAAGCTCCTCACTGTTAAAGAGGAGGATGCTGATAAATACACAGTCTTGAAGAGTGCTCTGATCGATGGGTTTGGCCTAACCACTGAACAATACAGGTTAAAGTTCAGAGATACCCAAAAGGCACAGACTCAAGACTGGGTGGACTTTGTTGATTGTTCTGCCAAGGCTCTGGAAGGTTGGTTATTGGGCAGTAAGGTATGTGACTTCACAGGATTGTACAATCTTATCATGAGGGAGCAGATCCTTAATAATTGTCAAAATCAGCTGTTGCATCAGCACCTGGTGGACTCTGATCTGACCTCTCCCCAAGAATTGGGAAAGAAGGCAGACAAATGGGTCAGAACCAGGGTGAGACAGAAGGTACAGAACCAAGGTGGTGACCCTAAGAAGCAAGATTCTAAAAACTCTGATAAGGGTGGGGAGAAGGGTAAAGACCAGATGTCTTCACAAGGCCCCCAAAAATCTTCTTCAGGTGGGGATTCACAGTCTAACAATGGAAGAGGCCAAAAGAAACCATGGTGCAAGGTCTGTAAGCAAAATACCCACTAGACCAGTGATTGCACCAAGTCCAAAGACTCTACTCCAGCCCCCACCAATGCCCCTAAGGCACCTGCTCCCCCTAGTGCAGTTACAATTGGTGGTGGGACTACACAAGCCAAGGGTTTAGTAGGGTTGACCCTGGGTAAGGAGATGAGCTCTGACCTAGTCAGAGAACTCACTCAGGCTGTCCTAGTCTGTGATGGAGGCATGGATGTGACCTCCTCTGTGAGTCCCAGTAATCTGGGCAAGTACAGGCAACAGCCCTTAATCAATGGAAAAGAGGCTTTGGCATTTAGGGACACAGGGGCAAGTGTCACCATGTTGACACAAGACCTTGTGAATCCTGGGCAGATTATACTTGGTGAAATGTACCAAGTGACCAATTCTAGCAATGTCAGAACCGACCATACTCTGGCAGTTGTTAACTTCTCCTGTGGAGGGGTAACTGGCCTTAAGAAGGTTGTGGTAAGTGCAGACCTACCAGTTGAATGCTTGCTTGGCAATGATTTAGAAACTTCAGCTTGGGCAGAAGTGGAGCTAAGGACCCATGCAGAAATGCTGGGCATCCCTGCAGATGTGTTTGCTGTGACCAGGTCACAAGCCAAAATGTCTAACACTGAACAGGCCTTGGATTCTGGAATAATGGACCAAGTGCCCTCTAAGAAGAGGAGTAGTAGGGTAAAGGCAGTGCCTTCCCCTTGGCTCAGAAGGAAGATCAGTCTCTTGAGGGGATGATCTCAGTCCTGAGGAAGGAACTGTCCCAGAGGAGCTTGAACCTGACCAGGTTGAGTTCTTGGGGACAGGGGGCCCTTCCAGGGCAGATCTGAGCCAGGAGCAGCAGAGCTGCCCCTCTCTTGAACCCCTCAGACAGCAAGCTGCTGCTGAGGCTGCTGGGAAAGCTAGTGGTCCCCATACAGTGTATTGGGATGATGGACTCTTGTACTCAGAGTGTAGAGACCCCAAGCCTGGTGCCACCAGGAGGTTGGTTATACCTCTGAAGTTCAGGGGCTTCCTATTGACCCTAGCCCATGACATTCCCTTAGCAGGTCACCTGCGGCAGAACAAGACTTGGGACAGAATTGTCCCTCACTTTCACTGGCCCCACATGTCTGAAGACACCAAGGAGTTTTGTCGCTCCTGTGTAACCTGCCAGGCCAGTGGCAAGGCAGGTGGCACTACAAAGGCCCCCTGATACCACTACCTGTGGTGGGGTTCCCTTTGAAAGGGTGGGGATTGACATTGTTGGTCCCATGGATCCCCAAACAGCATCTGGGCACAGGTTTATCCTGGTGGTAGTGGATCATGCCACCAGGTACCCAGAGGCTATTCCCCTTAGGACCACTACAGCACCTGTGGTGGCAAGAGCCCTCCTGGGAATTTTCTCAAGAGTGGGCTTCCCTAAGGAGGTTGTATCATACAGGGGTGCTAACTTTATGTCTGGATACTTGAAAGCAATGTGGAAGGAGTGTGGAGTGACTTACAAGTTCACCACACCCTATCACCCACAATGCAATGGTTTAGTTGAGAGATTCAACAAAACCTTGAAGGGCATGATTAAAGGGCTCCCAGAAAAGCTTAGGCGAAGATGGGACATACTCTTGCCCTGCCTTTTATTTGCATACAGGGAGGTGCCTCAAAAGGGGTTGGCTACAGCCCTTTTGAACTTTTGTTTGGTCACCCTGTCAGGGGTCCATTGTGCTTGGTGAAGGAAGGATGGGAGTTACCTCTCAAGCCCCCAAAGCAAGACATAGTGGACTATGTACTTGGTCTCCGCTCCCGGATGGCTGAGTACATGAAAAAGGCAACTAAAAACCTTGAAGCTAGCCAGGAACTTCAAAAAGCCTGGCATGACCAAAAGGCTGTACTGACTGTTTACCAGCCAGGACAGAAGGTGTGGGTGTTGGAGCCAGTGGCCCCAGCAGCTCTCCAAGACAAATGGAATGGACCCCATACCATTGTTGAACAGAAGGGTGAGGTTACCTATTTAGTAGACCTAGGAACACCCAGGAGTCCCCACAGGGTTCTCCATGTCAACAGGTTAAAACCATATGTGGACAGGGCAGACATGGGCTTGCTCATGGCTACTGATGAGGGACAGGAGGAAGAGAGTGACCCACTCCCTGACCTGCTCTCACAGAACCCTGATGATGGGTCAGTGGATGGTGTAGCCTTGGCAGGCAGCCTCACTACCCAGCAACAGACTGATTGCAGACAGGTGCTCAATCAGTTCAGGCACATATTCTCACTGACACCCAGTCAGACCACCTGGTGCACTCATGAAGTGGACACTGGGGACAGTCTGCCTATTAAAAATAAGATTTATAGGCAACCTGACCATGTCAGGGACTGTATCAGGACAGAAGTCCAGAAGATGTTGGATTTGGGAGTTATTGAACCCTCAGATAGCCCTTGGGCTAGTCCAGTGGTCCTTGTGCCAAAACCTCACACCAATGGTGGGAAAAGAGAGATGAGGTTTTGTGTGGACTACAGGGGTCTCAATGCAGTCACTAGGACTGATGCCCATCCAATACCTAGGGCAGATGAGCTAATAGACACTTTGGCCTCAGCCAAGTATCTAAGCACATTTGACCTGACAGCTGGCTACTGGCAGATCAGACTAGCTGATGATGCAAAGCCAAAGACAGCATTCTCAACCCCTAGTGGGCATTATCAATTTGTGGTGATGCCCTTTGGTCTGAAGAATGCACCTGCCACTTTTCAGAGGTTGGTGAATACAGTCCTTACAGGTCTGGAAGCCTATAGTGCAGCATATCTAGATGATATTGCTGTCTTTAGCTCCACCTGGGAGGATCACCTGGTCCACCTCAGAAATGTTTTGCAGGCCCTGCAGAAAGCAGGCCTGACTATCAAGGCCACCAAGTGCCAGATAGGGCAGAGTCAGGTTGTGTACCTGGGCCACCTTGTGGGTGGAGGCCAGGTTCAACCACTGCAGAGCAAGATCCAGACCATCATGGACTGGACTGCTCCAACTACCCAGACTCAGGTGAAAGCCTTTTAGGCCTGACTGGGTACTATAGGAGATTTGTCAAGGGGTATGGATCAATAGTGACACCCCTGAATGACTTAACTTCCAAGAAAATGCCCAAAAAGGTTCAGTGGAGAGTTAGCTGTCAAAAGGCATTTGATGACCTAAAGCAGGCAATGTGCACTGCTCCCATTCTACAGAGTCCTGATTACTCCAAGAAGTTCATTGTCCAAACAGATGCATCTGAATTGGGGGTAGGGGCTGTACTGTCACAATTGAATGATGAAGGTCAGGATCAGCCAGTAGCTTTTATTAGCAGAAGGCTGACCCCTAGAGAGAAACGTTGGTCAGCCATTGAGAGGATGGCCTTTGCTGTGGTCTGGGCTCTGAAGAAGTTGAGGCCATACTTGTTTGGTACTCACTTCCTTGTTCAAACAGACCATAAGCCCCTCTTATGGCTAAAACAAATGAAGGGTGAAAACCCCAAACTGCTTAGGTGGTCCATTTCCCTACAGGGGATGGACTTCACAGTGGAACATAGACCTGGGAGTAACCATGCCAATGCAGATGGACTCTCTAGGTACTTCCACTTAGAACATGAAGACTTAACTGGGCAAGGTTAGTTTAATGTCCCTACGTTTGGGGGTTGTGTAGGAGAGTAGGATCTGCTTCACATGGGTACCCCCACTTTTTGCTGATGCTTCACTGTTTTTCGACTTTAGTCTGGCTTGGGCCCTGCTAATCAGAACCCCAGCCTAGCTGCTTCCTCTCTAAAATGGTTTCCATGTGCCTTAGGCACATCTCTGATTGGAATCTGAGTGCCCTTATAAGTCCCTAGTATATGGTATACTATGTACCCAGGGCATAGGTACCTCAGAGGCCTACCAGGGGCTGCAGCATGTATTGTGCCACCCCTGGAAGGCCATCCAAAATGACACCACCGGTCTGCTACTGCAGCCTGGGTAAGGTGGTGCATGCACCTCTTACTGTGATATAGGCTACCTATATCACTACATACATACACACATATAAACCTATAAGTCACTCCTATGGCAGGCCTTATCAATCCTGAAGGCAGAGTGCTTGGTTCCTATGTGAGAGGGTGCCCCTGCATGAGCAGAGCCCCTCTGCAGCGTTCGGAGACCCTTCTCTGATGCTGTTTGTAGTGCAGCCTGACCATATACTCTTAAGCGCATTATAACCTCGCGTTAAATGCTAACTTTGGGATGGCTGCACGGACACATGTCGTGTTTGGTGTCAAACATCTTGGAATACTACCTCCCCGCCAGTTCTGGCGGCGGGGGTAGCATTCCACCCTTCTAGAGGGAGAGACATGTACACCCCGGCCTGCCCGGTAACTTCTTTCCAAGCCCTGGCATCACAAAATGGATGCCGCTGCCACAGACACGAGTCTGGCCTCCTGCTGCTGACTGAAACTCCGGCAGGGGAGGCCTGGACAATAGGTTTCCTGTCCCAGGGAGGTGTAACCACCTCCCCAGACAGGATAGTGTGTATTGGGGCTGGGCGGGAGCACTCTCTGGTGCTTTGAAGTCCTGCACTGGGGGCACATTTGGTGTCCCTGTGCATACCCCAGTTCAAACCGGCTCAGGGGCTTCCAGCCCCTGCTCTGGCGCGAAACTGGACAAAGGGAAAGGGGTGTAACCACCCCTCTGCCCTGACCCTCCCATAGGTGGGTCCCCAGAGTATGTCCAACCCCTAACTTAGTATAAGTATGGGACCCCAGTCCTTAGGACTTTAGATTTACCTGGACGAAACTCTGACACAGAATCCTGGACCTTCGACGCTCTACTTCAAGATTAGAGGACTGAAGAATCTCCTTGGGGTCAAGGAGTGACTCCTGCTTGGCAGGCACCAAAGAAGCAATTGTCCATCTGCATCGCTGAAGCTCCCGCCGGACGCCGAAGTCTTTGCATCACCAGAGGTAGATTTCCAGACTTCGCCGAGGCTGCCCTGAGTCCCCAGCAAAGCTGAGGCCCGTAGCTGTCGTGGGTAACGTGAAACCCTGACCCCTGGACACCAATCGTATTTGCAAGTGCATCCTCTTCTGGGTCTCTCACGAAGTTGTGCTTTGGGCTCCGAGTAGCCTTTGCCTCCTGCACCGACTGCACCGAAGATCACTGGCCTCCACTCCACGAGTGTCCTGTGAGCCAGCTCCAAGTGCGTCCCCTTGAGGCTCCTTTGCGGTCGCTAGTCCGTTGGCTAGTAGGCCCTCCCGAAGGCCAATCTTCTTCTACTTGGGCTCCCTGGTTGCTCCAGGCGTGCCCTGACTTACCCTTGCTGGGTGAGTCCCACAGACCTTGCTGGTCTGCACCATCGTCCTTCTTCCATTTCCACGAGACTTGCCGTTGCCAAGGCTTGTTGGGTCCAATCCGGTCGCCGATACCCCTGCAATCGACAGACGTCATGAGACAGCTTGAATACAGCTCTTGGTTGTCGTCGACGCCTCCTGGACCTCGTGGCTGAAGAGTCAAGACGACTGTCAACCTACCTGAAGCACTCGACATCGGTGGGCATCTGCTCATTGCCTTCCTGGTCACTGGCTAGTGACCCAGACTCTGTCCCCTCTGCTTTCAGGTTCTTCAGATCTTCGATCCACCTTTGGATCCACCCGAACATTTTCGACTTGGCCGCCAGCAGCACTTTGCAGCAGATCGCCATTGAAAACGACGACGAAACCCGACCCCGAAAGGCACCTATGCACCCGGCTCCCCTGGGTGAGGTAACTCGAGTACTCCGGTGCTCCCGTGGGTATTGACACTAGAACGGCCTGGTTCTAAAAGGGTTTGCTCCAAGTCCTCCTCTAAGTGTCCCTTTTCTTTAAAAATCCAACCGCCACTTTCCCCATAGAAGTCAATGGCGATTCGCGGCTGTGTTCTCACACTGCACGCGTCCCCCGTGGGTCTCCTGTGTCACTACCTTGGGTGGTTCCTTGTGGTCCCAGCACTTCTACAGGCTCTAGGCCTTGTGTCTAGCTCAGTCGTGGTTCTTATACCACTTTATTGGTATATGGTTTGGTATGCCCCTAGGGCTCAAACGTGTATTTGTGCTATTACTGTAGATAACTAACTTATAACTTATGTATTTCGAACTCTAGCCTCATAAAGAGACTAGAGGGGTGTGTTTAGCAATAAATACATATATTTTGAATATATACCTGGTTTGGTCCTCTTTCATTTGGTCACTCAAGAGATTATAGACTGGTAAAACAAGCTGCTTTACATTCCTTCAAGACTTAGCCTGAAGGCTGCTCTCCATAGCTACCACTAGGATAGCTTTCAATAAAGGTTGTCTTTAACCTATCTCCAATAAGGGGTTGTTTGGACTGGTGCAAGGTGCCCACTATAATTAGTGGACAGCATATGCCAGGCCAACTTCTCACAAGGGTAGGCATCAACCCTTGGATCCCAAGACAGCCTTAGGTAACAGGCTCATCCTGGTCTTGGTAGACCACACTACACGGTACTCTGTTGCTATCCCTCTGAGGTTGGTGACTGCACCTCCAGTGGCTAGGGTCCTGATGGGAATTTTTACCTGCATAGGGTTTCCCAAGGAAGTGGTGTCCGACAGAGGCTCTAACTTCATGTCAGTGTGCATGAAGTCCATGTGGGATGAGTGTGAGGTGACCTACAAGTTCTCCACGCACTATCATCCCCAAACAAACGGGCTTGTTGACATATTCAATAAGAATCTGAAGGGCTTGATAAGGGGCCTGCCTGAGCCCATAAGGCAGAAATGGGCCATTCTCTTGCCATGCCTGTTATTTGCCTACAGGTCGGTAACATAGAAGGTGGATGGGTTTAGCCCATTTGAGCTCCTCTATGGACACCCTGTCAGGTGGACCTCTCAGCCTTGTGAAAGAGGGGTGGGAGCAAGCTCCCAGGAATCCCTCTCAGGATGTATTCAGCTACATGTTGGCTCTCTGTCATCAAATTCAGCACTTCTGGAAGAAGGCCAAAGACAATCTTGAGGCCAGTCAAGAAGTGATGAAACTCATACAACCAGAAGACCACTCTGGCAGAGTTTCAGCCTGGCCAGAATGTGTGGGTCATGGAGCATGTAGAGCCCATAGCTCTCCAAGACCATTAGACAGGCCAATATAAAGTGAAGGAGTGGAAGGGGGAGACCAGCTACCTGGTGAATCTCAATACGCCTAGAAATACACCTTCTAAGGGTGCTCTGCATAAACCGCCTCAAACCACACTTTGAGTGGTCTGAAGTCACCATGCTCCTGATGACAGATATTGAAGTGGAAGAAAACAGTGAACCTCTTCCTGATTCCTGTCTACCCAGGAGCACGATGGGTCAGTATTAGAGGGTGCTAATCTCTCCCCTACTCTGACCCCCAGAGCAGGAGAGTGACTGTCAACAGTTCCCGGAGCAGTTTTCTTCTCTGTTTTCCCTCACCCCTAGACTCACTCACTTGTGTATCCATGACATAGATAGTAGTGACAGTAAACCTGTTAAAAACAAAATGTACAAGTTGTCGGACAAGGTGAGAGCCAGTATCAAAGAGGATGTGTCCAAGATGTTGATATTGCATGTTTGGTTTGGGGAGTTGTGCGAGGAGGCACTTGCCCCAGTATCTGGATTCAGTCGACAGGTAATTGATTGCCGCCTGATTGGTGTTCTGGCAAGGGTTGATTTAGGTTTGGTGTGTGTCTCTCCTGTCGGAGTGCGCTGGTTTTTGTTGCTTGGAGAGTGTGAGCCTCCTCAAGGATTGGGGGGGGGGGTGTCATTTCATGTTAGTTATGTGCTAATTCCCTGGATTGGTGATACAGCAAGGTTGGATGTATTGGGTGTGTCATTTCATGTCAGTTCTGTGTCATTACCCTGGATTGGTGATACCACGAGGTTGAATGTATTGATATATCTTTTGGGGGTAGGGTCAGGTCATTTGCATGTTTCTCCTTGGTGAGATGTTGACCGCTTGGTATGGAGTGGCCTGGACAGGTTTAGGATTGTTTCGTTTTAGATTTAGTGTCTTGTTGTATACCAGAAACCAGCGTTTTGTGTTGTTAAGTAATTATATGCTGTTCCTGTTGCATGCATGTCTTAAGTTTGAGGAAGGCTCTGTTCAATATCTCAAGGTTATTGTCTGATGCTTGTACCAGGATATTCCCATAGTTATAGATTGTTATGGTTACATCTGTTCTGAGAATTGGTGATGGTGAGATAGATAGGTTAAGGCCATGAGGGAACTTCCTACTTGTAGTTACATTTAGTAGGGAGCTCACTTATATTCTCTATCTAGCTATCCATCTAGTGAAAAATATCCGAGAGTTTTTCATGGTTCCCTTTTTTAGGCAGACATAATTGTCATCTATGGGGGATTCAAGGAATTCTTTCAATAGTTTGTGTTTGAAGTTGTTTGCCACGCTTTTTAATAGATTTGGTGGGCATTTAATTTTAAAGGAGTTTGAAAAAGTTGCATGCAGTCTTCAATCCAAGGCAGTATGGCTCCATTCTGACATGGCTGTCACGTGTGTTTAGAAGAGTTGTCTAGAGTAAGTACGGTGTGCTACTAGTAGCCCAGATTAGGTCATGTGGTCCGGTGGTGGGTTTATGGTCGGGTCACTTGCAGGGTAACGTCTGTTTGCATCGGACATTGAAAGAGGCCTTTTCACTGGGTAAATAAACTATCAGGTGTCAAAACTTCCAATCCTTCCATTCAGATACCCCTGTGGGAGGTCTATAAGTCATTGTGGGTATGTTAGAGACATTAACTGCTCTGCCTGATCAGATGATATGCCAGGGGTTCCATCCTTACACTCTGTCTCCTTGTGGCTATATTGTGAAGATAGGGGATTTCTTATTCTCAGTCCCTGCATTTATTCTAGAAGATAAGGTTCCTTGTTTGGAGTTTAATAGAGAGGATGAGTTGCCCCAATCCAAGTTGGCTGCCATCACAGGAAGAGTAAGTCTCTCTCCACTCCAGAGCTCCTTCTCTGCCGTCTAGATATTAATAACAATAATATATAGAGAGTAAGCGGGCTAGCAAAACGGCTGCCATACTCTGGAAGGGTTGATGGTTTCCAGACCTCGTCCGGTGAGGGAAAGGCTGAGTGGCAGACATGCGTCTACTAAGTGGGAGGCTGAAGTTTTAATAGTGAGTCAGTTCTCCCCAGTTGTGCCCGGCATCGTCTGTCCCCCACACCTCTCACAACCTTGGGGCGGGTGTCTCCTACGAAGTGCTCTGCTCATTCTGTCGCTTCCAGATCAGTGTCCTTGGGGTTCCCCGGTGGTCTCTGGCGAGGGCGTCTGACCCACTGCCTACCAGGGTCTCTCATGCACCATGCTCAGTGCCAGGTGGCGCTCTGTGTATCTGTGCCACCTCTGCTCCCCGTGCTTCATCCTGCACAGCAAGACCATCCACTCTCTGGCCCCTGGACCCTCTGGTTGACTCAGCCCGCGACTGGCCGCGCCCGTCGCTCCTCAGTGCCATCGGTGGCTTTCCGATGGCAAGGCAAAGCAGGGCAATTCAAGGATATTCCAAGACTCTGATCCCTGGCCCTGAAGTTCATCCCTGAGCTTCTATCTCATCGGCCATCTTGGTGCTTGTTCAATAACAACTGCTTCTTGAGCATGGAAAACAGGTAAAATTTCAGATTCACCTGTAGGCACGCTGTCAAAAAAAAAAAAAAAAAACTTTGCCAATTTATAAGGAAGGAAGTCCTGTTAAGTTTATCTTCTATGATGAACTCAGATCCTATTTTATTGGGTAGATTAAGAGGTTGTCGGTCTTTAGGTCTTCTTTTCCTTCACTGAGTGCAATCCTTTGAGTGCATGTGAGACTAAATGGAAGCAAAGTGAAGTAAAATGCCATTCATCTTAGGCTGGTCAATTATATTGATGTTGATATTTGTGGATGGGTGTCTGAATGTAAGTATCTTGAAAGGTCCAGATCTACAACAAACTTTCTAGGCGGAATTAAATATATTATGGATTGACAGGTTTAGTCTCTATTATGCCAGTAGAACTAGAGTGTCAGGATTCAGACATCAATTCTTCCTAAAGGTCTGAAAACACCATAGATGAACTCCGGCAGGTAATGGTGAAGGCAGAACAGAATAGACACATAGTCATGCCTTTGGGACTGGAAGCAGGTTGAACTGAGGTCATAAATTACTCTTTTGTGGGTGGGTCTTTTTTCCCTTCCTAAGCCCCTCCCTAACCCTCTCGAAACAACTTCTCCTTAATCCTAACTAAACCCCTCCCATTTAGTAGTAGGTATATTCCTTTTTCCAGCCACCTCCCGGTCCTTCATACATTTACTACTTTGTAGTAGACTTACATGTCTGAGGATTTCCCAGACATAAGATGGGAGAGGTGGAGATTTACACTCCTAGGCTTGTGAATTTAATTTTCTATAAAGAAGTACTACTATAGTACTACTTTATGTACTACAAAATGAAGTTTGAGTATCTAATACACAATATTTTGTCTAATACACATTATTATCTGTGGTCTTGCAGCTAGTACAGTCCAATGCTTACTTACAATAATGGAATGCAAATGATCAAAACATGCTGAAGGCGAGGCCACATGTGCCTTGTAGAATGAAATTGGTACACTTGGGTCTAAGCAAATCATCAGGAAATAAGGTTATATGGTTCTGAGTTTAAATGTTATCACATTTGGTCACTGGTGGACTCATATGAGGTTGTACAGTGTATTTCTAGACATAAATTTCATATATTTTATTACTGCTCTCCCCTCCTCACCCCCCAGCCCTCAATACTGTAAAGTTTCGGAAGCTCCAGAAAGGAACTTGGCTGTGTTATGGTAAACACTTGCAAGTTGTAACTGAGACCCCCCTTTAATTTTGACTAACCTTGATGGACACCTATAATATCCAGCCATTATCTTAAGTTGCCTATTGGGATATCAGTGCCGTTTAGTACTTGGGTTATGGGTTGGCCCCTCCATTATACAGCTCTGGTAACTCCTTTATCCACAACATCTAACCGATGAACAACTGCATGTCCTCGGTGAAAGTACGGACTAGAAACCCTATCCCTGGGTCCAGTATGTCTTTGTGTCCCCTCTACATTGTTTCAAGCTTCTTACTTCAGGTGATGTAACAATTGACCTTCCTTTCTGACCTTGACCACATCATCTTTCTGCCGGGAACACTGGGGCATATTAGCAAGGGCACTATCGCCGCTTTAGCTGCACTTTTTGCCGCTAAAGCGGCGATATTTATATCGCCCTATCAGCAAACTGTCTCTAACAGCAGTTAGAGACAGTTTTCGGGCATTAGCGCTCGTTTTTACCGCTTTGCATGTCAGCGATATTTATCGCTAATGACATGCAAAGTGGGCGTTCCCGACGAACAAACCTGGGAAACACTCGCTAACAGGCCTATCGCCTATTAGCAAGGTGGCCATGGCCCCAGTTAGCGACGTGAAAAGTCGCGCTAACCGGGGTCATCGCCATTTATTTAACACCTGCAATTAGCAGGTGTTAGCCATACCTAACATGGGGGTGGATTATGCTGATACGACCACAGGGTCGTATCAGCAAGGTGTTCTCCTTCTTCCATGCAACATCGCTGGATTTTCAGCGATGTTGGCCCATTTCTCGCTATCGCTGGAATATTCATCGCCATAGCGCTAATCGTTGCTAATACAGCGTTAGCGTGGCGATATATTCCAGCGATAGCCGGCGATAAAAAAAATCACGCTAAGCAGGGTTAGCGATGATTATCGCCTCTTCTTGCTAATATGCCCCACTGTTTGTTAACCTGTGTGTTGTCATATTGTCTTCCTCTATGTATGTATCTTTCCCTGTCTCTCCTCTTTATTCTGTGTACTGACATTGGCCTCCAAATTGCATCCCTAGGGTGGGGTTTCTACCGCGAAAGATAACAGCTTGCACAGATGTTAAGCCATTAAATAGTGTATCGTATATACTAATTTTTCGCTAAATAAAATTAGATGTGAAAAGTCACTACATACCTCACCTACAATCGACCCTTGCTTGTTGCACTCTTGTAGCCTCACAATAACATTTCAGTGAACAAGGAAATGTAGATTATGAACTCGCTGATAACGGATCCAGAGACCGACTTTTTGCATCAAAACCCAATCTCACTTCACAGAAAATATTTCTTAATAATTCCAGTCACGAGGTCTACATTGCTGTCACTTTCAAACCAAATTGCTTAGTTTTGCTCGACAGTTTCATTACTATTTGAATATAAAATGTCTGCCATCTAGTGTCTCCCATATTTTGATTCATTTTGTCTGGAGCTTTCGCCTGTAACGTTGATGCGTTTTTTTTGTTCTTCTGCAAAGCTGAAACACATTGAAATTGATGCTCACAGACAGTACTATACTGCTGTCAAGCCCTCATCTACATTTCCTATTCTCCTTGGTTTGGCTCTGTGCTAGAAACACCAGCTCAGTCTCGCCCTAAGACAGTGAGAATGTCGGATGTTGTGCGCTTTTAGAAGCTGTTGCAAGGCCCTGTAGGCCATCCTAGCTGTTGTCCTAAATTGAGATGACAGTGTTGCTCATATTAAATTGCATTTGCGCTTGGCTTGGCATGCTGGGACCCATATCTATTAATGCAGGAGTGTCCTAATGTCCTGCTAGGAAAGCAATTTGTTCCTCGGTGGGGTAGCAGTGAAGCAGCTGGTCTAAGAAGCCATCAGAGGTGATGTTGGGGGCAAGTTGTGCTTTCCTTGATGTAATGGATTTTTTTTTTTACGAAGCCATCTCCTTCTTAAACCCCAACGCCTGTCAACAGGCAGCACAGATCCATCTTCAGCACCCCTCCCCTGCTGCCCAACAGGCCTGTCATATCTTACCTCTGGAGAGACAGCTTTTTACAAAGCTCTGGCAATATAAAAGACACTTTGACAATGGCAAGCACTGTATTAATAGATTTAAAAATGCCTGTAGGACAAAATTATTTTTGACATTTTTTTAACCAATTATTAGATACAAAACCTACTTAGAAAGAGTGAAAACGTTTCTACAGAATACTTGCCATGGAAACGTGCTTTTTGACCTTTCTCCTGTATGGTTTAATGATAAGTAATACTCATCCTTGTACTAAGGATACTCGCAGCATTTGCAGCATACAATTTAAAGTAAGACACAAAAAAACTCTATCAAGTCCACATGAGATACAATAGTTTCACACTAGGATGTCACTACAAACCCTTGACACCTACCTAGATTACTATGACATACATTTGTCTTCACCTTCGCACCATTTTCGCTACACTCTGATATGTGAAATGACTTTGTGAGAAAAAGTTTATGGTGAGTAAGGGGAAATATCAAACTTGCTCACTTGTAGTTCTTACTACAAGCAGCATGCCCTGTTTTGCGAGAGTTCATGCGATCTTTAAGGGGGGGGGGCAGTGGGGATTAGTCAGCCCTTCCCAGCGATTGGTTATTGCAAAACTCATTCACATATTGATCCGCAGACATTCATCAAACATTGAATGTAACTGTCAGTCATGAGATTCTTCACTTTATTCTCATAAAGAATAGTCATTGGTAGGACCACAACGGATGGCTCAGAAGCGCTTGGTACAGGAGGCCATTTCAAGATACACCACCACTGTCACTCTGGCTCTCCTTTGAGGGTTACTGAACTATGACTCCACAGTTGTGCATGTGCACCCTCTAGTGCTTTGTCGTTGGATAAGGAACAACAGCAGAAACCAAACATGCATTAACCTCAATTTTGACTGTTACAACTACACTCAGCACATCACGTTTGTTCTCTAAATTCTATTTAAAGATGTAGTACTAAGTTCCTTACGCCTGTTTAAAAATAGCGCCTCGTTCAGGCTTTACCGAGCCAGCTGCGGCCCGTGCAGGTAACAGCGGTGGGTTGCCTGGTGGGGGGGATTTCGACAGACGATGACGAGGGAAAATGTATTATTTATTTAATTTTACCTCATCATCGCCCATCGAAATCCCCCCCACCCGCCCCACCGCTCTTACCTGCACGGGCCGCGGCTGTTCTGAGCTCAAGTGCACACTGACAAGTGGAAAGCTTACGTGATTTCTAAAAAGTTAAATAAAATAAAAATGTTCCTTTCACTTTTCTATGTGGACGTACTAAATGGGCGTTTTTGTAAAATAGGCCGGTTCAGTTTAAACGGGGAAATATTATGAATGTTGAACTCACTTACTAGAACGTAATTGTGAATTAAATATACTACCTACTACTAGTCACCCCAGTATTTTTTTGCGCCCTGCCTGTAATGGGATGAAAGGTTGTGTCTTGGAAACATGAGGCACTCGGAGACCGTAAACACGAACTTCCTGTATAACCAATAAATGCATATTTAAGGCCCAGAGTTCTGTCAGTGAGGCTGAGGGTTGCACCCATATCGCTTCCCCGTCCGAGCACCCGGAAGAAGACAGAGTTTCCAGCCTTGTGAATATCCCACATACATGCAATGGAGACTGTGGCGTGATAATAACAAAAGTACTTACTTACCTCGGTTTCTGGGACCACCATCAGGTTGGTGTCTTTGGAGAATGAACTTTTGACCTCTACTCCTGTGTATATAACATCTCCCCCTGTAAAAACACACAGTTTCTCTCTGCTTTTATCTCTGGCTGCTCCGGTTGTTATTGCCGGCCGGCTACAATTAAGGGCCTCATTACGATGTTGGTCGGAAAGGCTCCGAATGGCATTCAGATTTCCCGAACCCGTGTCGGAATCCCTGTTTCCGGCAGACTCAGAAACATTTCCGACCGACCGATTACGATAGAAGGTAACCATTTGGTCTTTCTGACTCGGTTCTGACCAGCATTCAGAGATCCAAGTCAGTCGGAGCTGAATCGTACAGGTCTATGGACTGCGTTTCCGACCCACGTATTACAATGTCGGATTCAGACAGCCTTTCTGAATCAGTCTGTCCGACACAAAATGGCTGTCGGAAACTGACTTTGGGGGCCTGCAGCAGCTCCCCCTTCACCCGGAGGCCTCCGGTTGGGGCCCATGGGGGTACCCATGGGACCCATCTTTTCGACCATGCGCAGTGTGGCAGGCACCATGGGGTGCCTGCGACAGGGTGCAAGGTTTTCCGGATTCACCCCTTTTTTCAGTGGGAGCCTGTGTTGTCGGTCGGAATACAGACTCCCATTGAAGTCAATGGGAGTCCGACCAAACCGTGTTCGGAAACATCATAATCGGTCGGTCGGACTCGCCGAACCCGAGTCGGTTCGAACGGATTCCGACAAGGAGTCGGTCGGAATGCTTTCCGACCGATATCTTAATGAGGCCCTATGTGAAAAGCGTTTTCATTCGAATGCTTAGCACACACGCAGTAATTCATTGTCATTTGATTTGAAGACAGGAAGAGCTAATGAACCCAACCAATCATGGCTCTACTTTCATGCATTTTTAGTAGCGCCATGATTGGTCAGAGCAGACTCAGGCAGCGCTCCTTTTTAGACTAGGAACCTGTGTCTACAGTCCTCTCGGCTCTTCTACAGCTCACACTTGCTGCGGTCTGAGTGCGCATGTCGGGCTGGCCGTGGGAAGACAGCCACCAATCCGACATGCGCACTTTAGACAACTGTGACCTGTCTGGAAGTCAGAATGGCCCCGCCCTCAAGTGCACTCATCATTTTATTTAGCTTATATTTGCTGCAGCTGCCACACTTGCAGCAGGCGGGGCACGCTACTCCGCCCTAGAGGAGGAACCGCAGCTGGTTATAATGCCTCACTCAGATGCACTCGTAACCATATCGGGGCCACCTTTATTAATATACCTTTCATCACCCAATATTTGTTTCCACTTTCCAGGCATGAAGTACCTACATAGTTGCTGGTGGCAAAATGTTGCAATCTCCCCCATGATAGATGAAATGCAGATATGCCTTGACACCTATAGCTAGATGCTCCAGACTAATCTCTAGTTCATCCATTGGGAAAAGCTCATTCATTCATTATCAAAAGTTGTGCAGACCAGTAGTATGCCATTATATAATATAGGGCTGTCCTACTATCCAACACTGATTGACCCAATTTTGGAAAGGTGTGCGGAGGTTTGAGCCCCCTAAATGAGTTTGTGCAATGCAAAGTCAACTTTCTGCAAGTATGTCTCGGGCACCTGATAGGGAGCACTTTGCAATATGTAGAAATATTTTGTCAAGAAAATTATGTTAAATCTTAATATCCTACCTTAAGCGGACAGGGGAATTGTACTCCAATGGTGGGCACCATCCATGAATTTATTCAAGATTATATCTAGGTTTCTTTCCATACATTTCTTTTTATTTCTTGTTATTCTGATGGAATGAAGATATTTTAACCTACCTTTTTTCACTCTGAGGACATATCTTGTAAATGCCACTGCTGGGAATTCTCTAACAGGAAACAGGGCCCATTTGTTCCAGTTGATATTTAATCTGGAGTAGGAGTTAAATACTTCAAAGATGTCCACTATTTTAGGAATTGTGGCTTGTGGCAAAGACCAGTATTAGTGAATTGCATCTAAACATATTGATATGCAGGATTTATCTCTTGCACCTACTGATGGAATGTGGTTTATTAGAAGGTGCAGGTAGGTACCTACAACTAGTAATAAAATCACAAATAAGGTCCAGTCAAGTCTCCATAAATTAATCCTTGCTAAACCCTTGGTAGCTTGGGAGACAAGCAGTCGGCATAACTTGGGAGACAGGTGTGTAAAGCATTTAATATCACAAAACAGTTAACAAGTAAAAGACACTACATAATATAAATCCAAAACCAATTTATAGAAATAGAGAATATTTTCATCTATAAAATGACAGTAAAATGACAAAAACTTGGTTTATAAATTTGTAGAGTTTAAATAAAAAAATGTGCTTTCTAGCGTCAAAAAGTGTAAAGCACCAACTGCAGCTATGTTTGACCTGGACCAGGAGAAAGTCAAAGTTTCAGGCTAACCACGATGGCGTACGGGTCGGATACAATGAGCGATTAGGCCTGGTCATTTTTTTACCTTCTGACTCAGTCACTTTTTTGAAGCTTTTTCTCTTGACGTCGAGCGTTGGTCTTTGGAGCTGGATTTCAATTCAACTACGCTGACCTGCTGCAGTGCAATGCCTCTGTTAGCCCTGGAGGTCTTTGTCTATGTCACTTACGGCGAGGTGCTCCGGAGCTTTCAGTGGGGCAAACCTGCACGGTCAGGCCGAGTCACGGTTTGACATCGCCGCCTTGATTCTCGTCGATGCTGGTCTTCTGCTGGAGCTTCTTCACAAAAGATCATCTTCTGAAAGGTACTTTGAGGGTCCAAATGGGTCAGAATGGGTCCATGGCACCAGCCAAGGGTTCAGAAGCTCTGGTTTGCCTCTTGGGGCCTGGGACTCCAACTCCCACAATGCACCATGTCCTCTAGAAAAATCCAGGGGAAGCTGGTCAGCAGGTGACTTCTTCCATTGCTCAGGGAGTCCACTCCTTATCCGTAAAGACAGGCAAATTCCTTCTTGTGTGGAGTCTTTAGAGTTCAGCAGGTGCCGTTGTTCTGAGTGCATTCCTCTCTTGTGCAGTCCAAGGGTCCAGCAGGGCAGCTCTTCTTCTCCAGATGTTTCTGGCAGGGATCTGAGGGGCTATTTTCTCTACACTCCCCTTCCAGCCACTCTCCTAACCGAATTAAGGGGGCTCCCACCTGGCTGGGGATCAAGGAAGTGGGGACTGGCCTGGGTCCTGTGGCATCTGTGTTTCTACCTTTGAAGTTCAGTTTATCTCCCCAGCCCTCTTCCTGTTTCTGGCTTCTCCAGGAAGCAAATCTCCTCCAACCAAATGGCTGTATTGTTTCAGCCCCAGGCCTCTTCACACCTACTCAGGGTGCAGGTTGGCTCAGGCTGTCAGAGGCTGGCCAATCAGAAGAGGCTGCTACAGGTCTGTTTCATGTATCAGGGTAGTAAGTTCTAAAAGTACTTGCCTGCAATAGTTATAATAAATCCGCCTTTACTACGTTTTTGGATTTATTGTAACTATTATTTTCATACTTTGAATGAAGTTGCTAGCTACTTCCAATCAAAGGTTAGACTTCATTAAAGTTTGATATTGCCCTCCCATGTTAGCCTATGGAGCTAGCAGCACTACAATGGGGAAAAATGCAGGAGCGGCCCATGCAGGTAAGAGCGGTGTGGCGGGGTGGGGAGAGAGTCGAAAGACGACGACGAGGGAAAATTAAATTTAAAAAAAGAAAACCACTTACCTTGCGCTCGCCGCATTGCCAACTCAACGATGCAGCGAGTGCAAGATAAGTGTTTTTCTTTTTTTTAAATTTAATTTTCCCTCGTCATCGTCTGTTGACTCCTTCCACACCCTGCCCCACTGCTCTTACCTGCACGGGCCACACCTAAAAAATGACTATGGCTGTTTTCCCTCATTAGGACATATAAAACATATTTTATAAAGTCCCTGCTTTTTATAACAAGGCATCCTACCCATGGGGCTCCTAGGGCAGACCATAGGGGTGACATATATGTAATAAAAAGGTAGTTTTGAACTTTGGGAGTACTTTTAATTCCAAAGTGGAATTTGGGCACAGTTTTACTTAAAAAACAGCCTGCAAAGCAGGGCTGGCTTTGAAATGACACCAGACACCACAACAGTGCACACTTAAGTGCATGAAGTTCACTGAGGTCTCTATACCTACATGCCCGAACACATACTAGGGGCTTACAGATAGGTTGTCTTGGCCAACTACAATTACACCAATTACCATATACCCTTGTAGGACAGAACACTGGCCCTGGGCCTGGTTAGCAGAGTCCCGTGCACTTTCAGAGTCAGTAACCACCAGTATCAGTCAAACAATGGGGGTGATCAAGGCAAAAAGGATGATTTTTCTACACCTACTTAAAGCTTTTTAAGAGCCCAATTTCACCATATTCAGTGAGCGAGCAGTTTTATTTCTAAAACGCATATATAATCAGCAAAAATAGTCAAAGTCTGATCGTACCTCTATGGAGTCAAACGTATCTTCCATTGCTCTATCTATCATAACACATGGTGTGCAAATAACGCAATTATGTCCAGGATGCAATGGTATAGAATATTGTGGACTAAATATCATCTGACAAAAATATTGTTACAAAACTCCTGCCCCATTTAAGTTAATAATAGAAAATCTACACCCGATGGCATGAAACAAGATTCAGGACCCAATATGTATGTAAGACAATATTTTTGTCAACGATATTCCAACATACATCCATCAAGGGCATAAAGCCTTATTGATCTAAAGTTTGGCAGGAATAGGTAGTAACCAGTTTGCAAGTACCTTTTCTAGGATCTTTGTTTCAAGGGTACACAATGGAATGGATTGGTATGAACAGCAGTCAGTGACCTGTTTGCCCACTATATGAATTACCACTGTATTGGTATGTTTCTCGTTGTGAGATATCTTGGTCACAGTGTTGTAAAGGTTGCCATTTATTTATGAATATCCATCTACTGAAGTTCACTTCAGAAAATGATTTGTCCTCTAAAAGCTGTTTTGTAAGCTTCCAGTCACACTCATTGAGATTCAACTCTCCCCTCATTTTTTATGAAGAAAATCAGTAGTCATTTTGCTAATGAAATTTACTAACTCATCATCCTGGAGGTCCCAGGTAATCTACTGACATGTTCCGTTAGTTGGCTCATGATCCCTTCCAATAGAAATCACAAGTGGAGAATGCTCTGAGGAACTCCTGGCCAAGAATCCCACATTTGATAATTGCAGGGCATTCCTACTGAGTACAAAGACATTTTCTAACCTGGACTAGAAAGCATGCACCCCGTGAGTAAAGTAAGTACTGTCTGTCACTGGGAAGCAGATATCTCCAAACATTTCACTATCTAAGAATCTCTCTGAATGCTGTTGTAAACGTAGTTGGGCCAATATTCCATGCATGTGCAGCATCATGTTCTATGGACCTGTCCCACTTGGTGAACATAACATCATTAAAGTTGTTCCCACCTATCCCATAATTAGAATTGAGGGCCTGTGATTGAGAATTTTCATTGCGGAGATTCTGGCCTGAGTGCGGAGACTCGCCAATGATTGCGGAGCCTCTGCCATGAGTGAGGAGGCCCTTTGTGGATCAGGCCCTCAGTCATCCATTCCGCGGATGTGATACACAGTTTCACTCAGAGCATCTGCCTGAGGCATGTGTGGAATGTATGTGCAAATCATGATAACCATCTGTTTCCCATGTGCCTCGGATTATGGCAAAAGGCCCCATGGAGTCAGGTCAGGTCAATAAAACTTTGTCGGCCACGTTCTGGCCATAAACTAAAAGTACATTTACACAAGAAGAGACCCATACAAGTAGAATATAAAAGCTACTGTACATGTGCAATTATCAGAACACAGTTAAAAAGTTCATCAGAAAGATTTAAAACATTTCTTGATTCAGCCCAGTAAAACATGAATCAGTACTATGGGCAATCCATATTTTTTCTTCTGCGTATTGCCCCCGATAGAAAGCTCGCGACCCCATAACATTTCAATGGGGAAGAGAGCATTTGCAGATAAATCAGGGCTGGTCTTACTAGTGCAAATTGGCAATTTTTTAAAAGAGGTAAAATGTGTTTAGACCGTAATTTATTATAGAAACCACAGAAAAACATAAAGTGCAGCAAATCTTGGTCTGAGAAATTATCACATGAACAAGGCTGTAGGGTCCCTGCCTTTGAAAACCCTTGGGTACTGTAAGGGACCAGTGAATGTAATTAAATCTAAATCTAGATAAAACAAAACGATGATGCAGATTATTAATAAAAGACCAAAAAGGTTAATCTAAAATCCCAGGACTTATAATCACATAATGTCTACACGTGGGTTTTCTAAGTTCCTGTGTTTCCCTTTCCAGGCTTCTCCTAGTTAAAAATTTAATTTTAATATCTATCACCTCCTCAGGGTGCAGCTGTCTAGATTGATTAAAAGCTCAGGGTGCCCTAGAGCTGAGAGCTGTTGAAAGACGTAACTTAACCAGTTAGACAGCGGCTCTGTCTAACTTCATGCAATCCTCTAAAATAATTTGATTTAGGTTGGGCTTGGGTCTAGACCATATTTGTAACCACCATATCAAGGGGGCCACTGCAATACTGTCTGTAATGTAACCCTGCCTTAGTTCTTTGTGCACCATTAAGGCGGGGGCACTTGGGGAGTAGCTAAAAGTTTTTGTAAATATTTTTTTTCAGTCCCTTGTAGTTCATTGCACTCCTTGTAACCCCAAACCACACTGCCATACATTGTCATAGGGACACATTTCTCATTGTAAAATTGGCAGTAAGGGTTTGCTCCCTAATCTTCTGGCAAAGTCCAATGTTGCTCCTACGGCCCTTGCTAGAGTATTTTTCTTGAGCGCACGCTGTGCCACCCAAGTACCATTTTCATCAGATAGCACACCCAGATATGGGTAGGTTGCTACATTGGACAACACCCCACCTTTGCATATGAGTGATTTCTTCTCACGTTTTGACTTGCCAGATGACATTATAAGGGATTTTGCAAAAATGACAGAGAGGTCTAAAGCGACCATAAAATCAACAAAAGTATTAACAAGATGTTTCAGTGCTATTGGTGTACCGGCAAGTAAAACTGCATCATCTGCATATAAAAGGGCAGGAATGGGCTTTAGACCTACTCTCGGGGTGTCCATGCTTGCATCGGATATAACTTATTTATATAGAGTGTGAATAGGACCGGCGCAAGAATACATCCCAACCTCACTCCTCTTTTTACCTTCCATGATTTTGTTAAGGAACCATTTTCATTATATCTGGCAGAGGCAGTAAATTAAAATGAGACCAGTGCAAGAAGGATACCAAGTTTGCATACATACCTATTTTTAACAGTAGATGCCATAATTTAGATCTATTCACTCTGTCGAAGCCCCATGGAGTCAATCTTTCTCTCTCAGACAGTGAGCATACATCTCCACCCCTCTGGAACCTCTTGTGAAATCTGCATGTTCCAAATGTTTTTTTTCCTTCCAATACATTTCCCATAAAGTGTGTCTCTTGAAGCAAATGCACATTTGTGTTAAGGATGTACCGGGTGAACAAGCCTGTTTTAATCGTGTTTTGGAGAACATCCATAGTCCATCAATATAGCTAGACCCATTTCCAATCTCACTTTAACTCCCATTATTACTATATTTATAAACAACATTCAAGACTAACCACCATAGACCCAAAATTTCGGAAAGATTGAAGTGCCTATTAGATACTGATACACTTATTCAAACTATTAATTGTACAGAGCCCCCCTTCCAAAGCAACTGCACAATGGGACATAAACATCCTTCCGCCCCAGCATGTGAGATGTGCGCTAAACTAGCATTTCCAAACAATATATATATATATATTAGTTTTTAGCTTTTAGCGCTAACTCAACCTGCAAGTATCAGAGGGCTTTACATGAGCACTAGTTGTGTTATAAATCATTTTGTTAAGCACAGGGAGATTAAGTGATTTGCCCATAATCACAGGATGTTGAGTGTCCCTGCCAAGGCCGGAACCAAGTTGCCCAACTTTGAGGTTGACTGCTCTAGCCATTAGGAATCAGGAAACCAATTGTCACAGCCCGAAACAAACAAGAAAATCTGCCATTAGCTCTATATTTCCTCAGCAAACTATAATGGGAGCAGAAGAGTGTTTTTCTAATAATACACTGGGGGTGGGTAGATAAAGAGCCTTTCTATTGTCACCGGATGGCTACACCTCCTTTCTATATTACCTTGATATGAAGGTTAGATCACTTAGAATTTGACATTGTTTTATTTCCCTTGATGTCATTCCCAGGGCCTCTCCATATTCATGAAAACTAAGAACATATAAGATCAGTCACTGTGAGAGTATGCCATCTGGCACCAGGGTAGTGACTAAAAGGCCTGTTTGCATTCCTACATCTGTGTTCTCCTCTGACTTTGTGTAGTATGACTTTGATCCACTTGTGCTGTTGATCCTTTCAGACATTCTAATGTCTCCATTACAATAATTTTCATCACTTCAGTTGTTCTTTCTGGCCTATGGAAAATCAGAGTTCAATATCTCCAGCGGGGCATTTAGAAATTCATTCAGATTAGCCACTTTCATCACCGTCTGTTTATAGTTCTCTCGCTTCACTGCAGACTCATGCTGCTGCACGGTCAATGATGAAAAGGATTTTGCAGGAAAAATGGGCCTAACTGTAGTACCAGAAGGTTTTTTCTTCACTTCAAGGAAGGAACACCATAGTTGCTACACTGCTAGTGTTTAGTCAGGGACTGTCAGAACTGTGGCCCCTTAGTTTGATATGGGCCGTGCCTTCACATGCTTTGAATAATCATGTCTTTATTTCTGTAATTTTTTAGTGATTTTCAATTATGCATCTCAGTGGGTCTCCAAGTGTTAGAGGAGGGTAAGATGCACGGTGTGCCCTTCCAATAGAGAAAAGCTATGACAATCCTGCAGGCACCACTGCTTTCTTCAAGTAGAGGTCTACACAGGGCCCCTCCACTTGTTCTACCAGACCCAGCACTAAGATGGTCCTTCTATGAGACCTCCATTCAGCACAGTCTGCAATATATTTAAGTAATCTAATCTTTTCTAGCATACGGGTCATCACCTCATACAATTCAGACACTTCAGGCTAACTATATGCTATGGACTTTTCATTTTGACCAACTCTGTCCTCGACTTTTCATTTATCGGGCCAGAAAATGCTCACATTCAGCACCACTTTGCAATCTTCATTTCAAGGGCATTTTGTATGTCTGAAATCACCAAAATCTGATCTAATCTACCATTTACATACATGTTGTATGATGGAGTGTCCATGTTTTAGCTGCTATGCTGCTGACGGGGTATGCCAGACCAGGTGAGGTCAACCACATCCCTGTTGTCAGCATTTGTCACATTCATTCTCGCTACATATCCCTCAGTACACAGAAAATTGACTCTCAGTATGAGATGTATGGGTTCTATTGACACAGATTTTACCAACCTAAGCCAGGTATCAGATGGTAGGGTGCCTGTCAACGCTATTTGTTTGGTAGAATTTGTGTTTTTACATTTGGAGACACAGTTAACTGAAATTGGGCACTATAAATCTTCAGAAGTAGAAGTTGTGCAATGTAGATAGTGGATAGATCAGTTCAGATATACAAATCACTGGGGCCTTACATCAGGTTGATCTTAATACATAATACAGTAATCATTCTGTAAATCACATTGTTTTCAGTCAGGAGGGTTCCCCTATTCAATCCTTCTAGCCACATGTTGAGCAGTCAAGGGTATCCAGCGCAATCAAAGCCCTTGCAATTCTGAGTTCATCCACACCCACAGCTCTCAATATTTCCTGAACCTGGACCACTCATCTCAGATCCTAGTGGCCAGGCTAGGATAGAACGACGCTGTCCATGACATGACATGGGTCTTTAAGTAGGATGAGTATGGTGTATGATCCTCAGCCCCGCTTGCAATGCACATACCCTACCTGAGCGCCAAAGAGAATCTTGTCAGTTTCCATCTGGCAATTGGATTCACAAATTCTTCCTTTTCATGTAGTTGTAGACCAAGGATAAATATAATTTATGGGGACTGGAGCAACATGAATTGATCTGTTAGTGGCCATTTTGCCTGCCATGCTTCCCCACCTGGTGGTCATTCTTGGCATATTGTTGGCACTCTTGACTGGACAATGACTACAACCAGCCTAATGGTACTCATGGCACCCATGGCATGGTGGTAACAGCACCCTCGTGCCACGGTGGCAATTCTTGGGACATTTTAGGCATCTGTTTTCATACCTGCCCACTTACATGCAACTAAAGTTGTGGATGGAAGTTTATAACAGCTTAAAGAGTTCTATACACAGTGTTACCTCAGTGATACTGGAATTGCACAGCAAGGCTCAGTTCATCTTTAGCATAAAAATATTATAAAACATTTGCACAATAAAAAATGTATGTTTCTTAAATGACCCTAACATATTTTTGTAGACCCAAACACATTTTACATTTCATGTCTTCAATTAGTTCCTTGCTTATAAGACAACCTCCAACCATCCCACTTCATGCATGGTATAGCCTTTCTGGGCCTAGGCTCCCCTTCTCTATATAATTGAGGCCAGATGTATGTACAGGCAAGCAGCAAATAGTGTGTGCAAATTTTGCAACCCACCTGTCATTTGGCTATGTAGCTTACAATTAAATAACATAAATACTACTGAAAATATAATTCTTGACTGGTTGGTCCAGGATTATCATTGGATCACTCCTTCTGGATGTGATGTAGTTATGAGTTTGGTAAAAGCTATGCACTGCTTATTCAGTCATTTCCACTGCCTCCTTTCCTCTGCTCCCTCTGTACTCTATAGTGCAGTTTTCTCATAGCCATTTTCAGAAGGAGTAACTATTACACCACACCAGGTTAACAATTTATCTGCAAGATAGTTTGTAAAGACTCAGGCAGCTAATATCTGCAAACAGGATCTAAAGGCAATATTGGGAACTTGGGATGTTCTTTGTTGATTGTTCATCTCTGCATTGTGACCCAGTCGGTCAGTTATCCACAGTTTCAAGGGCTCAAACCCAGGAATCTCATTCCTCAGATTCTTTAGCACTAAAATGTTCATTGTGAGTTGTGATGCATTCGCCTGTGACCTGCTCAGTAACATCTTAAGATCCAAGTGGATATCGTCATTGAGCTTGCAGCGGTTGGGGGTACTGTCAAGATCGGGATTTTAACTGTAGCAAATGCAAAACTAGTGATTAACACATCTTCTGAAGCATGTTGTGCTTTGTCTTTTGGTTAATTTGGTTTCCAATGAGAGAAACTGCTTCCTCCATAGGCAACAACTTCAATAAATGCCCATTGTGCACCACCGCAGGGGAAAGGACAGGAATGCGCATACTTCCCTTTCCCAGTTATGCAGTGCAGTGCAGCAAGGTGACTTGCTATGCTGCACTGCATCACTTTTCATAAATACGACCCTCAATGTCCAGAAAGTTGTGTACAAAATTATCCTACTATTGGGTGTAGGTATTATGCTATTAACTACAATGGGCCAACGTTTTTTGTAAATAATATTTAGGACGCAATATTTATGCCAGTTGATATTCTCACAACCATTCCATTGGGTTAGGTGCAAGATCTTGGTTCTTCTTCAACAATGCATCACTGAATGGGACGAGAGAAGATTCCAAACAATGGAAAGATATCTAGCACATGCAATTCAAATCGGATGAATGGAACAACAGGTCTGAACCCTGTAGAAAGGACACCCCATGGTGGCCTCCTCTTTCGCCCCTTGTGATTCAGTCATTGACAGAAGATTCCAGTACAGATGTGGATAGTGGAGCCACTGGGGTTCAAGTAGGCAAAAAGAAAAGAGCAACAGTGGGTTCTAGGCAGAATCGCCCCCATATAACTCCTGTATTCCCTGTACTGCCAGTGAGTGGTAAAGATATGATAGACTCAGCTGGCTTCTACAGGTTTCTGGAGACTATTGTCAATCATCCACAGTATCTTTATTGGATCATATCTCAAGCAGTTTTGACTCCCTTTCTTCCCTATTGGAAGCTACTGAGGCCAAGTTAAAGAACTTAACTAACTTAACCCCCTCCTGCCTTCCTTCATACCGCCAAACAACATCTCAATCTATTTTTAATACAGGAGCAAGAGCGGGGGTTGATCCAGGGGCATCGTCTTCCCAACCCGCTATGATCCAAACCACTAGTTGTGGTCCCTCTATGTTATCGTGTCTTGTAGAGCACAACGGCTGCCCCAGCGAAGGGGCATCCCGGCGCTAATGCAGGAAAGACTGACGGAACATACGAAACGGCAAGCACTAAGATGCAGAGAAAAGATAGGTCTTAATGGCCTTTCTCAATGCTAAGTAATTAACAAGGCCACGAATCTGCCCAGGGAGTGAGTTCCAGAGAGTGGCCGCTCTGAAACGAAAAGAGCGGCCACCAGCCCTAACTCTGCGTGTCCGAGGAACCACCACCAAATGCTGACCCTGTGAGCGGAGGAGTCGAGTAGGGGCATATGGCAGCAAAAGATCAGCCAGAATAGGGGGCGTGGCCAATTTTAAAATCTTGAAAGAGATAAATAGGGTTTTGAATTCAATGCGTCTGGCCATGGGTAACCACTGGAGACGTCGAATGGCGTTTGACACAGAGCAAGATTTACGCAGACCTAGGAGTGTTCTTGCTGCTGCATTCTGTGCCCTTTGCAGCCTCAAGATCGCCGCTTTATTGGACCCTAGATAGAGCAAACAGGCATAATCAAGTCTCGACATAACCGTCGATTGAATAATGACCTGACGTGTAGATGCGTCAAAAAAACCCAGCAAGGGTCTGAGCCCTCGTAAGAGACCAAAACAGGTCCCTGCCGTCTTTTTTGTTTGGACTCGATAGTTTAAAGAAGAGTCCAGCCAAACCCCTAAGTTTTTTACTGCCTGCTTTGGAGAAGGGGGGGGTACCTAGGCTGGCTGGCCGGCCACCAGCGCTCACTCCACCGACCATGGTCCTTTCCTACTAGCAGTATCTCTGACTTGTTGGAATTCAGTTGGAGGCAGTTGCTGTTCATCCACTCGCCCACTGCCGCAAGGTCGCCCTGAAACTTAAGGGCGTCTTGCTCGGTGTTATTAGAGAGTGCCACCACCAACTGAGTATCGTCAGCGTAGGAGACCATGGTCAGTTCCCTGCTGCTGGCTACTGCCGCTAAAGGTTGAACATAGATATTAAATAGCAGGGGACTACAGGAGGAGCCCTGTGGCACCCCTTGCTTCACTGGATATTCACCAGAGGCAAACGGGGGGCAGTTACCATAAATGACCTCTCATGGAGAAATGAAGCAAGCCACTCCAGAGCCAGGCCCGTAATTCCAACCTCCGCGAGGCGTCTTAGCAGTATATCATGAGACACAGTATCAAACGCGGCGCTTAGATCTAACAAGATCAGCGCCGACGTTTGGCCCTCATCCATTGCTGACCAGAGGTGTTCTGTAACAGCTAGGAGAGCTGACTCCGTACTGTGACCCGACCTGAAACCATTTTGGGAGGGATCCAGTATGTTATTCGCGGCCAGAAAATCCGACAGAAGTGAGTTCACATAGGCCTCTGTGATCTTTGCTGCCCAGGGAAGCAAGGAAATAGGGCGGTAGTTTTCTGGTTTAGATGGATCAAGCGCAGGTTTCTTAAGTAACGGAATTACTTTAGCCTGTTTCCAGGCCCTATGCACAGTGGCTGTGCTGAGAGACCCATTTATCACCTGATTCAGGAAAGGTAGAATAGTCTGCAACATCTTCCTGAATTGGTCAGGTTTAAGCGGGTCAACGGGGGATCCCGATTTGATCCTGCTGCAGAGAGCTACCAGTTGATCGACCGGGATCGGCGGAAAGCTGTGGAGACTACTAGCCTGTTGACAACAGTGAGCCGCCGGCACGTTACTATGAGTGATCGAGAAGGACCTGTAGATGTCATCCACCTTTTTCACAAAAAATATGGCCAAGTCCTCACACTGTTTATTAGACTTAATGGTCGACCCGGCCATAACTTGCTGGGATTGCAAACTGGCGAGTATAGAAAATGTGCTCTTAGATGGATTTGTGCTCTCACGGATTTGGTTGGAATTGAAAACTGCACGTGCCTGATAAAGGGCCTTATGGTACCTTTTTAGCTGCCCGATAAATAGCTTTAGCAGTCGGACTGAAGTCTCTTCTCCATATCCGTTCTAGTCTCTTACAACCCTTGCGCATATCGGCGAGTTCATTCTTAAACCATGGACGTGTTTTGGTTTTACGATTGACTGACCGTTTCATGGGGATTAAGCTGTTCAGTGGATGCTCTATCCACTCAGAGAATACCCTGTATGCCTTGTTAGGGTCCTCTGGCAAATTTGGGCGAGTAGCCAAGAGGCAAGCATCCAGGTGATCCCAATTCAATTTATACCACGGCCGTTTCAGAGAGGTCAACTGCCTCTTAGTCAGAGCAGGAATGACACCATGAAAGGACATGGAAACCAAAAAGTGATCCGTCCAACCCATCCTAACCGGTGCATGCATTGTGATTTTAGATATGTTAGTGAAAACTGGGTCTAATAAGTGCCCTGCAATGTGGGTAGGACCTGAGACCAGTTGCATCAATTGGCAGGCAGCAAGGTCGGCCACAAAATTAGCCATATCTGTGTCCTTCAAATTGTCTAAATGGAGGTTCAGATCTCCTAATATTGTGAAGTTGGCAGTATTAACTATGCGACGACTAACCCCTTCAAATGCATGCCCTGGCACCTCGGGTTAAATGTTCCTATTCTTTTGCAACACGTCCAAGAGGACTTTCTGGGCCTGAAGAATAAAATTACTCATTGGTTCAAGGATAATGGTGACTGGATGGTGATCTCCCTTCCGAAATATTGATGGTGCGGAAAAACCTCCTGGCCAGGCCCTGGCAAAAAGGAGTCAACAGGAGACTGTGTGCTTGTTAATTTTAGAACCCCATTTGCGGCAAACATCCCTAAGTAATATTCCCTAAGTAACGTTTGTGTGCTCCCTCTAGGTTGTTTTTACAGACCATCAATACTATCCAAATCTATTTTCACCAGTGTTAAAGACCGCCCAACTCCAATTAGCTGCAGGTATAATATCCCAACTGGGAATTTTTTCGATCCTCTGTCCATACTGGAGGAAATTGACTGACGCTACAAGAAATCATCCTTATTCATCAGCAGTACATCTATTGAACCAGCATTACCTGCTACTCCTGAATCCCACTGCGCCCAAACAATAAGGGGCGACTGTACACAGGAGCAACATATTGACCCCGGCCCCAGAGAACTGGTTCAGATCCAGTCCAAAGTAACTCCTATGGAGAAGAAGGCTCTCAGGATAGTCTCTTGGAATATTGCGGGAGCCAGTCCAAAAATTATGAAACCTGATTTTATACATTTTATAAATACCCATGATATTATATGTTGTCAAGAGACTTGGACACAATCAGATTTTAACTTAATTGGGTATCAATGTCTCTACCAGCCTGCTCTGCCTTCAAATTCAGGCAGAGAAAGAGGGGGGCTGGCCACCTTTCTTTCCGTTAAAATTACAGATATAAATATCACAAAATGTTGGTCTTCCCCTATTTTCCTGTTCCCATTTATTATTGTGGGTGATTTTGATATACTGTTAATTAATTTTTATAATAATAGTTTTAACCAGTCATCCAGGGACATTATCGCTCAGCTATGTGATTTTTTTAAAGGATTTCTTTCAGAATGCCAAACGCACTGTACATATTATTTAAGTTGGTGATTTTAACATTACTTTATGCGGCTTTTCAGATACAAGGGACTGTGGCCTTAGTGACGGTCATTTTTACAAATTCACCCATCATTCTCACTCTGTTTTCTCACTCTGTTTATGGCGAGGCACTAAATGATTTGGTCCTTAAATATAATTTGGTCTTCCCTAGCGACGTTTGTGGTACAAAAAAGCTTTTGTCCCAACCTTTCTAGGGAATCATAAGGGCAATACAATCGATTATATTCTCTTGTCATATGAACTGTGCCCATTTTTTATCGATTTTGTGATAACAAGTAGCTTATTAGTGACCACAACCCCCTTTTATTAAATTGAATTGTCTTAACAAGATCCCTAAGGTAAGCCAGCCTGATAACTTGGAGCTGACCAGGAATAAAGGCCTTAGAACAAAATGGGATAAGATTAATCCAGTTGCATTTAACCATCTTATTGTTGATGAACCAAGGGCTTCCATCCTGGCCTGTCTTTCAGAAAAGATGGGACCGGCCGGATCCAGCTTGAATTCACCAAAATCTGTAAAACTATTTCTATCAATTTTATGACCTTTAACCCTGCCCAGGAGTGGGCACTTCACTGCTGGTTCAATTCGGCAAGTTCAGATGCACACAGAAGCTGGTTACCAATATTAAAGAAATCTCCCAGGGTAGCATCTGAAGTCAAGCAAGCTAGGGGCCTATATAAACAGGTCGTGGAATACAGAAAGGCCGAGATCAGAAGTAAAGATTGGGATCCCCACGAGGCTTGTAATTTGAAATATAGTACCAAATTCTGGGAAATAATCAATAGATTGTTTTTAAAAGGGCATCACGATCCTGGCATCAATGTTGTTATCCCAATGGAGGTATGGTTCCAGCATTATACAAGAATCTTTGCCCCCGAGGATGCGTCCACTTTACGAGGCTATGATTGTAATTCACCTTTATTCCCTTATGATTTTTAATCTCCGTTTGAAGTTCACAGGGTTATTAATGCTATAAACAGGAGTATAGCAGGCAAGGCTCCAGGCCCAGATTGGGATCCAGTGGACTTTTTAAAATCAAACTCCTCCTAATGGGCACCCTTACTTACAAATGTGTTTAGGCCCTTAGTACATGGGCCGATTTCTGAGTCCTGGAAGTCCGCTATCATAGTCCCTATTTTTAGGTCTCGGCCTGCACCAGCGCTTGCGCTGGTCTGGCCGAGAGTTTTAGTAAGCGGGTTTTGGAAGTGCAAACCCACTGGCTTTCGGCTGGCGACCAGCTTGCATTCACGATGGCGTGCACGCGCGCAGCTGCCATCTGGGTTTCCTATCTCTTCCTCATTTCCTCGTCATGGCTCCATTAACTCTCTGGACTCTGATGTTTCAATCGCAGCAGCAGCTCACATTACCAACTGACGGCCCTGGATTACAGTCAATGAAAAACAACAGCGATAAGCATTGAAATGCAAGCTTTTTTTTGTCTAGTTAGAAATATTGCTTCGGTGGGTTGATTTCACCTTATATCGCTATTTGTTTTATATTGGGAGTCACAGCCTAATTACCAGTATTTTTGTCTCACTCTGTTTTTTTTAAAAATATTTATTCGCGCAAAGCACAAAGCTATATTTAAGGTTACTTTTTCCACGTCACTTCTTCACTCTATTTAAACTCCACACCCCCCACTCTTATTGTATCTCTCCTTCTCTCTGTCCCCTCTCTAATTCTCTCTCTACTTAATTAACTCTCCCCTCTCTATCTTTTTTAGCCTTTCATTCTCTCTCACCCCTTTATCTGTTTCTCTTTCAAACTCCTTTATTCACTCTCCCCTTCTTTCTCTCTCTCTATCCCGCTCCACTCTTTATTCTATGTACACCCTTTCTCTCTCTTTCTCTCTCACCACCCTCTCTAATTGGGCATTATATCTTCACTCTATCTCTCACTCGGCAACACCACAGCATCACTCAGCATCACCACAGCATCACTCAGCGCAACCACAGCATCAATCAGAGCCAGCACAGCATCAATCAGAGCCAGCACAGCATCAATCAGAGCCAGCACAGCATCAATCAGAGCCAGCACAGCATCACTCAGCACCAACACAACATCTCTCAACGCCATCACAGCATCACTCAGTGCAACCACAGCATCACTCAGTGCAACCACAGCATCACTCAGTGCAACCACAGCATTACTCAGCACAACCACAGCATCACTTAGCGCCACAACAGCATCACTCAGCGCCACCACAGCATCTCTCAGCAGCACCACAACATCACTCCGCGCCACCACAGCATCACTCAGCACCACCATAGCTTCACTCAGCGACACCACATCATCACTCAGGGCCAACACTGCATCACTCAGCACCACCACAGGATGACTCAGCACCACCACAGGATGACTCAGCACCACCACAGGATGACTCAGCACCACCACAGCATCGCTCAGCACCACCACAGCATCGCTCAGCACCACCACAGCATCACTCGGCGCCACCACAGCATCACTCGGCGCCACCACAGCATCGCTCGGCGCCGCCACAGCATCGCTCAGCGCCGCCACTGCATCGCTCAGCGCCGCCACAGCATCGCTCAGCGCCGCCACTGCATCACTCAGCGCCACCACAGCATCACTCAGCGCCACCACAGCATCACTCAGCACCACCACAGCATCACTCAGCGCCACCACAGCATCACTCAGCGCCACCACAGCATCACTCAGCACCACCACAGCATCACTCAGAACTACCACAGCATCACCACAGCACCACCCCAATATCACTCAGCGCCACCACAGCATCACTCAGCGCCACCACAGCATCACTCAGCGCCACCACAGCATCACTCAGCACCGCCACAGCATCACTCAGCGCCACCTCAGCATCACTCAGCGCCGCCACAGCATCACTCAGCGCCACCACAGCATCACTCAGCGCCGCCACAGCATCACTCAGTGCTGCCACAGCATCGCTCAGCACCGCCACAGCATCTCTCAGCGCCACCACAGCATCACTCAGGGCCACCACAGCATCACTCAGGCCCACCACAGCATCACTCAGGGCCACCACAGCATCACTCGGGGCCACCACAGCATCACTCAGGGCCACCACAGCATCACTCAGCACCACCACAGCATCACTCAGCGCCAAGACAGCATCACTCAGCGCCAAGACAATATCACTCAGCGCCAAGACAATATCACTCAGCACAACCACAGCATCACTCTGCTCCACCACAGCATCACTCAGGGCCACCACAGCATCACTCAGGGCCACCACAGCATCACTCAGGGCCACCACAGCATCACTCAGGGCCAAGACAGCATCACTCAGCGCCAAGACACTATCACTCAGGGCCAAGACAATATCACTCAGCACCACCACAGCATCACTCAGCGCCACCACAGCATCACTCAGGGCCACCACAGCATCACTCAGGGCCACCACAGCATCACTCAGGGCCACCACAGCATCACTCAGGGCCACCACAGCATCACTCAGGGCCACCACAGCATCACTCAGCACCACCACAGCATCACTCAGCGCCAAGACAGCATCACTCAGCGCCAAGACAATATCACTCAGCGCCAAGACAATATCACTCAGCACCACCACAGCATCACTCAGCACCACAGCAGTATCACTCAGCAAGACCTGAGTATCATTCAGCATCACCTCAGCATCGTCTCCGCAACAGTCACCACCACCACCACTACCACCTCAGCATCACTCAGCACCACCTCAGCCTGCTCTCGGAATCTGGCATCTGTTGATTCTCCCCTAGCGTCTGGCCGCTGCTAGTGTTATAATACAGGTACTAGTTCCCAACCTTCACCCTCCGATTGTTTATGCCCCCTCAAAAAAAAAGCTTTAACAAACAACCATTGCAATAGGCAGAAACAAGTTGCCAGCATTGCAAGAACAAAAGAAAACTGAGGAAATTTTTTATTGTAAATACTTTTTTAATATGGTCGTTCAGTTTTACATAATGCCTTCTTGGTCATATATAAAGTAACAAAAATGCTTCTGACACTTTTTTATTATAACTTTTCAGAATGCTGCACAGCAGCCACACTTCTCTATAGCACAGCTTGAAGACATTGGCAAAGTCAATAGCTCTGGATAAACACTTATAAGGCCCCAAAGGCGAGACCTATTGGCTATGCCAATGCTTGTTAAAAAAGGGGACCGGTACCAGACAACCTGCTATTGGCCGATCTCTTTCACCGACTCAAGTGCTAAGATTTTAGGCAGAATTTTATTGTCACGCCTTGAAGACTGGGCCCTTGCAAATAACAATTTGTCAGATGTCCAATTTGGTTTTAGACACGGTGTCGAGACAATCAAGCAATCCTTAAACCTTTATTTAATCTGGGGGAAGTATGTGAAGGCTCTTTGCACCTTGCTTTTATTAATTTATCCAGCTTCTTTGACCTTGTGAATCGAATCAAGCTGTGGCATATAATGGGTGAAAGGAGAGTGGAACACAACTTATTGACACTCATTATGCGTCTACACTAGGATCTTATTGTTAGCGTCTGATATGGCCCTCCAGGTGAATGCTCTCCCCACATAAGATCGACTAGGTGTGTTAGGCAGGGGTGCATCGTGGTCCCTTTTCATTTTCTGTATATATATCCGGGATTAGTAATCATTTAGTAGAACATGGCAAAGATGTACCTCGTATGGGCCAAAAATCCAATGCCATTTTATTGTACGCAGATGACGCACTTCTCATCGCGCGTACCGCAAATAGCCTTCAGTCCTTTTTAGAATTGTTTTTAGCATTTATGGAGGATCTGGATCTCAAAGTAAATTTCTCAAAGGCATATGTAATGACATGCACCCAACCCAACACAAATTCAAAGTCTTTGAACATGGGGGACTCTGTCTTATCAAAGGTTAAAAAAAAATTACCCAGGGATCTTGTTTACCAGTCACTGAGATGGGCCCTGCTTTTAAGTCTTAGATGCTAGACTTTTAACTGGAATATTGAAGCTATTTTTAAATTTGCTTGCAAGCGCCAAAATAAACCAATTCCCGAAATACTGAATCTATACAGGAGCAAGTGCATCTCAGCTGAAGTATATGGTGCTGGCTTCTGGGGGTACAATAAGGTGGACATTCTACAATGCACAGAAAATATTATTTTTGCGCAGACTACTTTCAGTCCCAGGGGCACAGCTACCTTAATATGGCATAAGGAGCTCTGGATGCCTTACCTGGAAGATCTTATAGGATTAGCTCCTTTATTATTGTGGGTCACAATATGGTCATCTCCAGAGGTTGGTCTGATCAGATCTTGCATTTTAGACAGCATGTCATTAGATGGGGTAGATCAGATACAATGGCTAAGGTATCCGAATCCTCGATCTTTATAAATTCCCCCAAACAATTGGCCCCAATCACAAACTAGCCATTAAAGAACTGTTTTTAGAGTATTGTATGAATAAAAGTTTGGCTGCTGCTCAGACCAAACAATCAATTGTAAACTATGCCACAGTCTCAACAAATTGTGCCTTAGAGTCTTACTTGAAGTGGTCCGTTTCTCCTACATATCGACCCTATCTGACTTTGTTTAGACTTTGCACTTTAAATTTGCTGTTCAATTCCCGGGGGCACTGCAACAGGATATATCTCTTTGTGTGTGCGACAACTTCTTGACTCAAATTTATTTTTGTTTTGCCTATTGCATCAAGATACAAGACACCGTTTTTTGGTGCCTTTGCTGCACAAGGCCATTGTGAGTTGGCATAAGGATGGTTTAATTTTTATGCAGTTTTTAGGATCACCTGAAATCTGTTCTGCACTTATTTTTTAATGTTTTAGATGTGATCTAGTCCATTTGACTTGGCTTTTTTAAATATTTTATCTCAGAAATGTTATATCAAAATTGGATATTGCCTATGATTCTGTACTAGACAAATGTTTAACCTAATGTCTTTCTATTTTATGCATGCTTTCATGGCCTTTGCCCGAATAAAGTTTATTTTGGCTTGAGGAGATACAGGAAAGAGGTGACTAAAAAGTCACATAATAAAATACCTATTCAAAGTGAGTCACAAAATGACCTGTCTAGTGAATATTAATTAGGCTGGTCACTGTTTGCAGCCTTTGCGAATCAATTTGAACCCAAGGATTTTGGTCAGCAAGGGACAGAACACCTCCATCCCTGCATTCACATTCCCAAATGGTAAATTTTTTTAAGGGAGCCATGTCTTTTAAAAGAGACATGTGATGCTCCCTCCAACGGTGCCTATCATCATTCTCAAAGGGGAGGTTGACCTCAGAGTTAGTAACAACTTTGAGAATCAGTGACCACTAAGGGTGGGCAGAATTTGCGTAGTCGCGTTACGCAAAATTCTGCGAAACGGTAAAAAATCTCACAAGCATGCGGAATTGCTTGTTCCGCCCGTTCGCGATGCGTTTTTCCTGTTCGGGGACGCTGTTTGCATGCTCGGGGGGGAAATATCTCACGAACTTGCCCATGCGGTCGCCAATTGGCGCGGCCATCTTGTTTCACTTGTCCCGCCCGCTCGCGATGCGTGTTTCCTGTTCGCGAATGCAGATGTCCGATGGCGCGTCCGAATGATGTGTTCGCGATCGCACACTCTCGCGGTATCACGCAAACGGATAGGAAAACTCGTCGGCGAACGCAGGGATCCCGGTAAGTCGCTACCGAGTGCGCGAACACGCATTTTGAAAGCGCGAACAAGGAAAAAATTCCGCTATGCCACGGATCGCGGAATTTTCGGCAATTCCGCGTTCTCCGCGGAACGCTGAATTGCCAAAATTTCGCAAATTCCGCAAGCGGAACGGAATTTACCGCCCAAGCCTAGTGACCACCCCAACTTGGGAGTCTCTCTCTGATCAAGGGTTTGAAATGGCAGTTGTGATCACAAATCATTGATCAATGTCCTTGTGACTTCCAATTAAGAGAAGAAGGGCCAGATGTACGACGCATTTTAGTGTGCGCAAACGGGTCTTAGACCCGTTTGCGCACGCTAAAATGCATGGGCCCAAGTACAAACAGAATTTTGCTAGTCGCAAATAAATTGCGACTCGCAAAATATTGTTTTGCGTCTCGCTAGTAGGAAGGTGCGTTCCCTTCCTAATAGCTATGTACAAATGTTTTGCAACTGCAATTGCGGTCATAAAACGCTCCAAATTACCACCTACTTCAAGTGGGTGGTAATGCATTCGCAAATGGGAAGGACCCCTTCCCCTTTGTAAATGCATTCCAAATTATTTTTTGAGGGCAGGCAGTGGTCCCAGGGACCACTGCCTGCCCTTGAAAAATGAAACAAAAACGTTTTTTTTTTTTTTTAAATGCATCCCGTTTTCCTTTAAGGAAAACGGGCTGCATTAAAAAAAAAAAGGCTGCTTTATTTAAAAGCAATCCCAGACATGGTGGTCTGCTGAGGCCAACAGGCCACCATCCCTGGGAGGGCCAGCCATTCCCAATGGACTCGCAAATTGCGAGAGGCTCATTAATATTCATGAGCCTCGCAATATGCGACCCCATTGGGAATCACAAACAGTGTTGAACACACTGTTGTACATGCAATATAGCACCTCGCAAATTGCGAGTCGCAAAAAACTCGCAATTTGCGAGACGCTATTTTGCGCGTCGTACAACTGGCCCGAAGTCCCTTTCATGCCTCTTCCTAATTGTTAATCATTGTGACTCATAGAGCCATTTTTGTAAGTTGGAACGAAATTTGCAGATCGCAGCAGGGTTTTTGCAACTAGTCAAAAACACTTTTTCGGTTGCAAACCCTGTAATTTGTGACTCAGAGGGCTTGTGACCGCAAAACGGCTTTGTACATCAGGCCCTTAAATCGATGACTTAGACCAGAAAGTTAGTCATCACTGGAGTTTTAAAATCTGCTCCCTATCATTTTTTCCCTTGTCAACAGAATTTTATCCTGGCATTAGGTTTACTCTAATGAACTCAGCACTGACCAAAGTGTGTTACTATCAACCTAGAGTTACCATCCGAAGCCCTTGATTTTCAATTTCTCACACAGTTATTTTTTAACCTTGAGACACACTATTTTGGATGATGACAAGTGCTTTTAGGTAAAAGAAATGTTTTTGAAATTATGATCTTTTGCAGCACATAAATGTGAGTTGTGAAACATTTGTAATATTATAAAAATATATGTGCTGGAAAAAATAAAATATGCTAAATACAGCAAAGCAAACATCCTACCATTCTGTGTTTTAATACTTCACTTGATAAAAACAGGTTCTCACCTGTGTAGATGGGCATGCAATACAGAACAGATACAGGGCAAAGCACCCTATGAAGTCTTTTATTCATAGAAATTTGGGATGGAGGATGCCTGCAATTTTTTACATAAAGGTTGCCTAGACATGTGACGTGCATGGATTGAACAATGGTGTACCCAAAATACCTTGCATATTTAAAACAATTGCTAACAGATCAATAATCCCTCTTATTCTAGGACTGTTTAAGACCTATATTTCCAGCCAGCAGTAAATGTCTTTGCCACCTGAGTTCCCACACTTCTGCCAATAAAAGCATTGTTCTGCATGTGTGGTCAAGTTAATTTCTCAAGCCCATGTTAAAGGCCTGCAGGTTTTGGCATGATGTTCACACAGGCATCTTGAGGAAAACGTTTAGCTTTGGAAATGTTTTGTAAATTAGTACCTACAGGAAATGTAGTTGGTTTGACTTGCATGAATCTTGCGACTTTTTTATCTCAAAGCTGGTAAACCTCACATTATGGCCAAAAGGCCAGAGGTTCCCCTACATTTGCTGCCAATGGCAAGTGTCCTACCACCCTTAGTTGCCACTCCAAGGCCCTTATTATGAGTTTGGTGGTCCGTGAACCACCATACCCACGGTTGTGGTCCAACCGTCGTATTACGAGATGGATGGATTGCTATTGCAAAGACCACGGCTGAACTACTGACACGCCAGTACACCACAGAACGCCAGGGTCGAGGTCCCAGAAAATCTGCTGTCATAGGGCAGTACAGAGGAGTTTCACTGCCAGCTTTGAGTTTGCGGAAACAAGGGATCTACTCACCCTTCTCCTGTTCTACCCATCGGAATTCAACCTGGATCCCTTCCTCTAGGTCCCCCCTTCCCAGCAGCATCTACACCCCGAAGAATAAGACCCTGTTTGTGGCGAAATACAGTTAAGTCAATTTTGTTACATATATACATTGCCTGGACTGGCAACATATGGGCCAGACTCCCGCAATGGGTAGGTGGTATTTTTCCACATGTATCATGCATATGTGTTCATTCAACACATGTGCATTCGAAATGTACACACAGGCATCAATAGATATGGAAAAACATTGGCCACCGCCCGAAGACTGCCGCAGCCACACAGTGGCCCCCGCGGTCAACTCATAAAATGGCGACCGAATGACCGTCAGTGCTGTAGTATTCTAGGGGCAACAGTGTTCAGGCGGTCGGACAACCTAACTTGTAATCAGGCCCTAAATCCACATTGTAAACAACATGCCTACAGGTAGATATCATTTGAACGTTGTCTTGGCCAAAATCATGACTATGTTAACTACATTTTTGGGTGTAGGCCAGGAATATCAAATCCCGAATATCAACTGGACAGAATATCATCGCAACAATACCGAGGGACAAAATATTGTAAGGTAAGTTTCTATACATTTTCTATACCTAACTCCACATATAAATATCTTGGTGATATGTTTATATATATCTGCAAGGTATGTAGATGTCGAATTAAGAATAGTAAATCCTTACCTCCATCTGTGGAATGACCTTTTGATATTTTGTCCCTCAATAGTGTAATGATATTTTGTCCTGTTGATATTTGGGTTTCTATATTCCCAGCTACAATCCAATGTTTGAAGAAATTATTCTTCAGCAGTTAAGTAAGTAATAACATTTATTGTATTGTTAATTAAAACCATAACAAATAGGCATAAAATATTTAAAATAAAACAATATGAATCACTTCATCATCCAAGACTCAATAAATGCTGTGATCGCATTATTCCATTCTTTAAATAACCTATACAGTACCCTTATTAAAATACCAATTGCCTCGTTCTAACCCAGTCCAACATCAGCTCCATAGTCAGATTAGCATAATCTCGTTAACAGTAAAATACATGTACTATATAATGTAATCCTAAAACAGAGTCAGCTGTATGTACACCAGGCTAGATTATAATTTCTTGGGCTCAGTTAAAATAATGCCATAGCCTTTACTTGAGGGCCGATGTGGCAATACAATCTAAAGGACGAGATGTGTGTAGCCTCCAAAACTTGCCTATGGCATTATTTTAATTGAGCACTGCTGGTGATCTGTTTTTAATCCTGGCACCAGGAACGAGTCAACACCTCTATGGGTCTATAAGGCTGAAACATGTAGACCTGTCTTCGTCTGACACTTGCAGTTATACATTTTCACTGCTGGTGCTCTGTTTTTAACCCTGGCACCAGGAACGAGTCAATAAAGCTATTCCTTGTCGCTCTTGGTAGCTAGTTTTAATATCACTACACCCACAGTTTGTATCTTTTTTTGCGCTGCACCCTCGACCCAACCAGTCATTGTCCTTCTCATTGTAGGATTTAGCATATCCTAAAAATTAGGAGCAAAACATCCCTGTGCTCCTCCCTCTCAGAGAGGGAGTTGTAGCCTGTGGCGGGACTAGGTCTTCACGTCACTAGTAGAATCCTAATGATGAAGCATGCCACCTATGGTGGGTGAGGGATTTCGTCCTAATAAAGGGATTCCCCCACAAGCCCATGAGATAATATCCAGTGTCTCTTACTTTTTCTGCTTGGCACCCTAGACACGAGGATTTTGTTAGTGTTTACTATTAATTGTTTGGGGATTTAATCCTTGCTGGTCTTTAAATCTCCCTTGGACCCCCCCTCCTCCTTTTTGTGTTAAGTTACAGTGCCAATACACCACAATACCCACTTAGTTGGCAAACAAGCTTCAAGGGTGTATGTCTCTGAATCCACCAATGGTGGAGACAAAGTCTGGTAGTGGGATTGCCCACAGATCCATGGCACCAGGAATGACCAACAAAACGAAAGGACAAAGCTGAAGACAGTGTATCCAATGGTGTTGATATTGAAGTTTTAATATCTTGGCAACCTTTGGGGCTAGATCAGTCTTGTTAATGGCCCTCGGTTCAGTAAACCATCTTCCAGCTTTGTTTCAAATTCCAATGCCATCTGGAGAGGTCAAAGTAATCTGCAAGACCTAGGAATTCAATTAGAATGTACACATAAGCTCCCTACTGCACATGGGTTGTCACAGGCTTAGCAGGCTCAATTCTGCCTGTCACTGACAGAGGACTTTTCTTACGCTGGGCCATGATAGTGAAGTGGAACAGCAGATGGGGCTATGACTGTAGAGTTTCTGCTACTGACTGCTGAAGAATACCAGTTAAGTAAGTAATAACGTTTATTGTATAGTTAATTAAAACCATAACAAATAAGCATAAAATCTTTAAAATAAAACAATATGATTCACTTCATCATCTAAGACTCAATAAATGCTGTAATCGCATTATTCCATTCTTTAAATAACCTATACAGTACCCTTATTAAAATACCAATTACCTCGTTCTAACCCAGTCCGAGCTCCTCCCTCTCAGAGAGGGGGTTGTAGCACGTGGCGAGACTAGGTCTTCCCATCATGAGGAGAATCTCAATGATGAAGCATGCCACCTACGGTGGGTGAGGGATTTCGCCCTAATAAAGGGATTCCCCCACAAGCGCCATGAGATAATCTCCAGTGTCTCTTACTTTTTCTGCTTGGCACCCTAGATCCAAGGATTTTGTTAGTATTGACACTGTAACCAGCTATTAACCTCCAACTTACAAGAAAGTGGCTGGTAGGACTCAGGCAATGTCCTCCAGTCCTGTGTGGGCCTGGATAACCTGATGTAGCTTCTTTAAAGATATATTTGATCAGGCTCTCTCTAATGGGAAGGTGAGGGTCAGCTAAGGGAATAGACGAAGCATGGTTAAAATCACAACCATTAATGTCTTTGGTTTAACATAACCGCTAAAACAATTGATAAAGGACACAAGCTCTGATGGTTGGGAGTGGATGTTAGCTTTATACAGGAGACCCATTTGTTAGATATTGGCTCTAAGATAAATGCATTTGACACTGCAATACCACATCTGTGCACAATAACGTGTTGTGGTAGTCATCCTATATCATAACACCTTTCCTTTTGCAGTTGAAAACCACAAGTGGTTGAATAGAGCCCAATTAAGGTGGAATTTTACGGATGCTAAGAAGAGTGGTGGTGTCTCTTATGAGAAGTGGCTATACGAACCACAGAAGAACTGTAATGAATGAGTGAAAGGGATGGAAGTATGATGTTAAAACTCTATACAATCTTTTAGTTACTGCAAAACCCATGGAGACGTGCCCATTGTCTTCACACAATGTTTGCCTGATCGGATCAATCAAGCTTGAGGGTCTTGAGTTAATGATATTAATAATTATACTATCCAATGCTTTATCTGTCTTGGCAATGGATAAGTTTAGATCAGTGGTTCTTAACCTTTTGACTTCTGTGGACTCCCACTGAATCACTACTGGAAGCCAGGGACCCCAGCCTCAGTAATTTCTATGATTTCAACCTTAAAAAAATACTAGGCCTGGGCGGTGTTTGCAGAGACGCGCTATGCGATATTCTGTGGAGTGGTCAAAAACCTCTGCCTCGCTACTTGAAGTTCTGCGGGCGGGGGAAGTTTCCCGCCACGCCTGTTCATTTGAGTTTTCATCAAATGCAACAAGGAGTAGGTCCTCGTGTTGGAAATTGCACACAAACAGCACTACGCAGTTCACAGTGGCACGGCCATCTTGTTTTCTTACTCTGTCATGGTGCTGGGCCTGTTTTTGAATCCCTTCTTAACTTTTTCAATCCTCCGCCCTCCTAATTAATCTACCCCTCATTTTCATTTATTGTATTAGTTATTGTGTCTGTCTTTTATGTTTTTTTGTGACTTTTGAATTTTTGTTTATTTTTCCCTTTGCTTCCTTATTTCTTCCTTCTTTTTCCTGTTTCTCTTTTTTTTCACCCCATCCAGTGCCATGGCAAAGCAGGGCAGCCAGGCAAACGGTGTCGCCAGCCCCCCCCCGAACAGCCAGCAGTAGCTGCCTACCTTGCGGACAGTGGTGCCACCAAGGTGTGCAGCCCTGGCAATCTTTTGTGAGGTGGAGGTGGCAGCACTAATTGTTTTCATGCTCGGATGTTCTGCACCCTGATATCGCCTCATGCGTAAACTTGCAGACAAAAAGATATCTGGGTATCAGGTTCTAATCAGGGATTGAGGATTTACATGATCTTAACTTTTCCCCGCTACTTTAGCACAAGACTTATTTTCACGTTGGAATTCTCTCCCGTTGACTATTCTAGGGAGAGTTTCCCTGATTAAAATGGTATTCTTCCACTGTTTAATTTTCTGTTTTCAGCTATTCCATGTGTTTTAACTACCTCTTTTTTTAAATCAGTAGAGTCTATGTTTATATCTTTTATCTGGCAAAAAGTAACCAGAGTAGCATTAAGCGCTTTATATGAAGGGCGGGAAGAAGGACAGCTGGCGCTTCCTAATCTTAAGGATGACTATTTTGCGTATTTTGCACAGTATATGTAAAGGTTTAATACAAAACTTCACAAAGGTATATTTATGAATTATTTTATGCAGCTCATTTTCTCAGAGTATCATATATGGGATGTATTAAAGTCTCTAAAGTCATCTAAAAAGTCCGGTATAAGAGTCTGAAGTGGTTTCTTTGGATGCATGGGACCTCTGTAGGAGATATTCCATTCCCTATATCAATGCAGTAACACCTCTGCCAGAATTGGTCACAGAATCCAGTGTCAATCTTGCACCTGAAATTGTCCAAAAATGGGCAAAAGTGGGGTTCAGGAAACTAGCGGACTTTCTTTTGGGGGAGAGCTGTCTAAATATAGTGGAAATTGGTGAGTTAGTCCAAGGCGATTTTTTGCTCCTTGGTTCGTATAGAATTCTGAATAAAGTCCTTAGTAACTTGAATCTTGGCCAGGTTAATGGCAGCAGAAAGGTGGTATCTGCATTAGTTGAGGTCGGCGAATATAAAAGGCCAGGGGAATGGTAAAGATTGTTTGCCTCTGTTAAGGGCTCTGATCTTACTCAAAAAGCAATTAAAAAGTGGGAAAAATATGAAGGTTTGGAATTGACAAATAGGATGTAGGAGGAAGTAAATATATTTAATTTTTGCGTGTTGAGAGGAGCCAATTGGCGTTGAATGCTATTTTTTAGCAAATGGTTGCTATATAGAACCCTCATTTTCTAGCACAAGTCAACCCCAGTCTTCCGGGCCACTGTTTTCGATGTTCTGATGGGTCCATTGCCAATTGAGTGCATACAATCAGTCACTGTTCTTTTACCCAAGGATTCTGGAATTAAATATTTCAGTACTTGGAGACTGAATGGCAGGTCAGCTTAGCTCCTTGTATCTTGTTGAAAGGTTTGGGGTACGATATTGCTCTCGGTCTAATTAATAAACGGACAAAGTTATTATATATAGCAACGGCTGTGGCCTGATTCCTCTTGCTTCAAAAATGGCGAGCACAGCTGGTCCCCACAATGACGGACTGGCTGCGAAAAATGGAGCAAGTTAGAAACAATGAACGATTATACGCAATACAAAACGGAGGTGGGAAGAAATTTGAAAAACTTTGGGGGCGGTTTTTCTTCTGAAAAGCTGGGGTCAGATTAAATGACTCGATTATGTCATTTCACTATCTTCTCAATCAATCAATCAATCAAGGAATTGTAAGCGCGCTACTCACCCGTGAGGGTCTCAAGGCACACTATGCTCTTAATGCACCTTATGAACTTGTATTCGTTCATCCCAAAGGGCAGCTGTATTTATTTTCTCATTTTCTATGTTGGAAGTTATCCTTTGAGGAGTATTTTAGTCATTTCTATCTCTTTAACTTATCCTGTATATATTAATTTATGAAATATGTATTTATAAATGTATTTATTGTTGGAGCATGAATAATATTTGTTTAACCTATGTACTTGTAATGCATATGTTGGATCCTAATAAAAATATATTTTTTTAAATACAAAATAGATGCAACCTTTCTTGCCACAGGTTCCACAGAGAGGTTCTTTTCCCGAGGCTATCTCTGGCCTCATCCTCTGCTCTTACTCTGATCTGGGTAGGAGTCTGCTAGATAACTGTGAACCACAGCTATTTTCTTGACTGAGTTGTCCACTAACCATCCGTTGCAAACCATGCTGCAGGCTCTCCATCCCTCTTAGCAGGTGGATGAACACAGTGGGCTGGAGCAGCAAAAAAGAGCATGTCAGTGAGGTCATGAGCCCTGTAGACAGGGGGTGGGGGGGTGTCAGAAGGAGATTGGCATTGTCCTATTCCACATGGGACCATTAGAACTCTGGATTCCTAGTGATAATTTCTTTGTCTATTTCATAATCCAGATCAATCAATCAATCAGGGTTGGTAAAGCTCAGCTACTCACCTGCGAGGGTCTCAAGGCACTGAGGGGGCAGCTCAGTTGAGTCTGGGGTCATCCGAGGAGCCAGGTCTTGAGGTCCTTCCTGAACTGAAGCAGTGTATGGACTTGCTGGAGGTGGAGGGGGAGGTCGTTTCAGGCCTTGGCTGCGAGGGAGGAGAAGGACTTTCCTCCCATTCTGGTCTTGTAGATGCGTCGGATGGTGGCCAGAGAGAGGTCAGCTGATCGTAGGTGTTTCTTGGGTATGAGGAAGGAGAGGCAGTTGTTTAGGTATGCTGGTCCGATGTTGTGGAGGGCCTTGTATGCGTGAGTGAGGAGCTTGAAGGTTATCCTTCTTACGATGGGAAGCCAGTGGAGATCGCGGAGGTGTTGGGTGATGTGGTTGTGACGGGGGATGTCTATGATTAGTCTGGCTTTGGCGTTCTGGACGATCTGGAGTTCTCGAAATAGTTTCTTGTTGATTCAGGTGCAAAGAGCGTTGCCGTAGTCCAGTCTGCTTCTGATGAGGGCATGCGTGACCATTTTTCGGGATTTGGATGGTATCCATCTGAACATCTTTCGGAGAATGCGGAGGGTGTTGAAGCAGGCCGAGGATATGGCGTTGATCTAGCGGTTCAGGTGAGTCTAGTATGATGCCGAGGTTTCGTGTGTGGTCTGTCGAGTGGGGGGGTTTCCGAGGGCAGGGGGCCACCAGGTGTCATCCCATGTGGAGGGGGTAGAGTCAAGGACGAGGACTTCTGTTTTCTCGGAGTTGAGTTTCAGGCAGGTGGCAAAGGCATTCATCCCTTCTTGGAAGTTGTGTCTGGTAATGTTGGGTTCTTTGGTGAGGGAGAAGATGAGCTGGGTGTCGTCGGCGTAGGAGACAATGTTGAGCCTGTGGTTTTTGATGATGGTTGCGAGGGGGGCCATCTAGATGTTGAAGAGGGTGAGGCTGAGGGAGGATCCCTGGGGCACTCCACATCTGGTCTCTGTTGGTTCCGAGAGGTTGGGTGGGAGTTTGACTCGCTGAGTTCTGCCTGTGAGAAATGAGAAGGGCCTTTCCGTGGATGCCGGCGTCTTGGAGTCTGGTGGCTAGTGTGCAGTAAGAGGCAGTGTCAAAGGCAGCTGAGAGGTCCAGGAGCTTGAGGGCTGCTGTTTGGCCCTGGTCAAGGAGGGAGCGGATGTCGTCAGTAGCGGCGAGTAGGGAGGTCTCGGTTCTGTGGTTGCTGCGGAATCCGGATTGGGAGGTGACCAGGACGATGTTGGCTTCAATGATGTTTGCTAGCTGGGTGTTGACGGCCTTTTCGATGACCTTGGCTGCGAATGGAAGCAGGGAGATGGGCCTGAAGTTCTTGAGCTCCGTTGGGTCTGCAGATGGTTTCTTCAGGAAGGGGTTGACTTCGGCGTGTCTCTAGTCTTCGGGTAATGTGGCGGTTTTGAGGGAGCAGTTGATCATCTGGCGTAGTTCGGGTGCGATGGCCGTGGCGGCTCTGTGGAAGATGTGGGGTAGGCAGGAGTCTGAGGGTGCTCCGGAGTGGATGCTCTTCATGGTCTTTAAGGTGTCTTCTCTCATGAGCGGGATCCAAGTAAGCAGGGTCTGTTGGGAGGCATCTCTGGGGTGGCAGCTGGAGCAGTGCGGAGGTCTTGGTTGTCATAGTTGTCGTAGATCATCTTAATCTTGAGGTGAAAAAAGGTGCTGAGTCTGTTGAAGAGGTCTTGGGAGGGTGGGACGTCTGTTGTTTCACTGCAGGGTTTGTCAAATTCCTTGATGATGGAGAAGAGTTCTTTGGTGATGTGGGCATTGGTGAGGATTCTGTCTTGAAGGAATTTCTTCTTTGTGGATTTGATGAGTTGGTGGTGTGCTGTGGTGGTTGCTCTGTAGGCGGTGCGTGTTTCTGGGGTTTTGTTGTTCCTCCATGTCTTTTCGAGTTGTCAGCAGGAGCGCTTGGATTCTTGGAGTGCAGGGGTGAACTAGCTTGCTTTCTTAATGTGTCGTTCTGTGGCTTTCTTAAGGGGGCGAGTGTGTCAGCGCAGTTCGTGATCCAGCAGTGGAGGTTGCATGCCACGGTGTTATAATCTGGCATTGTCGGAGGTACGGTGCTGATGAGGGCGGAAGTGAGCTGGTCTTCGGTGACTTTGTTCCATCTTCTACGGGGAAGGTGGTGGGCGTGCTTGTCTACGGTGGGTTTTCTGAAGGAGAAATGGATGCGGTGGTGGTCTGTCCAGAGGAGTTCCGTGGTATGGCTGTAGGAGGTGCTGTTTAAGACAGGGTTGAGTGTGTGTCCCGCTGTGTTTGTGGGGTGGTGACAAGTTGCTTCAGTCCTATGTTGGCAAGGTCCTCTAGGAGGGCGGTGGTATTGGGGTTGTCGTGGTTGTCCAGGTGGAAGTGGAGGTCTCAAAGTAGGATGTAAGCTGTGGAGGCGAGGGCGTGGGGTGCAATGAGGTCGTCGATGGTGCCGGTGAAGGGAGTGCGGGGGCCGGGCGGCCTGTAAATGAGGGTTTCACGGAGAGTCGTTTTAGGGTTGTTCTGGATTCGGAAGTGGAGATGCTCCATGAGGGTCGTAGTGTCGTCCGGGCTGGTGTTTGTAATGCAGAGGGTGCTTTTGTGGATGATGGCGATGCCTCCTCCTGGGCGGGTGGGGTGGTCTTTGCTCAGGATCTTGTATCCGTCAGGAATGGCGGTGGCAATGTCGGGCGCTGAGTTGGCATTGGTCCAGGTTTCTGTGAGGAAGGTGACGTTGGGCGCGTGGGTGTTGAGGAGGTCCCAGATCTCTATGGTGTGCTTGTGTAGGGAGCGCACGTTGAGGAGGATGCAGTTGAGTGGTTTGTGAGCGGTGATGTCCAGTAGGCTGGGGGCTGCTGCTGGGGTCTGGAGGTGGGTGAAGGTGCTGTGGCAGTGTCGACAGGAGATCGGGCCGTGGGTGTTGTTCGGCATCGAAAGCTGGCAGTTGTTGCTGTTTCCGGGGTTGAGAGCATGGAGGGTGCTGGAGTTGTAGCGGAGGCGGGTCGGAGGACCAGGGTCCCTGGTGCTGGTCGCGAATGGGTCACAGACGGGCTTGCCTTTGGCGCACCAGGGGCGCGCCCGCCATTAAGTAGGGGTTGGGAGAGTGTGGTCAGCTGGGAGGCGGGAAGGACACACTGGAGGGGCCACAGGCGAGCAGCGGTGTGGACAACACAGGGAGCACGAGGGAGAAGAGAACAGAGAGAGAAGGGAGAAAAGAGAAAAAAGAGAGGTCAGAGACAGCAAAGAGAGAACAGAGAAAAGAGGGCACAGAAAAAAGCCAAGAGAGGCAGAAGAGCAGAGTGCTCTCCCACTGGACCCCCAGGGATGAGGCGCAGGCAGGAGACTTCAGGTGGAGGAGGGCCTTGAACACCCTGTAACCGAGCTCAGGGGGCAGCACTTAGTGGTGGAGCTGCGCAGGGGGAGAGCAGTCACACTGACCAGTGGTCTAGCAACAGATGAAGTTGCAGGGACAAAACAGCCTTGTTGGATGTGGTATAGAGGTGTGCAAAGATTTACTCCACAAGTGACTTCTGGCCTTCACATAGTTTGCAGAGTTTCCCAATTTCACTTGGCCCTCATCGGGTTTCGTTTTTCTCTTCTGAGTGCTAGTGAACACCTAAACCCGATATGACTTATCCCTCACAACTACTATGAAGCTGTGTGATGTCGGTAAATTGTGATCATTTTGTACACAACTGAAAACCTTCCATAGCTTTTCCTCGTTGGTCACTCAACAACCACACGAAAAAGGATTGTCAAATTACTCTCTGGTACAATATATTTAAAATAGTGATTATGCTGTCCTAAAATCCTTCAGAAAATCCCAAATATCACAGGAAAACCTACTCAAATAGAAAGTTGAAGGTCATAAGAATAAAAAAGTGTGCATCTTTGAATGCCACAGGTGCTAGCTAATCCCGACACAGGACAACATTGTGACAACATTGAGCCTTGCTGATACTTTTGTTAAGTAGTACTATACAACATATGGTCACTTCAACAAACTAGCCACCACTTTATGATTGGATATTCTGCCTCTCACAGGAACGAATAAATGAACAACAATGAAAACGTACGATTGTTTTGCTTTCCGTTTGAGTTTTCTTTACCTATTTTCTTCATTTAAGGCCTTTCAAAACCAAAATATAGTGCTCATTTGTTAAGTCAGAAGATTGTATAAATGAATTACCCTCATGATACTACAGAGGTGTTTTCTTATACAATTTCAAAAAACACTAAGGGGCATATCAGCAACAGACGGCGATAAATATCTCAAAGCGCGCTTAGCGCTTTTATATTTATCGCCGCCTATCGCAGGAATTTATCGCCTGGATAACGCGTTATCAACAACGCGTTTCTCCAGGGCGATAAATAATCCAGCAAAAGCGGCGTTATGCGGGAATATTGCTGGAAATCCAGCGATATTCCCGCAGCGATAGGGGAAATCTTGATGATAGGGAGATGGATTCAGCCACTGAATCCACCTTCCATGTCAAAGATAGGGTAGTCATGAAAAAAGCAGACGTACAATACCGGCGATAACAGAGGTTAGAGCTGTTTTTAATGTCGCTATGGGTGTCCTGGGCCGTAGTCCAAATACGGAGAAGGACAGTTAGCGATCATTTTCCATTTGTTTTCGCAGGGAACGCCTACTTTGCATCTCATTAGAGATGCAAAGCGAGGCGTAAACAAAACGGGAGCTGAATCAAGGAAACACGCAATAGCATGTCCTTGGAAATAATGCGATATAATTATCGCTGCTTTTCACCCAAAAACGGACGCTAAAGCGGCGATAATAATATCGCCAGCCCTTGATGATATGCCCCTATGTTCTACTCCTGATTTTCTTGTTGGCTCTATTAAGCGTCCTTTTTTCAGTGTAGGGAAATTGACAATATAATACAATTTCAAGGCTGATTAAGGAATTTATGGCAAAAGTTTCCCAGTGGATAAACTCTTCAAACGTACCTCTGAGATTATGTCACCAAATATGAGAAGAACTGAATACACAGGGGTTTAAGTAAAATGCATAAAGCACTGTAGGCAGTTATTGCAGTTTGTGACTCAAGTGAATTGCATTGTTGTAAAATAAGTTTTGTAATATGCCACTTTGCAGCACACACTAATTTTTTAGGAAAGATAGTTTCATATTTTAGATGCCTGCATATTTAATTTAGTCATCCAGTATCTGTATGTTTCTTGATTCCCTCTGCAGAACTGTTTTTTAATACTTTCAATGAGTGGTATATCTTATCAAAGAAAGGCGATGAGTTTGTTGCATTTAAAATTATTTAAAATTTAAATAACATTAGTGCATAAAGTTGTTGAGCATCTTTCGGCAAAACTATGAAATCATTTGTGAAAACGTTTCCCATTTGGATCATTTCATTTCTCTGTCACGTTATATCTGGGGACAGAGAGTGTTTTGCTCGTTATGACAGGTGGTTAGCCTTGCCTCAGGGATGTCTTCAGTGCTAGATTGCATGATGTCAGTTTCGATCTTTGCCCTTGCCTGTGCTGCTGTGCCCTTGTCTCTGTTTTATTTTCCATCTCCTGCACAATGTAACTTCTGCCTCATATAAACAGAATCTGAATGGACTAACTGAAAATCACAAATGCGCTCAACAATGTGAGGGGGCTAATTACATACATGTAATCATCAATTAGTTACAGATTAGTCTTTCTTGGCTAAGGAAGTTTGATGTCTGACTTTCTAGGTCCAGGAAGTCCTAATTCCGACAAGAGAGAAGCTCATTCCTTATGAAAGATGAGATTTCATCCAACGATGACGACAGCAAGGATGGGCCAAATTGTGATCTGTAGGTTATTTCCTTAAAAATTACATGTATTACATAAAATGTGCTTAGGTGGTTGTCTGCATGAAAATTGTACGCAGAGTATGACCTCGTGTACAAAAGTCATTTATATACCTGCTCAATAAGTGTTTCCACAAAATTGCTAAAGTCACTTAAACATAGTGCAGCATATGTGGCTGCAACAGACATCCACTGTTTCTGCAAGATATTTTCTGCCTAATCCGGTCTCTCATGGATGAAAACTATGCAAAAATGTATAAGAAGGAAACAAAAAATTATGCAAAACCATAAAATCTTGATTTATGAAAGATGATGCTCGCATGAAACGAGTAGCGAGTTCAAGAACACCATATAAGTATTCACTGCACATGTGCTGTCACAAGGTTCACATGCTTGTATTGGCTCTTCCATTCTCAAATATGCATATTTTGGGGTTATAGTAGAGTTCTAAGGAGCATGGAGATAGAATGACCACAAACCGCAAAAGTAAATATTGATGCTGCAAAATGGGCCATTTGTGAAATTGGCCAGCATTTGCTTTAAGTCTAGTTAAAGACAGTTTTATAGATCCATTTTTTTTAATTCAGTTAAAATGTTTGTGTATCATTGCCTACTTTACAAAAACACAAGAGTATCCCTCTGCCTAATGAGGAAAAGTGTGTGTGCACCATGACTAAGTACCACTTCAGTGAGAAGTGGGAATAAGGAAAAATAATCCTTTTTAATATACAATCCTCACCCCCTCTAGTAGCGGCATGCTTCGGGTTCACCCGGTCTCCTAAAGGTCACAGTGGGGTCAACCGTATTCCACAGAGCTCTTTGTATATTAGTAGTCAGGGGAACTACACAACGGATTTGACGGCTGGATAATTAGTTCTGAATCATATGCACACATACAAACAGGGGTTCCAAAGGCAGCCAACACTTTTGCTCATGGGAGCATCTAGACACTAATAACAGCCGCACTGTGCCCATTCCAGGAACCGTACCATACTTGTGTACCTGCATTACTACACACAGCCAACAGTCATTGTATTTTTTGTGGTGGTTGTTGGCTGCAGTTTTATTACTCATTACATGCGTCATATTTGTACAACTCCCCTGGACACCTTCCTGGGGCCGAAGTCATAAATCATTATCATGCATTATCACAAATTGGGCATCACTCAGTGTCAATTGGACATCATAAATCATGGGTCATAAATCATCGGGTATCATAAATCATTCTGCCGCAATCAGCCATTATTTTGTTGTCATAAATCACTCTGCCTGATCATCATAAATCAGCAGCCATAAATCGTGGTCATAAATCATCGGGAGGTCATAAATCATTCTGTCACAAATCTGTCATCATTTTGTTGTCATAAATCATTCTGCATGGGCATCATAAATCATCAGACATAAATCATCGGCTGGCCATAAATCACTGGTTTGTCTTTTGCTCATTTGCATCTCCTAGGGTCGTAAATCACCCTGACAGCTCGTATATTGTTCTTTGTTGTTTTCCACGCCCCTTGCGTGTGGGGGGTAGCCTTTCCCCGGAGTTAGGCCCCAACTCGCTACCTTGCTAGTCTCTTTGTGCCCTGCCGTCTGGCGGGGCTGGGCTGCGAGTGCCGTCTCCGTTTGCTACCCCGATTTTTGTCAGGCGTACTCACCCAGCCATGAGGCATCCCAGAGTGAGTGGCCCTCCTTCTACACACCGCCCTGTTGGTGTGTTTCCATAACCAAACCAATACACCTTTTGTTTCCCCCACGCCGCCAGTGAGGCTTCCGTCTTCCTGCGGCTCCCCCATCCCTATGTCGACCCATTGCGCCTCCCGCTGCTCTTTCTGTGCAGCCTGCCCATGTCGTTGCTCCACTCGAGCGCTAGGATACCAACCTCTAGCTGTGTCTCCGGGAGGCTGACGTCTGTTAAGCTCCGATGGCGATCTTCCCCCAACGCAAATGGTGTGCTCTGCTCCATCTTTGCCATCGTGTAGTGGCGCGCTTGCGTCCCGTTCGGTGTCTTACCGCGCTGTCTCCTCTCGCCATGGGTCATACATGAAATCAAAAATTGGGAGACAGTCAGATACCGCTTGTGGAGGCGTGATACCACATACATTTCTTAAATGACATCCTTTACTTCACTACTGGTTGTGTATTCTATCTCCGTACGTGCGCCCCTTCAATTTCTTTCAGATTGGGCAGTTTTGTTGTAAATACCACACCGCTCAACCGTATTTATTGATTTTTTTAAAATTTTTCTTACCTTAGAAGGGTGAAATCACGAGTTGGCCTTTCGATCCCCTTTTTCTTTTTTTGCACTTTTATCCCTGTCCCTGTGGACCAGGGGGTTACCCTCAAGTTGCCTTTGCCACACTCAACTTGGTTTACAGTAAATCCTTCCCTCCTATTCAGATATTGATTGTTACTCAACTGCAAATTTTTTTTTTTTTTTAAATTATCACTTCCTCTTGACCTGTGATTCGGGTCATGCGACACCGGTCTATCTGGTGGCCTGTGCGCCCTCTGATCATACTCATATCCCTGCCCCCGTGAAACAGCCTTTGACCTTCTCTATTGGATTACCTCCATTCATTTCCTTCTTTTAGAAGTTACTTTGTTAATGCGTCTACTTCGTCTACGTGAGCGCGCACATTCCCATCTGCCGCTTCCTGAATATATATATATCCCTATATTGGGAGTGCGTTTTTACACTTCTATTTCCAGTGTATAACAGAATTGCTCCTATCCAACTGCATTGTCAGTCGCTTTACAGGAGCACCGGTTGCATTACAGGGGGGCAAATTCGGATTAAGTGATTTGTCCGGGGGCACAGGATGTATGATCCTCCCGCCAAACATAAACATGTTTCCCCTTCCAGCGTTGACCTTTTTTTTTTTTTTGCCCTTTAGCCGCTTGAAGTTTAGGGAAAGACGTGGGCCAGGCATGCATGCCAACTAGATATGAATGTAGGGCTACTTCACCATAGCTAGGGGGATCCCAGCGTTTCTTCGCTCTGAGGTGTCACTCCTCCCAGTGTTTTGTCTTATTTGTTGTGCTACTTATAACAATGTGGATTGCCGGGGCCCTCCCCTATGCACATGCATCATTCAGAGACAATGGGTTATCTGACTGTCAATCGGTGTATAAGAAATGACACAGAGTTCTCTGGCGAAACACACGTTGTCAATACATAATACCTTTGGCCTTGCACTTAAAGTGTGAATTGTAGAAATACTCGCCTTAACTCGTAACTCTTCTAACTAAGGCAGTCAGCCCTTGCCTGTGGATAACAAGTGTGGAATTCTACATACACATGACAGAGATTTCTGCAAACCATGTCTGCCTGGCAGGGCTCCTTCTTTTTCAACCCGAACTGGACTAAATCTGGCCCGGGTGTCTGAAAAAAACGGCCTATTCAGCCTCAATTGAGACAAATGTATACTTTTTTTTTTTTTTTTTTTTATATTGCGAACTTGACTTGAATGTACCGGAGCATTTTACCCGAGCACCAGTTGGGTTACATGAAGGCATTCTTTGTTAGGCACGGGGAGATTAAGTGACTTGCCCAGCATCACATGCTGTTCAGCGTCAATGCCACGCCTCGAACCCTGTTCACCCGATGCGGGATCCCCCGTCCTAGCCGTTAGTCCAATTCCCCTCCCGTAGATATTAAAAAATTTGGGGGGTTGAACACCAGTTCCATTATGCAAGGCCACCTTACATTTTTTGGTAGGCGTTGGGGAGATGAATTGATTTGCCAAAAATCACGGGAAGCTGAGCCGACGCGGGCCCCGAACCCTGTTCCCCAGCTCCAAAAGTCGGCAGCTGTGACCATAAGGCTGCAACCTCTCCTTTATTTAATTTACCTTTGGAGAAGTCGGCAGCTGCCTCTCCGGGACGACTGCCCCGGCCTTCCCTCGATACCGGCCGCACTCTGGTCGCAAGCCCAGCCACTCTGCCGACTTCGCCCCCCAGCTGCCCCAAGCCGTTCCACCGGCCTGGGAAGTGCACCTCGATGCCATCGATGCATGAGAGGCGGTACCGGGGCACAGGGGCCATGAACACCGGGAGGCAGGCACAAGTGGGAAACTCGATCCACGTGGAGCCTGGGGAGAGCTATGCCGAAAACAAAACCGGCCAGCGCCCAATCGAAATTCGCTGGCGCCGCTCCCCCAGCTCCCTGATGTAAAGGTGAGCTGCCCAGGGGGAGCGTCGCCTTATATCCCCTCCCCCCTTCCTCTCCTCCCTTTGTTCTTGGAAGGAGGGGAGAGGGCCTCGGGCGCGTTTCACCGGGCGGCGCAAACCAGCGCAAACCGGATCCGTTCCTTGTGGGCTCTGGCAGCCGTTATGGCGCCGGCCCTCGAGGCCCCCTTCGGGGGCGGCCTTTGCTAATAATAATGGGATATTATCAAACATTCAAACCTTGAGGGACACATCAACTGAGAGTACCCAGCTTTGATCTGAAATGTGGAATCTCAAGAATATGACTTCTGTCTGACAAAAAAATACACCAAACAAGCTAAAACACTACATGCAGTCCCTATGTCAGTCAGCCATGAAGCCAAGATGTTGTGGTCAATGGTGTCAAAGGCTGCTAAAAGGTCAAGCAACACTAAATAAAGCACTCTTTCTGCCTTCACTTGCAATTAAATCGAGATCATCTGTAGCAGAACCTACCACAGTTCAGTGCACCTACTTTAGAAAAAAATGGCTTGAGGGGGAAAAAGGATGCCAATAGTTTCTGCAAATTCTGGGAAAGGAGTTAAACTATTTACTCAAGGTTTTTACCAAGGAAAGGAAGCACAAATGTGACCTGGCAGTTATTTAACCTTTCCGGATCCAAACAACTTTTTAAATAAGAGGTTTAACCTCTTATTTAGGGGAGAGGAGTTGGCCTAACGGCTAGGGCGGTCGCCCTCAAATCTGGGGAACCGGGTTCAAGTCTTGGCAAGGACGCGCAACATCCTGTGATTCTGGGCAAATCACTTAATCTCCTGTGCCTAACAAAAATGAATATGTACTCATGTAACGTAACTGGTGCTCGTGTAAAGCGCTCTGATACCCGATACCTTTGGGTCAAGTTTGCGCTATATTAAACTCCGTAAAAAAAAAACATGGCTACTTTCCAGGTAGCAGCTCCCAAACCATTATCCAGGCAGTTGTTGAAAATATGCGCAAACACATTTGGGTTGTTAGTCATAAGTTTCTTCAGCGAGCATGCAGGAGCTATATAGTCAGGTGAATCATAGGCAATCATAGTTTGTAAAATTATCAATAAATTCTCCTCTGTGGACAGAAATCTCCTAAACATGCCTGATTGCACCTCTTTTTGAAAACCCTGTGGTAGACAAATAGGGTCGGGTATCGTTTATTTCTTTAATTCGGTTCAAAATTTGTAAATTTTTTGTCTCAAAAAGGTTGATATGTTTTCACGTAATTCAAATGAAGGCTTATCGGCAACTGGTGCTTGGATTTCAACTATAGCTCTAAAAATGCCTTTTGCTAAGTTTGGTGCTTTGAACAGTAGCTCAGAATAATACAGTGTTTTTTTCTGCTTTTATCCTCTCTTGATAGACTTTAATAAAAATTAATGTTTCATCTGTAAGTTTTGAACCATAACCTTGCTGCTTGCGTTCTTGCTCTCTTGCTTGTAAAATTAGCTCCCTTAGCTTTGATTATACCAGGGCTGATGAGATTTAATTTTCACTAAATGAATCCTCCGATCTAAAATATTTCTTAGGAGGTATGTCAACAATCTAATGCTTCATCAGGATGCATATCTACCTTTGTTTTCATTCGAGTTGAAAAGTCATGTTAAATGTGGTTAGTTACGTGTTCAGGAGGGCAGGAAGGCAGAGTTTCCATTTTAGGTATGATCCTAACTTCTTTAACTTCCTTAACTGAATTCATCATATCAATGAACTATACAACAAAAGGGTGACACTGTAGCTCTAGCTAAGTGGGCTGTGGTCTTTTGTATATAAAGTACCAGCAGATGTAAAAATTGAATCAAGCAGGTGGCGCTGCGCCTTCTGTGTGGGTTGACATTTTTTCTAACATTTGTTGGCCAATGTCTTGTGTCAGCGACTTGTAGAGTCCATCTCTGTCCTGAAAAAATATTAAAAAACAAATATAGGGGGAATGGTAGGAATACCCTGACCCCTAAACCTGTTGGGGCAAAAAAACATTTTTTTTAACAGTCTACACTAAAATGTAAAATGAATGGCGGACCTCACCTATTTTGATTGGAAGGGGCTGTGCAGCCTCTCTTCCTGAGTCTTCTCAAAGCTCTGGGGACCACATAACCCCAAGGTCGATGTATTTCATATAGGGAGGGGCATTGGTCTCTCCTCCCCGGGCCTTTTGAATTCCCAAAGGATAACATTACCTGAGACTTATTTAATTTTTTTGGGGACAGGGGTCGTACGGACCCCTCCCTGAGCCATAGCACAGCCCCGGGGACCAAATGCCCAAGGCCTGAAGTCCCCTAGTGTCACGGGGACACCCATGCTATACATGTTTGAAGGCTGTGAGCATCAGGGGTTGGCAAACACTTGTGTGCCCTCTTGTTGATACGCAGAAATTTCAGATTCCATTACTGTATGGGGCTCAATTTGCTAACAGCTTATCGCATATCATGCCAATTCATTAACCAGTGTCAGAATCATTTGAAAATTAACACTTTTTTATCCCTTCACTCCCAACTAACTGTGCCTCTCCTTGATGGAGTTGTACTCATTAGCTCAAGATTAAGCTGAACATGATAAATATCTGTAAAATTGGAAGGAGATCTGGGATAAGGCACCAAAGCTATTACCGTGTGAATGATCCTGTAAACCCCCTTTAAATGTACTCCCCTTTGATTGATCTGTATAAAACTTGACATACCAAAAGAAAAACAAAAATACTATTAGTTTTCCTAGTTTTATGCTGATTCATGAAACTAGTTATTATTAAATTAATTGTTCTTGGACCCCCCTTGTAAATATGCCTTCCCTTCATATACCAAAGTATACCAAAAGTGATGGATGGAAAACTTGAATTAATCTCAGCCACTGGTAATTACGCGGGGTCGCATCCCAGTCCATTGTTATTTTTCTCTCTATGTCACCTCAGTTTGGACCAGCTTTATGCAAATCAGTCTTCACCCATGTTATGGGCTCATCAGCTGTGTATAACTTGGTTCCAGTGACACAGTGTATACTGGACCCATGTCTGGGCAGACCCTCCAACTTAGGGGAACATACTAAAGTATGAAAAAGGTGATGAATGGAATGCTTGAATTAATCTATGCCACTGGTAATTACTTGGGTTAGCATCCAAATCCATTGTTACATGGGGTAATATGTGCACCCCAAAGTTTAGTGATTTGTAAACAGTGCACCATATAACTTTCAAAAAGCCCAATCACACTTACCTCCGGGGCTTACACGATTTCCCTACAATGCCCCACACGTATGTACACTCAGTAATTCTATCCTGTATATAACTATATTGTTATCAGTTATGTCATCAGTAATGTCATTAATGATGTCATTTGAGATGTCATCAGTGATGTTATAAGTTACGTAATTTAACATGTCAAGAGTGATGTAATATGTTAGGTCATGCAATGTGTGGCGGGGCATAAGTTATAAATAGCTTATTAAACTATAACGGGCGAATTTCATGTTCTTGTGTTTAAATATTAAAGTTTTAATCTTATTTCAACACCTAACTATAACACCGAACACCTAACTATAACTCCATATACCCCTATATATACACACCGAACTATAACATATATTTATTCTCTCATTTCAGTGGGTTGCTGAGAAGCACTCAATGGAGACGGTGGTGCTTGGCCATGAAGCGGCCTGCTGTACTCGATAATACAGTAACATTCCTCCAGTGTATGCTGTAAAGCTGGGTCAGCACACTCTCAGATTTATAAAGTGCTTATGTTTATTTCCAGTGCAGCTAAGAAAACCGAAATGCGCCAAGCTTTCTTAGCCACAATGGAAATAAACTAAAACACTTTATGAATCTGAGAGTCTACTGATATGTGTGTGTGATGTGTGTATGTGTTTATATGATGTGTGTGTATAGGTATTGCACAGTGGTATTCACCACTTTCTAACTATACGTAAGTCACACTTTTCATAGGAACTGTATTTTTTGTCGCTCTTTGACTAATCTTCACAAACTTTCCAAATAAAATCATCCACCTCAGTTCTTTCCTGGAAAGTTTTGAGGTGATTGGTCAAGCGGGGGCCAAGAAAAAGGAGTGGTCCCACAATGTGTTTTCCCCATACAATTTCCCAAAGAAACTTTAGACAAAGTTGCAGCCGAAACAGCTCAACAAAATTACACCAAATTAGGCAGAAAGCTAGATACTTACTCAGAAAGCATCCATTTGTGATTTTGCATCAATCTGTTTGGCAGTTTTAGAGAATTTAAAGTTCAAAATGTATAGATATCTAGTGCCACAGGACTCGTGCCGTTAAAAATAACAAATAGGAGATTTCTAATTGGCTGAGCCCATGTGACTGAAAACAGTCCTGTGGAACCGAGGGCTGAAATTGAACTGCACTGCTCTGATACACTATAACTATAACTCAGCTCTCTACCATGCACAGTCTTCTCATAAATTATGTCATTTGAAATGTAATGAGTGTTGTTATGAGTGCAATGATTTAACATGCTTTAAGTAATGTAATATGTTGGGGTATAAACAGTGCATGGGGAAGACCTGAGTTATAGATAATTTAGTCTAGCTAGCAAGGTGTGTAAGTTATAGCAAGTTTTGGGTGGGGTGTAAATTATAACTTTCAGTTATAACTATAAACTTTTGAATTTCTAATGCTTTTGTAGCTTAAGTTTGTTTTGTATAGAAAGTTTTCTACCTATAACTAATCTAAAACCTTTGTTTTTTTATTGAAGTGTTATGTTTAAAAAAAGAAATTCTAATCATATAATGTTTATTTTGCTATTAAGTTTTTTAATTGTTGTGTTGGTACCTCAGAACTTTGTGATAGGTCAATGAATGTCAGAGTTGTCTTTCTGATTCATTCTTACTAAAGGCAATATCTGGACAATTATTTTTCTTAGACAGTGGTTCAAAGTATTTAAATTGAATATAGCCCTTAATATTGTTGACTTTTGCTGGATTAGAGTGAAGTAGATCATACTTTAGTTCTTCCAATATCAATGATGGTATTTTCATGAAGTATAATGTCTGCACAACTTTTCTTAAAATCGAACGATGTGTGGAGAGCATTTTGATATGATGGAATGTGGTGTCACAAGTGATTTCTCAAACAACCTAAAGAATGTCCTTGATGTTTAGCAATGGTTCGAAATGGGCGAACATCTACATTTTGGAGAAGTGTGATTTTTTTAAGTCGTGATGACATTTAATGTCATTAGAAATGTCCTTAGCTTCAGAATAAATGTGTCTCTGATATTACAATTAAAGTGCATTTCCATTCATATACGAGGTTCTGTTTTTTTCCTGGAAATCTTCACTAGATATTGTTTTTATGTTTGACTCCCCACCTACATTTCCATGTACGATTTCATAACGCTGGCCTTCATGTGTGACTGAAAGCAGACAATTATTTTGTTGATGGTTACTCTCTTCATGAAAGTATGAATCAGTCTTAACGTATGCCTCTGAGTTCTCTGAAAAATGCTGCAAAAGGTTATGCTTGTTAGCTCGTTTCTTCTGGAGTTTATGTATCTTGAAAGTTAGAATGGAACAGTCAAAGATTTTCACTCGATTCATTTTGAAAATTGAGAGTTTTCTGTTGACATGAAATGATTTTGCAACAATATGTTGAACGTATTGTTTCTGTATGAATTTCTTAATTTATTTCCTTATGAAAAGAAGTGTTTTGATGCACATTTGTTGTGACACATGTTTTGAATGTGTAACAGTATACTCCTAAAGTTGTTCCTTCTTTGTGAAAGTGCATTTATTTTTTGAAAAGGCAGCATTTTTACTGTTGGATAGCTATCTGGTATCAATGTTTTATTTCTCAATTGGTTGTTATTAACCTTTTTAGTACTAAGGCTAGGATGTGAAGAAACATTAGAAAAAAGTATTTACCAGCACTATTGTTTTTCTTTAGGGTCTTCCTTCTCGCTGTTCAATAATTTTTTTCTCCTCTCTCTGTATTACAATTTCCTTATTTGCTTCTCCAAGTATTGGTTTTAGTCATTCTGTCCAATGTGGGCAAATCAATTTTTGAAAAGATATAAAGAAGTAATGGTTACAGTAGTAACTGTCCTAATTAAAGTGCTAATTTATTTGAATTATTTTCTTGTATTATTTTTGTTAGAAGATCCCCTATAGAAAAGGGCCTGTTTTATGTAGAAATATAGATGGAGGTGATGGGGTATCATTTTCAATTTAATCTGTTATGTATTTGAAGAAGAAATAGAGCACTATTGCTTTCCAACAGTCAGCGGAGTCTCTAAGGTTGTCAGTGCTATTTAGCAGTGTTGTGTTGTGTTTCTATCCCACTTTGTGTTATTAACCATGTTAATGTTCTGTTATTAAGAATGCTTTACTTCTTAATTTGATTTCTTATCTAGTTTTCTATTCGTTTTGTCATGTGACTAGAATAGTGTGTTTCAAATGCCTTTCTAAAGCTTGTTAAATATCATTGCTGGGAAGTGGATAAAATCGCCCTCTACGCGGACCCCGCTAGTTCGGGCCCTCATTGCCTCCAGATCCTTCGGTCCTTTGAGCAGGCTTCCGGCCTCCGGCTCAATCCTGAGAAGTCGGTCTTGGTTCCCCTCCACATATCTAGGGAATGCTTTGATTGGCAATCCACCATACCGCTCCGTCGCCAATCCTTTAAGTACCTATGGATATGGGTGACTTTACTCTCTGAACTCAGCTGGGCCCTTAACGTCACTCCCCTGGTGAAACGGGCTAAGGCGGACCTGTCGAAATGGCAATAACTGCCTCTGAATCCCATGGGAAGAGTCGCTCTATTCAAAATGATGATTCTTCCCAGATTCCTTTATATGCTCCAAAACACCCCCTTAACTTTCCGAGAGCGTGGTTCCGGGAGCTCGACAGCCTGGCTTCCAAATTCCTCTGGGGGAAGGGCAGATCCCGACTGGCCCTAGGTGTTTGTCGGATCCCTTCCTTTGAAGGGGGCATAGGGATGACCCATCTATATTTGTATTATCTGGCCACACGCCTGCTCTCCCTGCACGACTGGCTCAACGGAGGATGGTCGGATCCAGCTTACAGACTGGAACTCAGTGCACTGGACTTGTCCAACCCCCAGTTGATGATGTATGGGGCACCTGTCCCATCCCGCCTGCCGGAGGTGACGCGTTCGGTGTTCCTGGCCTGGCGGGCCGCGCTGCGCCATACCGGGTGGACCCGCACGCTGACCCAATGCACACCCCTGTGGCAGGGTACCTGGCTCAGAGAAGTCAATGGGCTACAAGGCTTTCGGTCATGGGACCTCATAGGCATTTCACAGCTAGGCGACATTTGGGTGGGTGACCACATGCGCTCCTTCCAAGACCTCCAAGCTAGACATTCCCTGCATCGCTCACAGTTTTATAGATATTTGCAACTCCGCCACACCCTTCAAGTACACCTCGCGACTGGTACACGACTCCCGGGCCATAGCCCTCCCGAAGCACAAATCATGCTGGGGGACCTGGGGAGAGGGGGCATCTCCCGCATATATCGGTCGCTCATTAACAATACCCCAACATCACTTGATCGACTGCGGGCTCAATGGGAGGAATGGGTGGGTTCCTTGGAGGAGGAGGACTGGCGCGATGCCCTTATGGCACCCAGGACAGTCACTGCTTCTGCCAGACTGCGTTTGACACAGCTTTATTTCCTGCATGCTGCCTATTTGACACCGGCGTGCCTATATCGCGCGGGGCTCCGACCGACCCCCACCTGCGATAGGTGCGGTCACGAACCAGCTGATTTTTTTCACATGGTATGGACATGCCCACGCTTGGCGCGATTCTGGGGAGACATTGAAGAGGAACTCACCGAGGTGTTGGGGTGGGCGATCCCGCACGACCCACGACATGCACTGCTGGGCATCACAGACGGGTTGGATGGGACCAGGAATGAAAAACTTTTTTACACTACGGCAATGGTAGTGGCCAAAAGAGACATAGCTTCCGCCTGGAAATGTCCGGATCCTCCCACCGTGAGGAAGTGGCAGGCCGGGGTGGACTTGAGTGCCACGCAAGAGAAGACAATGTACATAGCACGTGGCTGCCCCAAGAAATATCGTAGGGTCTGGGGGAAGTGGTTGGGGGGAATGGTCTGATTTCGATAGGGATGCTCCAAAATCCGCCCTTTTGAATTTGTATGTCTTTGGTCTGTGGGTTGTCCAGATTAATGCAAATAATCCTTTGTTATCATGGTATCTTGGTGATTGGCTGGTACTTTTTGTGAAATCAATAAAAATTTGTTTATCAAAAAAAATATCATTGCTGAAGACTAGATAATTTTTTTTACCTTGTTTTGGTTTTTGGTAGTATTGTGCTACATTAGTAGCCTAAATTGTATTCAAGCTAATAATTGCCCTCCTATCAGAATTAAGTAGTGGGTATGATGTTGTTTCCTAATGGCCAATCAACTAACTCTTTATATATTTGTTTGTCTGCCTTTGTGTCCCTTATTCTTTTATGTGAGCTTATGTGCCAAATGGTTAGGATTTGGATGGTTGGGCACAGTTAGTTAGCATTGCGGGCCAGATACCATGCTAAGGAAGTAAGTGTTGAAAATGATTTCGGATTGAAAGGAGGTGAGCTAACATGGAATGGTTAAAGAAGTTTGAAATGGAATCAGTTACTCCCTCTACATTCCTCTCTTACTAATTTTGACCACCCCACTTTATATTTATCCATTGTGGTGGCAATGATATAGGACACTTAACTGGAGTGAGACTGGAAATTAATATGAAGGAGAAAGTTTCCACCTTAATGTCTATGTTTCTGAACACACATTTTGTGTTCTCAAATATTTGTCAGAGACAAAAGTGGAAGTGGTCTATTGTAAATGCTGCTAAGTTTAGAAAGATTCAAAGACATTTGAACAAGGCAGTGTCAGCATTCATTTGTGATCATAAAATATATTCCACTTTTCATTTAAATATATCATATGGCAATGCAGCACTCAATCGTTCTGTTCATTTTTCAACCTATGGAAAACATGTTTTCAGTTCAAACCTAAAAATTTGGCTTGACAAATGGATAAATATGTTTATTTTGAAAAAAACAAAAAAGGCTCCTTTAAGAGCTATCCCATATTATGTCCAATCTTATGTAGTCATATATATATATATATCTTTTAAGATTTCGATAGGCACCGTCGTACTTTCTAAATAATTTTTGCATGAGTACTGCTGTACATCGTAAATATTGTTAATAATATATAAATCAATAAAAATACTTTTCCCTAACTCTACAGATTTAGCTTAACTGCCCCATTTCTTCCTATACATTAATAAAAGAGTAGTAAGCTAGACTTCACATAAAAATACAGTACAAAGACAAAGTGTTGTCTAAACAATATGGCTGCCTTTTCATTTTGCAATGGCTTTGATTACCGAATAATAATGTTTTTTATCATTGCCGTGTACCAATGTATGCCGTTAAGATACTGTGGTATACCTCAGCCCAATATATCACTACGTTTATGTCCCTTATTAATTAAAAACAACATGACAAATCCAGATCATATAGCAAAAAAAGGACCCTTTCCACATGATAATCCATACGACTGCCAAATTTAATGCAAATCTGTTCAGCCATTTTGCCGCTACGCCTGTCTAAATTGTCTATGGAAATTGCATTGTTGTGAAAATGTGTTTTGGTAGTACTGTTTTTTTCCTTGTACCCCCTTAATTAATCACAACAAAACTTTGAATCATCAGCCAATGTAGATAAAAGAATAGGTGTGAAAAGTTTTGTGGAGATTCATCAAACGATGACAAACTTATTATCAATAAAATCCTGAGTAATTCCTATCTCTGGGAATCCTAATTATAACTACAGAGTGGCCACTCTGTAATATATATGTATGGGTTTTACTTACCTTAAATATACTTACCATGCATAGCAAAGACTGTGGGCCTCATTACGATGTCAGTTGGAAAAGCTCCGAACAGCATTCGGTTCGTCCGAATCCATGTTGGAAGCCTTGTTTCTGACCGACTTGGAAACATTTCCGAACGATTACGATGGATGGAAATCGTTCGTACTTTCTGACTTGGTTCCGACTTGCGTCCGAACGGCATTTGGAGAAACTGAGTCGGTCGGAGCCGGATCGTACAGGGCTATGAACCGCATTTCTGACTGACGTATTATTGTGGGATTCAGACAGCCGTTCCGACTTGGTTTCTCCGACACAGATCAGCTGTCGGAATCCAACTTCGGGGGCCCATAGCAGGCCCTCCTTTACCTGGAGGCCTCCGGTTGGGGCATGTGGAGGTACCCAAGGGACCTCCCTTTCCAACCATGCACAGTGTGGCAGGCAGCATGTGGTGCCTGCCGCATAGTGCAAGGTTTTCAGCACCCACCCCTTTCTTCAATGGGAGCCTGTGACGTCGGTTGGAATACAGGCGCCCATTGAAGTCAAAGGGAGTCCGACCGAACGGTGTTTGGAAACATTGCAATTGGTCAGTCAGACTCCCCGAATCCGATTCGGTCGGAAACCATTCCGAGACCGAGTCATTCGGAATAATTTCCGACCGACATCGTAATGAGTCCCTGTGTTATAAAGGCATGCGCTGTAACGTCATTAAGCCTATTTACAGTTGTCTCTTTCCCTAAGATTAAGTACAGGTGTGAAAGTAAATGCTCTTAACATGCTGTGCAGTGAGGGGCCTAAGCATAAAAGGTTGCAATGTCATGGCATTGGGTTGTTATGATGTAAATGAGTGTTGGTGAACATAGGGGTTGATTACGATGTAGTGTGGAAACGTTCTGCCAGACACCGTCTCGGAATCGTTTACGACCGACTCGCGATCGGCAGGTCCGCCCGACCGATTACGATGAGACCGAACACTGTCTGGTCGGGATCCCACTGATTCCTATGGGAGCCCGTGTTCCAACCGACAAAGCAGGCTCCTGTAGGGAAATGGGGTGTTTGCAGAAAGCCCTGCACCCTGTTGCGGGCACCCCATTGTGCCAGCCACACAGTGCAGGGTTTTACAGGGGGGTCCCTTAGGTACCCCTCGGCCCCCAAGCAGAGGCCGCCAGATGAAGGGGGCCCTGCTAGGGGCCCCCAAAGTCAGTTTCCGACAGCCTTTTTGTGTCGGACAGGCCGACCCGGAAAAGCTGTTAGAAACCGACATCGTAATCGCTCGGTCGGAAACACTGTTCGTAGAGCTGTACGATGCGGTTTTGACCGACACCGATACTCCGAGAGCCAGTCAGAACCGATTCAGAAAGACCGTGCAGTTTACAATCCGACGCGAACATCATAATCAGTCAGTTGGATTGTAAACTGAAGGGTTCCAACACGGTCTAGGGGAATCCGACTGTCGGTAGGAGGCTTTCCGCCCGACATTGGAATCGGCCCCATAATGTACACTGTTATGTTAATGTCCCTCTAATGCGAAGCAGTTCGGTACATTACTGCCTAGAAATTAATTTTGTGAGTTGCAGTGTAGTATGGTAGTTATTGTAGTCCCCACAGAATGCAGAATGCTGCGTTATCAAATATGAATTGGAGTGTGCATAGGTAAGGACTTTAAGGTGCAGCTTTATTTTCTAGGTAATAGTCCCTTGGAGACAGTACATGACATTTTGGCAATGTTCTCAGTATATAGTGAAGCGTGATTTGTTATTACATGCAGGCTGCAGTGAAACATGGTGTGTGAGTGCTATAAAGATGCCGTGTAAAGCTGTGGGTTAGTGTTTCTAGGAATGTGCATCCATGTTATATAGTGGATTGTGATGGACTAGTACTGCTAGGATGTTATGAAGTGAGATGTGGTGGCTTGGTGTCACACAAATGCAGGGCATCTTTATTGGATAGGGTCCCTATGATGCAGTGCAGTATGGTGGTCCAATGCTCCAAGTAAGCAATGCTGCAGTTTAAAGTCCTGAAGTGGTGCAATGTGGAAGGTTAATATTTCAGAATCATCCCAATATATAGTCCTACAAAAGTATTTTGTCCAGAATATAAACTACTAAAATATAATAAAAGTAAGAATATATAGGAATAAATTGAGTTACTATTTTTGTCTCTAGATTTTCTTACCTGAAGATATTTTTATGCTTATGATACAAATATATGGATTGAAGAATAGTAAATTCATACTTATCTATAAACACTTTCCTTCACAATATTGTGGTACTTGATATTCTGGGTATGATATTTTTGTAGAACCATATTTAAAATAGGATATTTTGGTAGAATTTTGTGTAGCAGGCTTAGGATCCCGGACAGTAGTGTAGAATTACAGGGGGAATGTCCATAGAAAGTAACGCAGCAGTTTAGTGGTCCTACCATGCAATGTAGCATTTTTAGTTACTGCAGCTAGGACACAGTACAGTGCGATAATATATTTATTTATTTTTTTGTGTTTTTTTGTAGAGGAACTATCACTCCGTAGGGAGTCTCTTGGTGCTAGACAGCCGAGGGCTACGGAGGTGATTTTCCTTCTTTTCCAACTGGCACTTATGCCCGATATGGAATGACAATAGGATAACATTTAGCACTTCAATTAGTTAGTGTTCCTAAAATGCAGTTCATTATAGTTATTTTTTTCCCATAGGCTGCAAAGCGCTTTAAAGTTTTAGGGGCTTATTTTTGAGCCCTTGCGTCACTTTTGCACCGCCGGTGCGTCACTTTTTGTGACGCACCAGCGGTGTAAAAATGCGCCTTGTTGCACCATTTTTACAAAGTGACGCATCTAGGTAGATGCGTCACTTTGTAAACCCCTGCCCCACATTATACCTGCGCCAGGTATAATGTATGCAGGGGGGCGTTCCGACACAAGAAAGGGTCGTAGAAGTGACGCAGTGAAATCTATAAGATTTCACGGTGCCACTTCTAGGACGCAAATGCGTCAATATCTTACGCCTGCCTCATGGCAGGCGTAAGACTGACGCAGGCACATTTAACATGGGACTTGCCCATGTGTAATGACCCATTGCTGGAGTTGTGTCACTTTTGTGACACACTCCAGCAATGCATCATTTTTGCGCCTACAGATACGTCAGAAATACTGACGTATCTGTAACTCCTTGCGACATGATGCGTCATACTGTAAATATAACGCATCATTGGTGTCGCAAGGAGGGCGCAATGAAAAGTGACACATCGCTGTTTTCTCACAGCGATGCGTCACTTTTCATAAATGAGCCCCTTAGTTCCCACAAGAGACAGTGAAGTTCAGTGGGCAGGTGTCATTGGTGCATTTAGCATGTTGCTCGCTTTTGTGTTTAAGTATGTCCCTCTCTTTCGATAATAATAATGCTGTGCCTGAAGGTTCTGGCCTGACAAGTCAGTGTGTGGGCTGTTTTTTGTTTTTTGTGGGATGCTTTCATGTTTTAGTGGGCCAGTTTTTACTATTGATTTCACTGATATTACCACAAACATTACAAACATCAAGCACCACTGCAAACATTCTCCCACACCTTGCAAAACACATATACAGCTTCTGTGTACAAGTATAAAACTGCCCTGTTTTGCAAATGTGGGACACTTTTTTTAGCTAGCTGTTTTGTTAATGGGGGCCACTTTTAATTTGGTTCCAGGAAAATGTTCCACCCCAGTACGACCCTATACAGATATTCTCGTATCCTTAAGCTAAGATACCCAAGTCATACAACTTAATGTAATTATTCTCCTCAGTTTCTGTGTATTCTTTGTGTGTCCAATATTAAAACTCAATGCTTACTAAAATAAAAATACCTCTTTGCTATAACAGCCGCCTATGTTTATCTTGTCCAAATTGAAGCAGTTCCGAGGTGATATATAGTTGCAAATCATTGTTAAGTTGTGTAAAAAGTGGAAGATGCAGTAGCTTGTGTTTTGCTAGTTATGACGGGTGGTCACCTTTGCCTGGGGTCGTCTGCAGAGCCGCAATGCGCGGTGTCAGTTTTCGTTGTCGCTCCTGTCCATGTTGTTGTTATGCCCTTGGTTCTATTTTTAGTCTGAGGAACAGCGAGCAGTAGTCAGTTTTTGATGTCGCACAGCTCAAATCCAGATGGTTGACACCACTGGTAGAAATGAACTCGAACTGACATCCCTCCCTTTCTGTCTCATAACCTTGCTGGTCTTTAACACTCTGTCAGTTCTGCCCGCGCTCAAAATTTCGACATTTATCAACGATTATGCTGCACTGTTCTACGCTGCCTGGGCAACGCATAGGACATCGGGGGCGCATGATAATTATATCTCCTATTTATTTAGCGATTACAATCTGCACAAAGTGGTTTACAAAGGAAATAACACGGGATCATGGTTTCTGAATCAACGATTTTATTGTCTCCTGTCATTGTTCAATTACAGGTTGCTGACTCAGGCACTGAGAGCCAGCCATGGAGGGTCCAAGGACGCAGCTGTTTCATTACCATCATGGGCAATTATTTATTGATTGCAATCTACCACATTTCATGCAAAAACATGCATTTTGCATACACAAGTGAATGCGTTGTCTTATGCATTTTAATAGAGGCTGACATAGCTCCAAGTAGTAGATAACACATTACAGAAAAAGCTTTTGTTATGGTATGAACATTTCAGTACATAAGGTGCCGTACATAGAACAGTGTGGTGAGTTGTGTGCCATAAGATGGAGAACATAAAGACAGGGGCGTGGCTTCAGGGGAGGGGGGGTTACACCCCCTAAAAATGTTTTCTGTATTAAATAGCTGGGTACAGGTCCTTTCAGTTCAGTATGGTGTGGTGTCTGTCGGATTTCACCCTGGATTTTTACAAGAATAGGCAGACAAAAAACAGTGCTTAATTTGAGCCGGTGCTTAGCACCAGCACCTAATTCTCGGCACTGCTGCTTATAGCACCAGTTAAGGACACACTTATTTAGAACGCACATGATTTTCCCCAGACTCACACGATGTTGAGCCACACCGAGACTCGAACCAGGTTCTCCAGCTCCGAAATCGGCAGCTCTACCCATTAGGCCAAGTCCTCTCCAGGTTGATAAGTGCCAGGGCTCTAGTCAGGAGGAAGTTTGCACCTGCACATTTCTCCTGTTAGCGCTGCCTCCTGAGGAGAGCCCCGGCACTTTTTATTTTACAAATTAACCACTGACAAAAACACACACACACACACACTCTCCCTCGTCTCTGCCTTAAAACTCGGTTAGTTTGAAAACTATTGTTTAAGTACCCCTAACAATACTTACTGCTCTCTCTTTCCACTGCCTCTTAATCCTCTTACGTGCCCTGCTTTCTCACAATGTATTTTAACAAGGTATACCAGCGTGATTGTTGGGAAATCTGAAGTTTACACCCTCCCCCAATCTGACTGACCAAGCTACGCCCCAGCATAAAGATCGGACTGCATAAGTACCAGTTCCATAATATCGACTAGGACTGGATCCGACAGGGTAAGCATTCATAAGAAATTATGGATTCGCTATTCTAAATATACTTCTACTTGCCTTAATGATAAGGGCCAATGTGATATTGTGGAGTCAATATTAGTTTCAGGTCAACCTTAACATTGTGACTCCTCATTGAATGATGCGCAAGGTCTGGTCCAGGAAGAGGCGGAGAGAAAAGCATGAGAGCCTATAACTGAAGCAGTACTTTACTGCAATGGGAGATGAAAGTTTGGTTGAAATCACAAATAGCATGCTACATGTTGCATATTTCTGAAAGGCAGTACTTCTCCAGTGAGGATAGGGTAGCATTCCTATAAGGAGAAAGTTCATCTTCCCTCCATTCAGATTGAGCCACTGGCCACTCAGACCTTTCCAGACCAGTCTCAGGCATTGGCAGAAAGAAACCACCTGTGTATACATCATGGGGTAGAATTATCATACAGTCAAGCAATACAGCACAGCAAGAGAACTTGCTGCACAGCGCTACGTGATAGGAAGACAGCAGGAATGTGAATGAATGAATGAATGAATGAATTGGCATTTATAGAGCGCATGGCTACCAGAAGGCCTCCCAGCGCTAGGAATAGAGCCAACCCAGATGACCGGCTTTAAACAACCGGGAACAAGAACGTTTTCAGTTGTCTACGGAAGGACATATAATCGTCCTCCAAGCGAATGTGATTGGGAAGGGCATTCCAGCTCTTGGAGGCTATGTAGGAGAATTGTCTACCCCCACTCCTAGACCTATATATTCTGGGGACTACCGCCAAACGTTTATTTCCAGAGCGCAGGGCTCTGCTAGGACAGTGCGGAGTAACAATGGACTGCAGGATAGGTGGACCCTTGGAGGCAAGAATCTTGTGAGTAATGCATAGGGACTTGAACTGGATCCTCTCTGCAACTGGAAGCCAGTGAAGTGCGGCAATAGATGCTCGTGCAGATTCTCTGTGGGGGGTTTGTAGGAGGAGTCTAGCTGCACAGTTCTGCACAGTCTGGAGCTTTTTTATCGTTGAACATGGGGAGCCTAGATACAAGGCATTTGCATAGTCCAGACGAGAAAGAATTAAGGCTTGGACCAGCAGCTTCCTTGCCTTAAATGGCAGCAGGGGAAGAATTTTCCTAACCATCCTAAGTAGTCCATAACAGGTTCCTGCTACCTTCCGGGATTGTTCCTTCATATCTAGATTGTGATCAAGCCAGACTCCAAGGCTTTTTATTTGTTCTTTAGGGGGGGCATACTGTCCAGACATTTAGGCCATAAAGAGCTAGGAGCTAATGGGGAAGGTTTACCCAAAAACATCAGATCAGTTTTTGCTCCATTCAATTGCAGATATGAGCCCTCCATCCATGCTGACACTTTTTCCAAACAATCGGCTAACTTGATTTCCCCGTTCCCAGATTGATTAAGGGAAACAATCAATTGAGTATCGTCCGCATATGTGATGATCTGTATGCCAAAGGGTTTAACGATATGGGCTAGCGGACTCATGTAAATGTTAAAGAGGGTGGGACTCAGGGACGAACCCTGAGGGACCCCACAACTCAATGACATACTCTTGGAGATAGAGTTGTCCTCAAAGACCTGAAATGAGCGGTCGTCTAGAAAAGACTCCAACCACCTTAGTGCAGTTCCCGTCACCCCAGCATCTCTAAGTCTAGAGACCAGCAGCTGATGATTAACGGTATCGAAAGCCGCACTCAGATCTAAGAGGACTATTGCCTCTGAACCTCCGGCATCCAAGATTTTCCTTGCTTCCTCAACCACTACAATCAGAGCTGTCTCTGTGCCCTGATGGGGTCTAAACCCAGTTTGCGATGGGTGAAAGCAGTCATTTTCTTCCAAGAAGGTGGACAAAATGGAATTGACATACCTTTCCGCAATTTTTGCAATCCCCGGAAGTAGCGAGATCGGCCGGTAATTCGCCATAGTTTCAGGGTCGGACCCAGATTTCTTGAGCAATGCTCTCACCATGGCTCGTTTCCATAGGGAGGGAACAGTCCCCGATGCCAAAGAGAGATTAACAAGTTCTAAAATCGTGGGCGCAACTGTATCAAAAACTTGGTTCAGAACAGTGGGAGGGGCCATATCCCTAGGGGAGCCTGATTTTAATTTATTGAAATGGACTTTGAGGGATTTTATGTCCAGGGGAGGAATAACCACCAGTGAAGTAACAGATGATTTCGATTCGTTTTCCAACGTGAAGTCCTTCAAAGTTACTGGGGGAAATGCTAAATAAATAGATTGAATTTTTTTTAAAAGAACTCTGCTATATTGTTGCAGCGTCCTAAAGTATCAGCAGCAGGTGGGGCTGGGGACGGGAGGCAAATTAGAGATTTGGCAATTTTAAAAATTTCACGAGGGGAATTAGAAGCTGAGGAAATCTTAGTTGCGTAATACAGGGATTGGGCTTTCCTGACTTCTAGCTTATAAATTTTTGTAGCCTCCCTATAAACGCCCTTACTCTCATCTGAGAAATCTTTCCTCCACTGCCTCTCTGATTGTTTACGTTTTAATTTCAATTCTCTAAGCTTAGGAGTGTACCATGCAATGCTCTTAGGGCCCTTCTTAATGGTAGTCCATTTCTTCGGAGCCACCAAATCCAGAGAGGCTTCAATCCATTGGTTAAACTCATGGTTGGCTAAATCTGGATCGGCTTCCAATACCGGGCGGGTATTGTTAAGAGTACTTGCCCATGCCTCGATGGAAAGCTTGGACCAGTTACGGCTAAGTTTCTTGACTGGCTCCAGTGGTAGATCACTAATCAACGGAGACCATGAAAAGGAAATTAAATAATGATCAGTCCAAGGTAATGGAACAGGATTCTCCACTATTAAATTATTAATATTGGTGAAAATGGGATCGAGTAAATGACCTTTTAGGTGAGTGGGACTATTCACTTTTAGATTGAGGGAGAGGGCACCTAAGCTATCGATCAATTCCTCCGCATATGGTGAGGAAATATCCTCAAAGTGGACATTCAAGTCCCCCAGTATTGAAAAATTGGACAGGGAACTCACTAAATTAGCTATTGTTTCAGGTAGGTCATTGTTAAAATGCCCGATTGCTCCTGGCGGTCGATAAACTAAGACCCCAGAGAAGGTACAAGTCTGCGAGAAACAAATGGCAAACGAAACACTTTCACAATCGGAAATCAGACCTGCTTTGATCCGACAGTTAAAAGTGTCTCTATGTATGATGGCTAAGCCCCCTCCTCTACTTAATGTCCGATCTTGTCTTTGAATTACATAACCTGGTGGAAGAGCCTGGACCACTGTCGGGTCTGATGAACTGGTAAGCCAAGTTTCTGTAAGAAACATCACATCCGGTTTTTCATCCTCCAGGATGAGCCGGATTTCAATGGCATGTTTGGGAAGCGAGCGGCAATACAGCATACACATTTTATAGGCACTAGTGTAAAGGGAAGTCTTGTTTACTGAAAGTATGGGATCAAATACTAATGAGCAGTGAGGGCATTTATTACTAACAAAAGGTGGCCCCAAGCTATGATAGCATACCTGCGCCTCTCTTCCTCTGAGATCAATCAGTTGACTTGCCGTGTAAGGGCAGGATGACCTCTTGGAAGAGCCAGGGGTTGTAGCCCCTGGACCCGTTCGGGCGCGGACGGGCGCAGACGGGCTTGCCTTAGGCGCGCCCGCTGCACGCGTCCGCTGCGCGGTCGCGTCATCCGCCCCTTTTCAATGAGGGGCGAGCGTGAGGACCGTGGCAGCTAGAGCGTTAACCTAACACTGCCCCGGAATGTCTGCCCCCACCCGGAGCATAGAACACAGCTCCTTGCCCAGCACGAGATTCAGTTACAGATTCAGGTAGACAGTAATTATTTTTAAAAATTGTGCAAAATCGCTAGTTCAAGTAAAAACCTTAAAATCACACACACTTTGTGCGCCGCAGCCGAGAATCGGACTGCACGCGTCACCTGTTAGGCTCAATTCCGCTGCGTGGTCGCGTCATCCGCCCCTTTTCAATGAGGGGCGAGCGTGAGGACCGTGGCAGCTAGAGCGTTAACCTATCACTGCCCCGGAATGTCTGCCCCACCCGGAGCATAGAACACAGCTCCTTGCCCAGCACGAGATTCAGTTACAGATTAAGGTAGACAGTAATTATTTTTAAAAATTGTGCAAAATCGCTAGTTCAAGTAAAAACCTTAAAATCACACACACTTTGTGCGCCGCAGCCGAGAATCGGACTGCACGCGTCACCTGTTAGGCTCAATTCATGTGCCACATATACTATGATATGATGCATTCCTCCTCTTTCCCTGTGCTGATGATTGATTTGTTCCACATTCCTTCCATCATTTATGTGTCTTTTGCTTTCTCATCCTAAGTGCGCCTGGTATGCTCAGACGTGGGTCCCGGGCTCACTGTGCCAATGGATTCAAGCTAGCCTGAATGATGAGGGGTGATACTCTGAAACCGGTCCTAGGATGCTTGTTACTGGTCCAGGGAGGACCTGGCTTGGCAGTTTGGGTTGGACTCTTCCGATGAGGAGCAGGCTCAAGACTGATTTGCTTATGGCTGGCTCTAAACTGGGTGGCATGGTGAGCAAAAGAACAATGGATTTAACCCAGATCTCTTGACTGGGGGTGAATGTTTGATTTGTTCCACATTCCGTCCATCATTTGTGTGTCTTTAGCACCAATGAAAGCACCCTTGTGCCATGAATGAATGAATAAATGAAGTTGTTTTGTAAAGGGCATGGCTACTCAAAGAGTGTCCAAGCACTGGAGCACAGGTAAGCCCAAACACAAAAAACCTAGACGGTGGAAGAGAAGAGCCAAGTTTTCAGTTTCCTTGGAAGACATCCTCCAAGGGATGCATCCGAAGATCCTGCGGAAGCCGATTCCAGGATTTGGCTGCTAAGCTTTATGTGAGGCACTACCAGCAAAGCATCAGATGCAGAACGCAGCTCTCTAGTTGGGCAATAAGACAAGAATTGCTCCACAAGATAGCCTTGACTGGCCTAAAACACTGCCCTATGAACCAACAAAAGATTTAAACTAAATCCATGGTGCAAGGATGCTTGTGATACAAGCAGGATTTTTTTGTGCAAGAAGGACCACCTTCCTGCACAAAAACAATCCTTAGAGGCATTTTCCTCTTTCTTTGTGCGCTGTAGGATGAAATAACGGGGAGAAATAAAGATATTTCTCTTTGCTACGCCTGTTTGGAAGACAAATAATTTTGACACATTCCCATATTTACAAGTTTTTGTAAATCTGGGAATGCACCAGAATCCATGAGAGGAGGCATGGAAACGCCCATGCTTCACCCATGGAACGCCTTCCCAATGCAGAGTAACACTAGGCAGAGATTTGCGCTGCCTTGCATTATTCCAGATTTACTAAGTCACACAGAGCCACGCAGGTTACCTTTGCATGGCTTAGTAAATCTTGCTTTAAGCCCTTTCGTTGTCTTGCGTCGCCTTGTGTGATGCAAGGGAGACGCACAGGCTCCGTAAATCTGGCTCCATGTCTTCAGCTTAGCACCTTGAGATTTAGGTCATGGTTCTGACTCCTCAAGATACTTATGTACACAGATGGTGATCTTCAGAGCCTACCTCTGAAAGGAGAATTCACAGAGCAATTCCAGCATGAGCAGGTGGAAACGGAAGCCTGTCTGCTTGTCAATATGCCTCGCAAGGGGACTCTGCTGAGCAAAGATAGTTTTATCTACCAGCATTACAAAAAATAATAAACGTCAAATAAAATGTCAGGATGAATTATATCGAGTTAAGGATTATTTCTACACAAACAATAAACTTTGTTGATGATGATTATTATTAATTAATTAATTTAATTAATTAATGTATTTATTTAGTCAGAATTTTATAAAGGGCTAGCTATACCAAGGCTAATGGAATGATGAACAACTAATAAATTCAATAGAAGCAGCAATTACTTTAAAATTTGTAGTCAAAGATGTACATAATAGGCAGATAACTTTTAAACGAAAATGTCTTTAGCTCTTTCCTGAAGACTAGTAGCCATCATGACTGATGAAATTGTCCTTGAAAAATAATTCTCTCTCCCATGTTAAACAAGGCGACTTGACTCGTGCATAACATACTGTGCAGGGAATCCCCAGACCAGGCAATTCCTTGATAATGTTGACACAAATTCTAGACTGGCAAGTCTGGAATTTAACAACAAAGGGGCCGATTCCGATTCGGGCCGGAAGCGCACCTAACACTATTCGTCCGGAAAAAAACCCAGCCGAATGCGTGTTTCCCGACCGATTCGAACAGTCGTCCCAACTAGCAAGTACGATGCGCATAACAGCCCAGATTCCGAGCGAGCCGTACTTTCCCATTTCAGCTCCTGTTCCCCGCCCGAGCCGGATCCGTAAACGCCGAATCGAGTTGCACGGAACCAAATACACAGCACATTCCGGCCGGACTAGTACGATGCGCCTTCCGTACGCGCCGAACCCGTCGCTACGTCCGGCACGTCAGAGCATCCGGGAGAGCTGTACATAAGCTCCGATTCGTGCCACAAGACGATCCACGGCTACGAGACGAACAAGCCAGCGACGAGTACGAGTCGAAGCCACGAGAAACCCGAACGAGACGAACAAACCATGAATCCCATCGCGCAGGTCCTACCAATACTCTACATCTATTACCGGAACAGGTACGGACGCGTACGGCGCAGACGGTAAGTCAAACACCCACTACACAAAGAAACAACACGTGCCCAACATATGTCACACACACATAGGGATGCAGAAATGACGTACACTAGCAACAGCATAACCATAGGGGCGGGATGGCTACCACCAATGCCATACAGACCCATAGGGTGCTGGATGCCTACCACTACCACCACCCCTACTCAGGGGGCCTGGATGCCTGTCACTACTACCATCCCCACTCATAGGGGGATGGATGCCTACCACTACCACCACCCCTACTCATGGGGGCCTGGATGCCTGTCACTACTACCATCCCCACTCATAGGGGGATGGATGCCTACCACTACCACCACCCCTACTCAGGGGGCCTGGATGCCTACCACTACCACCACCCCTACTCATGGGGGCCTGGATGCCTGTCACTACTACCATCCCCACTCATAGGGGGATGGATGCCTATCACTACCACCACCCCTACTCAGGGGGGCCTGGGTGCCTGTCACTACTACCATCCCCACTCATAGGGGGAAGGATGCCTACCACTACCACCACCCCTACTCATGGGGGCCTGGATGCCTGTCACTACTACCATCCCCGCTCATAGGGGGATGGATGCCTACCAATAAGTGGAACCCCTACTCAGGGGGGCCTGGATGCCTACCACTACCACCACCCCTACTCATGGGGGCCTGGATGCCTACCACTACCACCACCCCTACTCAGGGGGGCCTGGATGCCTGTCACTACTACCATCCCCACTCATAGGGGGATGGGTGCCTACCACTACCACCATCCCCACTCATAGGGGGATGGATGCCTACCACTACCACCACCCCTACTCAGGGTGGCCTGGATGCCTACCACTACCACCACCCCTACTCATGGGGGCCTGGATGCCTGTCACTACTACCATCCCCACTCATAGGGGGATGGATGCCTACCACTACTACCATCCCCACTCATAGGGGGATGGATGCCTACCACTACCACCATCCCCACTCATAGGGGGATGGATGCCTACCACTACCACCACCCCTACTCAGGGGGCCTGGATGCCTGTCACTACTACCATCCCCACTCATAGGGGGATGGATGCCTACCACTACCACCACCCCTACTCAGGGGGCCTGGATGCCTACCACTACCACCACCCCTACTAAGGGGGGCCTGGATGCCTGTCACTACTACCACCCCCACCCATAGGGGGAAGGATGCCTACCACTACCACCACCCCTACTCATGGGGGCCTGGATGCCTGTCACTACTACCATCCCCACTCATAGGGGGATGGATGCCTACCACTACTACCATCCCCACTCATAGGGGGATGGATGCCTACCACTACCACCATCCCCACTCATAGGGGGATGGATGCCTACCACTACCACCACCCCTACTCAGGGGGCCTGGATGCCTGTCACTACTACCATCCCCACTCATAGGGGGATGGATGCCTACCACTACCACCACCCCTACTCAGGGGGCCTGGATGCCTACCACTACCACCACCCCTACTCATGGGGGCCTGGAGGCCTGTCACTACTACCATCCCCACTCATAGGGGGATGGATGCCTACCACTACCACCACCCCTACTCATGGGGGCCTGGATGCCTGTCACTACTACCATCCCCACTCATAGGGGGATGGATGCCTACCACTACCACTACCCCTACTCATGGGGGCCTGGATGCCTGTCACTACTACCATCCCCACTCATAGGGGGATGGATGCATACCACTACCACCATCCCCACTCATAGGGGGATGGATGCCTACCACTACCACCACCCCTACTCAGGGGGGCCTGGATGCCTACCACTACCACCACCCCTACTCATGGGGGCCTGGATGCCTGTCACTACTACCATCCCCACTCATAGGGGGATGGATGCCTACCACTACCACCACCCCTACTCAGGGGGGCCTGGATGCCTGTCACTACTACCATCCCCACTCATAGGGGCCTGATGCCTACCACTACCACCACCCCTACTCAGGGGGCCTGGATGCCTGTCACTACTACCATCCCCACTCATAGGGGGATGGATGCCTACCACTACCACCACCCCTACTCAGGGGGGCCTGGATGCCTACCACTACCACCACCCCTACTCATGGGGGCCTGGATGCCTGTCACTACTACCAACCCCACTCATAGGGGGATGGATGCCTACCACTACCACCACCCCTACTCAGGGGGCCTGGATGCCTACCACTACCACCACCCCTACTCAGGGGGCCTGGATGCCTGTCACTACTACCATCCCCACTCATAGGGGATGGATTCCTACCACTACCACCACCCCTACTCATGGGGGCCTGGATGCCTGTCACTACTACCATCCCCACTCATAGGGGGATGGATGCCTACCACTACCACCACCCCTACTCAGGCGGGCCTGGATGCCTACCACTACCACCACCCCTACTCATGGGGGCCTGGATGCCTACCACTACCACCACCCCTACTCAGGGGGGCCTGGATGCCTGTCACTACTACCATCCCCACTCATAGGGGGATGGATGCCTGTCACCACTACCATCCCCACTCATAGGGGGATGGATGCCTACCACTACCACCACCCCTACTCATGGGGGCCTGGATGCCTGTCACTACTACCATCCCCACTCATAGGGGGATGGATGCCTACCACCCACACCACCCCTACACATAGGACGGGTAATGCATGACACAACCAGCATACTCCAACATAAGGAATGTCTGAAAATACATCCCACCAACACCATGACAAGCGTGTGTAGTCTGTGTCAAAAGCCTACAACACTGAACATGACATTGAGCATACAATGTGACCCCCTATCACATGTGTCACACATAAATGTGTGTGGCCTCCACAATGCAAGCAGACCATGACCACTGTGGCAATGGGATATAACACACCATCATCACAGTGACCAAAAGGTAAGTGTGGGGTCCATAGCTGAAGCCCAATTGAACATTGTGGCAATGGGGTCTAAACACCCATCACCACAGTGACCAAAAGGTAAGTGTGTGGTCCATAGCTGAAGCACATTTTGAACATTGTGCAATGGGGTCTAAAACCCCATCATCACAGTGACCAAAATGTAAGTGTTGTCATGGGAAAAGCTGGAAATGCCAAACAGCATGGATGATTCCTGGTCACAGAACAACAAACACATCTGTGGCATAGTAGTGCTTGTGTCCCATAGCAACATACATTGGGTGAGGCAAACAGTGCAGTGCAAATAAGATATACCTTTGGCCATGTGCAGACAAACATCACCCATGGGGGCTGACATTGTCAACATTCGTCAATAACACAATGACAGAAGTGACCATCATAATGCAGCCCCACATATCTGCATCAATGGACACACAAATGTAGATATCCTGTGGAGACTGTAGATGTCAGGTGAACAAATACCATACCATGGCAGCAATGGGACATACAAACCATGATCATTGTGCTGACTGATGACCTAGGAGTCCCAGGGACAGCAGGGGAAACCCACCAAACAACATACAGCCAATGGCACACTAAAGATATGCCAATGCAGTGGCCAATGCAGATGCACAAACACAAACAGGCAGCCTCACACTGCATATCAAACACAACAGGTGATGGGGGGGGTGTGCCAGTGTCCCCAGGCAACCACACAACAGATGAGGAGGCCTGAATCACAATTACACAGATGTGTATACAGTGCCACACAAAAGTAACTCATGGATCGGATTCCCCTATGTGGGCAATCAGGCATTGTTAGATGAGAGGGAGCCCAAATTACACATGTCACACAAGCTTGTAGGAACAGCAAATAACACAGCAAGAGACAGACCCACCACAGCACTACCCCCAGGGACCCCACATTGTGGTGACCCTGGCCTGCATGATAATCCCACTGTGATGACAAAGCTAGATGTCGTTCACACTGTGAACCACAGTCATGTGTCCTGAGCAACAAACTACCATCACACCTACACAAGCACAAATCAATCAGCACAGCCTTTCAGCCAAGGCCAACATGGAGGTAGGGGTCTAGCCGTGCAACAACTCTCATTTGCACACACTCAACACCACACACCTTGATCTCCACCAATGTGCAGCAGTGAAGCTCACATGGACTGGTGACATTGCACATGCACCCATGACAATCCCAGGGGTGGTGGTGGGAACTAAGGTGCAGAAACCCATCACACATGGCCAGTCAACAAGACTCGTGAATGTCTGACACACTGCACAGTACGCCGTACATGGGCATGACGTGAAATCCACCACAATCAATGGGATCCCGGACACAGTCACACACCAATGAAGAAGTCAAGGTCACCCACAAAGAACACACATAGACAACTTCCAACATTGCAGCTCTGACCCTGAGGAGTGGCAACAGTCGCACACACAACGTGTCACAATCACTGAAAGCTAACACAAACTGTAAATTACATGACTTGTGTAACCAACAAGTGCCAAGGGGAATCCTGACTGTGTCTCATCTGCGTTTGCCCACAAACTCAGCCCTGACAGCAAACACACCTATGGATGACACCCTGATGACCAGTAATGTGCCATGCACCCACATCCCAGAGAACCCAGTGCGAAGATTTGGGGGGAACATAGGTCAACTCAGCAAGCATCACAAACAGGAACATCACTAGGGATCCCAGCCTGCGTAGCAAAATGGAAGTGTCAAAACAAAAAGAGGGGGAGAGGAGGATATGGCTAGGTTCTTCCTCCTGGGTACTTGTAAAGCAAAAGAAGATCCGTAAATAATGGATCAGGGAACCTAGCTAATAGGGAAAAGGAGGGGTCTACTAAATGAGTAAGACACACCTCAATAAAGGAAAAGAAAATTCTTTTCTTGAGTCCCCTCACTCACCAAAGGTTTCCCCTAGGTGACATGCTTCATCATTGGGGCCATCCCAAGCATCTACTGCTTGGGGCGTGCTGCGACTTGCGATAGTTACGTAGGAGCACTAATTTTTAAGATATGACTATGTGTGGTGCAGTGAAGGGGGAGTGGTGTGAGTGATTGTTAAAAATTACCTAACTAGTGAACGTAAACAATTTTATTCTTGCTCCTAGTTGGCAAAAGATAAAAAGGGGTTAATAAAAGGGAAAAGAATTAAATGTCCCTGATATTGTAAGTCAACATGTTTCGAGGTGTCCCCTAACCTCTTCTTCAGGACAACATGGGGACCAGCCCCATGTGTACCACTCCGTGCAAACCTGTAATAAAGTGAAAAATAAGAAAAACAATGGGGCGCGCACTTATTGTGTCAGCGCTAGATATAATACATACGGTTAAACTGAACACGTAGTATTTAATAACTGGCAAAAGTAAGCCCCATGGTCAGCCCGGGTGGAGGAGCCTGAATAGACCTTGACTCGGCTAGCCTCCGTCAATATGACCTACTCGTTCCCATAAGCGGACCGCATCTGGAAGTGAACACACACAGACATGCTCACACAACACAGACCTTGGGCTCAGGCAATGTCACAGAATTACACACTGCCAAGAGGGGACTCCACTCCTGTGTAAGGAAAGCTGTGCCATACGTTGTCTCTGCAGGGCTCTATCATGTCAGCAGTACACTTGGTCACTCAGTCAACAATTAGCACAAAATGAAGGCTCTCGTCACATCAGCCTGGTCATGGGAGGGTCACCGAAATCATCTGCACAGATCCAACACACATGTATAGCAAGTTGCACTGATAACACAGATGAGTCCTTCCCCATTGATGCCCAAACTTGCGTGTCCAGTGGAGATGGTCACACGGTCAGGGAAATAGACAAATTGAACAATGGCAAGGACAACTGATGTGCAGGGGTGTAAGCCACAGATATGATATTGCAAATAAATGTAGGAAATCCCATTGTCAAATATTGAAAACATGACACCCTCATATTGCTGCAAAGGATGACATGGCTACACACCAGGATAGGACACATTCCCCCTGGACCACATGGGGTCCTGCACAGTAACACTTCATTTTCATGATATCAAAAATCACCATCACTGCAGCAAGGGCATGGTTAGCATCATCAACATCATGTACATCTGAAGCAAAACCACCAGAGAACAGAAAGGAGCTTTATTCAGCATATGTGTGTGAAATAGAAAAGTCCAGAAAAAAGACAAAGGCCAATGGCCAGTCCAACAGTTAAGTCCGAACAGGGTGACAGTGGCAGATGTTACCCTTTGCTTGCCTGCACTGATACGGACCAGGGAAATTCCCCTCGGAGGGGCATACGGGGGGCAGGCCAGGCACTGCAGGGACAGGATCAGGGCTCACCAGAAGGAGGCAGGGAAGGGGTGGCTGGTGCTGGAGAGTCACCAACAACTGCAGTGGAGGTGTCTGACATGGTGTGTGCCGGCACAACTGGGGGGCATGAGTCAGATGGTGTGGGTGCCGGCACGACTGTAGTGGTCTGGCCAGATGGAGTGGACAGGTTCCCCACTGCAGTGCCCAAGTCAGACGGGGTGGTAGTGGACTCCACTGCAGTGCCTATCTCCAGGGGAGTAGAATGGGGTTCAGGTAAGGTGGGCAGGACAGAGGGGAGGACACGGTCTCCACACCAGTGGCACAAACATGTGCAGCGGGGGGTGTGAGGCTGGAAGAGCAAGTGGTAGGGGAGAAGGCCGGATCATTTTGGGGATGGTGTATCTGTGGGTGGGGGAACCTGGGGCAGGGTGTGGTGGGGGAACCTGTGTTGTGGGGGCCTGAGGGATGGAGGAAGGAGACTGTGTTGTTGAGCTGCAGGGCGGTGGCGGGGTCTTGCTCTTCCGGGACCGGGGGGACTTGCGCGTGGGGGCCTTAGTTTGTCTGTGCCTGGGGGAGGGTGTCCAGGGGTGAGGGGCACTCCCCTCTGTGTGGGTGGACTTCCTCTTCCCCCTGTATGCTGGATCAGCTGGATCGGAGGGGAAGAGGCCGAGGTCACAGAGGAAGAGCTGCTGTTTAGGTGGTGTTGCAGGTGAGGCAAGGGAAGGGGTCTTGGAGGGAGAGGATTTGGAGGACTGCAGAGTGACTGTGGATGCCTGTGTGTGTGTCTGTTCCCCATCCCCTGTGGGTGTGGTATCAGTCCCTTGAGGATGCTTGCGTGCACGTTTTGCCTTTGTTTTGGGTGTTTCTGTGCTGCTTGTGTCTGTGTGTTTGGGTGGTTGTGCAGGTGTGCATGTGCTTGGGACAGGTAGGGTGCCAGGAAGTGTGGATGGGGCAGAGGTAGGAGTGGTGAGGGACTGTTGGAGGAGGGACACTGCTGCAGTCAGGGAGGAGTCCATGGACTTATTGCTCCTCTGTAGGGCAGACATGCCAGATGAGATGCCCTCCATGAACGACACCAGCTGTGTCAACAGAGTGGTGTGCGCATGGAGGACACTCAGCATTGCTGTCTGCCCTACATGGAGCTGGCAAAGTAGGTACACAGACTCCTCACTCAGGGCAGCAGGGGACACAGGGGTAGGGGGTGCGGTGCCTGGCACGAAGGAGACACGCTCCCGAACACGGGAGCCTCCACGGACCTCTGGAATGGGAGCCGATGGGAGGGCGGTGGTGGTGGTGGTGGCGGGGCCAGCCATACTAGCTGGGGTGTGGTGGCTGCTGACACCCGCCTCCACAAGGGAGTCATCCTCCGAGCTGCTGTGGTCCTCAGCTGAGGTGGATGGTGCTGAGGACTCCTCGGTGTGGCTCCCCTCACCCTCCGTGCCACTGGGTCTCTCCGACCACTCATCGGCTGCTGACCCAGTCTGGCTCTGCAGCTCCTCCTGGTCCATGGAGCTGTCCCCTCCTGTGGCCGTGGATGTATCTGCAAACAATTAGGGAAACAGACAAACATCAGTCACCTACACTGACCGCACACACCACAGTAAGTACAGCACATTACAGAGCAAGCCCTGGCATCCTTAGTTGAACATTGCCAAAAGTGCTCACACAGATTAGGAGAAGCCAATTGTCAGTCTGATGGTCAACCATGGCACTCACACCCCTCCTGGCCTTTGTAGTAGGGTTCTGTTCTACCATATAACACAGACCTATGTACCTTTCTGCTCTGCCCATGAAACATGGCACTCCCATATAGGCCCCACCAGTCAGGCCCGGATAGATGACCTAAGCTGTCCATTTTTCTTTTAGCCTTTTAGTACCTGTCACAGTGGTCCACACCCCCTTAGATACATACACTTAGGCCCAAGCCCTCACAGTGGTCCACACCCCCTTAGATACATTCACTTAGGCCCAAACCCACCTCCTTAGATGCACACACACATGTAGGCCCAAGAGGCCACTGCCTCTTGCTATCATTTTTTAATACAACAAATCTTGTAGGCCTTTCTGACCTGACAGCAGGGACCTGTGCCATCCACCGCGGCACCAGCCCCCCCCTTGTAAATTTCCACAGTCACAAGAATAAGGTTAGCCCACACGTATGTGACACTCTGCTGGTACATCTTGCTCTTTCACAAGCAATGTTTGCAATATTTTAACTTATGAAACTTTCCATGCTTGCTCAATTGAAACTGAAAAGGCGGCTACGTGACAGAGAAATAATATATAAAATCTCAATTTCTGAGCATCTTACGGTAAAAGTTATCTTTTTCTTATGTTTGCGGTCAAGAGCACCGACCACCTGCTAAAAGCCCCTGTTTTCACCATGATACCACTTCTCTGTTCTTCAAAAAACTTTCCACAGTTACTGTAAGCGTGTGGTCAAGGACCCACGTCAGGGCCCACGTCAACTGTGGGTAGGAGTTCTGCATTAAGCCATATAAAAGGTTTGCACCCATGTCCACGCCCTGAACTCTTCATACCAGTGCATTGCATGGGGAGGGTTCCCGGTCGGCCGTTCTCCTGATCTTGGGCCTAGAACTTCTACTCTCAAGGTGGTAATGCTCTTTTCTGATTGCTAGCCTTTTGGCTTTGTCAGCCTCTCTAATTTAGCTCATCCTCACCCAATTCATTGCATTTATCCTAGCTTAAACTGTGTAGCCTTGGATGGTTCTTGCTCTCTTATTTAAGATTTGCCTTCTAGGCGCTTGCCTATTCATGATCCCTCTTTTAAGACTTGCCCCATAGGCTGTAGCTCACTGATAGTTACATAGATCTTTGAGCCTCACTTAAAATATGATTTGTAATATTGTTGATGCTTTCATTTTCATCCTGCTCATGTGTTGACGAGCAGCATTAAATGAACAGTTCTCGGTGTTACTGAATTGCTTAACAAAGTGCCACTGTATTTCACACCGTTGTTCCTTCTTTTCAAGTGAATGAGCAGAGTGCGGGACGTGCTCTCATGAGCCGGTAAGCAGAAGGGTGTGACCACCCATTTACCCTCAAACAGCTTGCACCCATCTGTCTGGTGCCTGTCGGATGGTAATACCCCAGTGTGGACACATGCACCACCTACCCAGTTGTTGGACGTTGCAGGGAACACAGTGAAGTATGTGAACATGCACACATCACATCTCTTGCCACTGAGTCAGTACAGGTGTCTGGATAAAGGGATGGCCAGAGTCTAATTTGAAATGCATGTGATGCATACCAGCACCAGACACCATGATGCACCCATGTCCTCATAGTCAATGCCACAATGGGGTGCATGTTGCACATGTCACTCCCCTGCAGGATCACTCTTAGGAAGTTTAATGCCATGGCACATGCATGCCTGCAAAGTCATACATCACTGTCTCCAGTCACATGGGCAGGGCAGCCAGCCAACAACAGTCTGCACTGTGTCACAATCCTAGGTCATGGGGAATGCAAGTTCTGTAGCTGACAAGTGCACATGTCCATCCCCCCCACACCACATCATCTGAACTCTTATTTGTCCACGTCATACCAATTGGACATATGGGAGACATGAAACACAACTCTCTGAACCTGAGCACCTCACAGTCTGCTGTGAATGAAAAACACCTGCCTGAACTTCTCAGTCGCATGCACCAGTCTGCCCAGTCAAGTGATCAAACACCTATATGTCACCCAAGTATCGTCTCTCACGGTCACATCTCAGATGGCATGCTGAGCCCTAACCGATAAACACCCCAGTAGTCCTGACAACGAAGCCACAGCACAATGACACAGAGGCAGTCACCTGAGGGAACATTTCACTGAGCACAACGTGTCAGCTGATACACAGGAGTGGGAGTACAGAGTGTATTGTATGCCCTGGAGTAGGCATGACTGTCCTGCTCCACGTGAAAGAGGGATGAGCCCTGGACAGTTGGCATGTAGCTAAGGATGTGTGACACACTTGATATACATACTCCTGAGGCCCAAACATTGTTCCCACCCGCAGCATGGGGGTGTGCCAAATACCCCAGGCACATGTGGTGAGTCAGATCAGCAATTCGAACACATATCAAAGTTACACGCAGATTACATGTCAGAACTCAGGCATTGTGTAAGCAATTGACCCACCCATGAAGCCCACCACAAAGGTACGGTAACAAATGCTGTCCCCCACCCTGAGCTAAGCAAAATGCAAGGACACAGTACCCAAGTGACACAATTTCCATACTGTAAGGGCCACACCTGGGTATCAGATGAGGAGTGGGCATGTCACAATTGAGGGACATGGGTCCTGGACCACAAGACTGATGTACTGTGGAGGTTTAACCAGGCCAGAGGAGGGCACATAGCATGTCAGACAAAGTTCACAGTGCAGTCATGGACTCACCCCCTCCTTGCTGCTGTCTGGCCTTCAGCTGCCCATCCAGGTCAGGGAAGACCACTGCCAGGATCCGGAGCATGTGGGGGGTCAGGGTCCGGTGTCCGCCCCTCCTGCGAGGAGGCGACAGCTTCAGCTGGACCCTTGCGATCCTCCGGGTCCAGCCCCAAAGGTCCTGCCACCTCTTCTGGCAGTTGCGGATCCGGCGCTTGTAGTCCCTCACGGATCGTACAGCCCGGACGATGGTCAGCCAGATCTCCTGCTTCTGGTGGGCATCAACCTGTGAGGATGACAAAGTGAAAAAGGCCATTACTACACATGCAACATATCCGTGCATCACACAGTTGGATATACATGTCTCAATCACAGGGGCATATGATGTACACAGGCAGTGCAACTATGGCTATGAACAGTTTACCAGCAGTTACTAAATGGTATCATTGCCTGGGAAGTAAAACCTTGTTGGAATGCACTGTTACTGCACTATACCTGTTCAGTGCATGTAACTACACACTTTGGGGGGTGAGAACTACTCAGTGAGCATGCTAGCCAGTGGTGTGCACACTGGAAGTCTTGCTAGTCAGACAACATGCACATTTAGTAAGGCAGTGGACAGCACACTCACCTGCTCCCCTGGATTCCCATACAGCTTGCTGTACTGTGGAAGGAGGCTGTCCAGGAGGGCCTGGTTCTCCTCAGCGCTGAAGGCTGGGGCTCTCTCCACAGTATGTGCCATTGCAGTAGCCTTAGGATGCAGAGACAGCAGCAGTGTTGGTGGCAGATGTCGTCCTGGAGCATGTAGTGCAGGCAAGTGAGCTCTCAGGGGAACAGCCATCATTATATGTGTGCTGCAGAGGCAGATACTGTCCCATGTGTCCAAAGTGATAGGTCCAAGTCGTTTGCATCTTCTGAATCTGGCCAATCCATGGAATTGCACCACTTATACACGCCCACAGCATCCTTCAAAAGTTAAACTTCATGACACCCATGAATTTGCAACATTGTTGTGGCTGGACAACTGAATTCACTGCATCAGACTCGTTAAAGCTTCGAAAACGTGTCCGTTGCCATGCCAGGCCCTAGCCAATGCGTGCGCACCGATCGGACCATTGTTGTACAACGCATATTTCAAAAAACAACGCGTACCCGCTCACATCAAATGCAATGTCCAATGCGTGCGCACCGATCGGTCCATTGCTGTACAACGCATACCCGCTCACATCATATGCAATGGCCAATGCGTGCGCACCAATCGGTCCATTGCTGTACAATGCGTACCCGCTCACATCATATGCAATGGCCAATGCGTGTGCACCGATCGGTCCATTGCTGTACAACGCGTACCAGCTCACATCATATGCAATGGCCAATGCGTGCGCACCGATCGGACCATTGCTGTACAACGCGTACCCGCTCACATCATATGCAATGGCCAATGCGTGCGCACCGATCGGTCCATTGCTGTACAACGCGTACCCGCTCACATCATATGCAATGGCCAATGTGTGCGCACCGATCGGTCCATTACTGTACAACGCGTACCCGCTCACATCATATGCAATGGCCAATGCGTGCGCACCGATCGGACCATTGCTGTACAACGCGTACCCGTTCACATCATATGCAGTGGCCAATGCGTGCGCACCGATCGGTCCATTGCTGTACAACGCGTACCCGCTCACATCATATGCAATGGCCAATGCGTGCGCACCGATCGGTCCATTGCTGTACAACGCGTACCCGCTCACATCATATGCAATGGCCAATGCGTGCGCACTGATCGGTCCATTGCTGTACAACGCGTACCCGCTCACATCATATGCAATGGCCAATGCGTGCGCACCGATCGGACCATTGCTGTACAACGCGTATTTCAAAAAACAACGCGTACCCGCTCACATCAAATGCAATGTGCAATGCGTGTGCACCGATCGGACCATTGCTGTACAACGCGTATTTCAAAAAACAACGCGTACCCGCTCACATCATATGCAATGGCCAATGCGTGCGCACCGATCGGTCCATTGCTGTACAACGCGTACCCGCTCACATCATATGCAATGGCCAATGAGTGCGCACCGATCGGTCCATTGCTGTACAACGCGTACCCGCTCACATCATATGCAATGGCCAATGCGTGCGCACCGATCGGACCATTGCTGTACAACGCGAACCCGCTCACATCATATGCAATGGCCAATGCGTGCTCACCGACCGGTCCATTGCTGTACAACGCGTACCCGCTCACATCATATGCAATGGCCAATGCGTGCGCACCGATCGGTCCATTGCTGTACAATGCGTACCCGCTCACATCATATGCAATGGCCAATGCGTGCGCACCGATCGGTCCATTGCTGTACACCGCGTACCCGCTCACATCATATGCAATGGCCAATGCGTGCGCACCGATCGGACCATTGCTGTACAACGCGTATTTCAAAAAACAACGCGTACCCGCTCACATCAAATGCAATGTCCAATGCGTGCGCACCGATCGGTCCATTGCCGTACAAAGCGTACCCACTCACATCATATGCAATGGCCAATGCGTGCGCACCGATCGGTCCATTGCTGTACAACGGGTACCCGCTAACATCATATGCAATGGCCAATGCGTGCGCACCGATCGGTCCATTGCTGTACAACGCGTACCCGCTCACATCATATGCAATGGCCAATGCGTGCGCACCGATCGGACCATTGCTGTACAACGCGTCCCTGTACAAGTCACTCGCATATGTCACCATGCCTGTCACAGGTGAACGTATGCCAGCCACATTTACTTTCCAGGGACTCAGGGGCACACCTACGACACCACAGCCTGTCCACACTGTATCCTAAGGCATGTAAGGCTGCATTACCTTTTCTGTGTATGGGGGTCAACATGTGGTTTTTTGGGTGGCACTTGGGGGCAGCCACTCCCAGGCTGTGCATGTGTTCCTGGGGACAGATTCCTTTGTGTGTTGTGCACATGGCCACTGTGATGTGCAACTGTTCATTTCAGAGCATGTGGCATGGTCACATTTCCAGGTTGTGTATGTGGATGTCATGTCACATACCCCCTGAGTCACATGTGGGACGGTATGTACGTCACAGGGTGACCCATTGCCACAATAGTGATGGCCCTCCACAGTCTGTGTGCATGTTGTGTTTACAATGTCTCTGATTCCATGTGCACAATGGGAGACAGTCTCCACATCCACGTTGTTTGTGCATGGACTTTGATGTTGTGCGTGTGTGTGTGTCACAGACGTCCATGTCTGTCCTGCAGAAGCAACAGGGACCACTACCTGTGGGGGTCATGGTTGTTTTGCTGTGGTGTATTCATGATACGCCATGTCATGCCAGTGTCCATGTGGCAATACAGGGTCCCTGGGAATCTACCTGTCAATGAGCTGTGATGCCTGGGGCACATCTGTCCTCACATGTCACTGTGGTGTGTGTTTGGAACGTGACAGCAGTACATGGGTACTGTGACACAGCCTAATGATATCCCATAGCACAACCTGGAACTTGTTGTCAACACATGTTGAACTGTGATGTTAGATGTTGGCCATGTAGGTGCCATACATGTCCTTACAGAACGGCACACACATCAGGTACTTGTGTCTCGTAATGATGTATTATGTGATATTGAGTATGGTCTATGCCACATATGTGGGGTGACTGACAATCTTTATTTCTTCACCTATGCACTGCAGGGCACCAGCTGTCCATAGACCATTCCCTGACCTTGCAACGATGGTTGAACGGGACTGCATCCGACGGTACCGCTTCAACAGGCCGCTGATTGAGGAATTGGCGGTGCGGTTGGCCCCACATTTGGAACCTGGCCGGCCATACCCTACAGCGCTGACCCCCAAGGTGAAGGTGATGGCAGCCCTACACTTCTTTGCCACCGGTACCTTTCAACACACTGTGGCGTCTGCTGGTGGGATGTCACAGACCATGTTCAGCCGTGTGCTACACGATGTTTTGGAGGCAATGTTGAGATACCTGAACCAGTACATCTATTTCCCTAAACGTCAACAACTCACTGATGTCAAGAGTGACTTCTATGCCCTGGGGAGGATGCTGCATGTCATTGGCTCCATTGATGGGACACATGTGGCTTTCGTACCACCACAGGCACATGAGCAGGCATACAGGAACAGGAAACATTACCATTCGGTCAATGCTCTGGTGGTATGTCTTGCAGATATGTGCATCTCACACGTGTGTGCCCGTTTCCCCGGTTCTGCACACGATGCCTACGTGATGAGGAGTTGTCGCATCCCGAGGATGATGTCACAGATGCAGAACCAGCGTGCCTTGCTTGTCGGTGTGTACTGACTTTGTACCATTGTGTGTGTTCTGCAATGTTGTATTCCACCCTCTTTTCCAACTCAGCTAATGTTTAATTGTCTGTATGTAGGTGACTCGGGATACCCCAACATGCCGTGGTTGCTGACACCCCTCAGGAACCCAGTGACACCAGCCCAGATGCGCTACAATGAGGCACATGGTCGGACCAGGAGAGTGATTGAGCGGACATTTGGTCTCCTGAAGAGCCGCTTTCGCTGCCTGGACAAGACAGGAGGGGCCCTCCCATATGCCCCAGCAAAGGTGTGCAAGATTGTCATTGTCTGCTGCATGCTACACAACCTGGCAGTGCGGAAGGAGTTGCCTCTCATCATGGATGACGAAGACCAACATCCGCCACCTGTGGAGGATCCTGGCCTGGGCCACGATGCCAGTGATGATGATGAGGGTGATGTCCGCACACAGCTCATCACCAACTTCTTCAGCTGAATGTGAGTATCCAGAGATGTCATGTCAATGATGTGAGTTTGCGTGATATGTGTTGGTGGTGCTCTGGTGCTGTTTGAGTGTGGCCATGTGCTACTTGACTGGAAGCGTGCAGCGATGTGTCCTTACAGGTAGTCTGTACTCCCCAACAGTGTTGACATGCTAACTTGGTTTTGTGTAGGTATCTTGTGACATGTATTGGGCATGAGTATTGCAGTTCTGTCCTGTTCTTTAGTGCTTTTGACTGTGTGTCATGTCTGTCCTTCACAGGGTACTTTCAGAGTTGTTTGGTCAACTGTGATCCCCCGACACCATGATTCAACTTCCAGGGTGGAAGCAGTCGTTTACCTACAGGTGATGTGCCACACACCCCTGGACTTTCTTTCTTCTACACTTGTTGACTGTGTGGCCACTGCCACGTGGGATTACCTTGCATCTGTAGTGCAAACAACATGTTGCAAATGTGTAATAAACCTGTGCTTCACATTGGGATGTGCGTTGTCTGTGGTCACACATCTGACTGACATTTGCTTACTGCACCTGTGGGCTAGTTAACACAGACTCTGAATAGGTGTGTTGTCTGTGCATTCCACTGTATTTCCTGGCAACATCAGTGTAGGCGATGAGTCCGATGGCCCTGGTGTGTATGTGTTGTGTAGCCCTAGTGGTGTGTTTCCCTCATATGTGTCACGTCGCCATGACTCACATGACGGTGTTGTACTTGCTGTAGCAGTTAGCATGCACAGTGTCATTTAGCAGATCATCATCTCCATGACAGAAACCACGTTGGAATCACAACAGAGGCAAGTATGGTGTATTAGTGAGTTTATTTACATACATGTGTGAGTATAGTGCACAGGATGGTGGGTGCTGTACATTGGTATTGTAATCCAAAGTTCCCAGATGAGTTGGAAGTCTTGGTAGCAGAAATGTCCTGAGTAAAGTCAACAGTCATCTGATACATTGGGCCAACTTAAACTCCCCATGTCATGTGGGAGAGTTGGGTTGCATTCGACAGGGTGAACAGTTTGCACACAAAGGAGAATTTCCAGAACAGGTGTTGGGTTCCTGGGGGATGTACATGGCCATCGGCCTCTCAGTTTTCCTTCCTCCGTCGACCCCTCTTCTTTGGGGGGGGGCCCTCACGTGCAGGCTGCAGCGGTGCAGGGGACTCTCCGCCAGAGTCCTCCTCCCTCCCTGTGGCAGTGTCAGTTGTTGCAGCACCAGATGTTGTGGGCACATAGGGAGGTGTGGCCATGTTGGTGCTAATCTGGCGGAGGCATGTCAATATGTCCCTATGCACCGCTGTCAGTTCTTGCAATGTATCCCACTTGGACTCCATGCGAGACATGTGTGTCTCCACACGGGACATGTGGGAGTCCAAGCGGGCATGATGAGCAGCCTGCTGCTGTTGAATGACGTTGAGGATCCCCACTACCTGGCTGACCTCTCCGGTGCTATTCTGGTACCCATCAGCAATGCGTACCAGTTGTGGGTAATCATGCAGTCCAGACCCCTCTGCAAACAGCGACCTATGTCTACCACCCCTCCCACCACCCCTGGCGACACATGCGGGACCTGCGGTGCCACGCACAGGTGACTCTAGGCCCCCTTGGGGGTTGTTACTGGGGTCGTTGTCCGTTGCTCGACGTTGGGCCGGGGTCCCTGTGCTGTTGTCATCGGTGGTCCTTGGTCTGTCCGTGTCGGCGGGGGTGGTCTGTGTGTTGGCAGTTGTTGGAGGGGTGGGTGCAGGGGGTGCAGATGTTGGTCCTGCTGGTGCTGCATGATGACCATCGCCATCCGAGGAGGGCAGAGGCTGTTCCACACCAGTGAGCTCAGTGTCCCCCGGAGCCTGGGACAGGGACTCCTCATCGTCTGCTGCTGTGTCCCCATCATCACCTGTTTTTGGAAGAGACACACAATGTATGTTATGTTTCTACAGGCATCAATGGTTCACACACCTGACAGTTGTGACTGCACCTCTGGATGCGGGCCTGTACATTGCATTGTCCTAAGTTGTCACAGTAAGAGGTTGATATTGGTGTAGCACATTGTCCTGCAAACCTGAGGCATTTCAATGTGAATGTTGAGGTGTGTGCATGGCCAGCATTGGTTGTATTTGGTGGACATCCGGCCCTCCTTCTCCCCCCAGCCCAGATATCCCACCATGAAGCATGCCACCCTTGCAGTGGGTTCAGGTTGACTCGCAGGATGTCAGTCAGTGGTGTCCTGCTGTTGGTTGGTGCCCAGTTCCCAGCAGGGCCTGGTACTCCCCACGACAGAGGACCATTGTCAGACATCTTAGAAGTGGCTTTTCACTCCCTGTGAGGTGTGCATGCTTCAGTGTGAGCTTGCTGGGCCATGTGGTTGGGGGATGTTGAGCTGTGACTACCACTCCCATCATGCTATTGCCTACACCCCCCTTCCCAGCATGCCCATACTTCCTTCCTTTTGACTCAGCTTCCCTGTGGGGTAGTGTGCCTGTGCTAAAAGGGTGGCTGACAGTGTTGTCCTGGCGTTTGTTTGGCTACAAGTCCCAAGAGTGTCCCTGTGCTTCACACAGCATAACCCAGTGTGGTAGTTCTTTGTGGGATATTTAATTAGAGTGTGAGGCAATGCATTCTCCCAGGTGAGTTGTGTGGAGTTTGTGTTAAGGGGGTGTGTGAGTAAAGCTGCTGGTAACTATGGTCAGAGCTGTCAGTCCTCCTTCCCACCCAGCCAGATATCCCACCATGGAACATGCTTCCATTGCAGGGAGTGCAAGTTGGCTTTCAGGATGTCAGTCAGTGGTGTCCTGCTGTTGGTTGGTGCACAGTTCCCAGCAGGGCCTTGTGCTCCACATAGCAGTACCCAGTTTCAGCCATCTTGTCAGTTCTTTTCCACTCCCTGTGAGGTGTGCATGCTTCAGTGTGAGCTTGCCGGGCCATGTGGGTGGGGGATGTTGAGCTGTGACTACCACTCCCATCATGCTATTGCCTACACCCCCTTCCCAGCATGCCCATACTTCCTTCCTTTTGAGTGGACTTCACTGTGTGTGAGTGTGACAGCAATGGCAAGATGGCTGACAGTGTGGTCCTGTTGTTTGTTGGTGCCCAGTTCCCAGCAGGGCCTTGTGCTCCACACAGCAGTACCCAGTTTCAGCCATCTTGTCAGTTCTTTTCCACTCCCTGTGTGGTGTGCATGCTTTAGTGTGAGCTTGCCGGGCCATGTGGGTGGGGGATGTTGAGCTGTGACTACCACTCCCATCATGCTATTGCCTACACCCCCCTTCCCAGCATGCCCATACTCCCTTCCTTTTGAGTGGACTTCACTGTGTGTGAGTGTGACAGCAATGGCAAGATGGCTGACAGTGTGGTCCTGTTGTTTGTTGGTGCCCACTTCCCAGCAGGGCCTTGTGCTCCACACAGCAGTACCCAGTTTCAGCCATCTTGTCAGTTCTTTTCCACTCCCTGTGAGGTGTGCATGCTTCAGTGTGAGCTTGCTGGGCCATGTGGGTGGGGGATGTTGAGCTGTGACTACCACTCCCATCATGCTATTGCCTACGCCCCCCTTCCCAGCATGCCCATACTTCCTTCCTTTTGACTCTGCTTCCCTGTGGTGTAGTGTGCCTGTGCTGACAGGATGGCTGACAGTATTGTCCTGGCGTTTGTTTGGCTACAAGTCCCAAAAGTGTCCCTGTGCTTCACACAGCATAACCCAGTGTGGTAGTTCTTTGTGGGATATTTAATTAGAGTGTGAGGCAATGCATTCTCCCAGGTGAGTTGTGTGGAGTTTGTGTTAAGGGGGTGTGTGAGTAAAGCTGCTGGTAACTATGGTCAGAGCTGTCAGTCCTCCTTCCCACCCAGCCAGATATCCCACCATGGAACATGCTTCCATTGCAGGGAGTGCAAGTTGGCTTTCAGGATGTCAGTCAGTGGTGTCCTGCTGTTGGTTGTTGCACAGTTCCCAGCAGGGCCTTGTGCTCCCCACAGCAGTACCCAGTGTCAGCCATCTTGTCAGTTCTTTTCCACTCCCTGTGATGTGAGCATGGTTCAGGGTGGTGTTGATGGGCCAATTGTGAGGGTGACTAATATCTGTGACTACAACTCCCATCATGCTATTGGCTACACTGACTTCACCAGCATACACAGAATTCCTTACTTTCAGTGAGCTTCCCTGTGAGGTGGTGTTCTAGTGGTGGCAACATATCTGACTGTGTTTGTTTGTTATATTTGTGCCACTGCCTTGCTCTATTTGTTGTTAGGTTTGTACATGTCATGACACAGTTACATATCACTATGAGATGGCAGGTATTGTGTTTCTCTGACTAACATACACATCTTGGGATGATTATCTTTTGGTTGCTATGGATTTGCTAAGGGTGCATGGTTTGACTATCCCCTTGACAGTGATGTGTGTGTATTGTCATACAATATTGGGTATATTGGTTGTGTACTCACCAGGCTCTGGGATGTTTGATAGTCCATATACGCTCACTGGTGGTAGGATGGCCCGCACCTTCTCCTCCCAGGGCCTGAGGTATACTGGTTTGGCAGGAGGGCCACTGCTGGTGCGCTGACTCAAGATGTAATCCTTCTTTAGTAGGTCCTTGACCCTCCTGCGCACATCATACCACCTGTTCTGGATGTCTTCCTTTGTGCGCAAACATGGTGATTGTGCGTTCACCCTGTCGACGATCCTCTCCCACATCTTGGTTTTCTGCGACATGGGGGTCTGTTGGACCAATGTCCCAAACAACTGTGGCTCTACCCTGAGGATCTCATTTACCAGGAATTCCAATTCACTGTCTAGGAACTTTGGATTCTTCTTTGGGGGCATGGTGATGGGTGGTGGTGGTGATTGATGTGTGTGTGTGTGCAAGTGAGGGTGTGTGAGTGTCGGTTTTGCTGGGTGTATGTGAGGGTGCTATTTGTTGAGGTGCTAATGGTGTGTGGCTTGTGTGATGGATGAGCTGTGAGTGTGTCTGTGGTTGCTGTGTGATGGTGTTCTGTGCTGGCAGGTCAGTTGAATTTGCAAAGGATCATGGTAGGGATTTGTGTCCTTTATATGGGTGGAGTTGTGGGTGTGTCTTTGTTCCATGTTTCCCCCCCCCCCCAGTATTTATTGGCAGTGTAATTGCTTGTTTGGCCCTTTTTTTTGTATTTTTCCCTTTGTACTTTTTGTGCATGTAGGAGACGTTCTTCTGACCGAGTAGGACGCTGCAGTTGTCTCGTGCGAGCTTCTCCGAGTCGTTCACGCTGTGTTTCTGCTAGGTTTCATGTGCGGCGTATGCGTCGGTCGCGGAGTATTGGGTTGCTTCGGCTGGGTTTTGTATGCGTGTCGGTCGTACGGCTTGGGCTCCGTGCGACTCGGTCTGGTTTTCCACGCATTGCATCGTACTGCGCGGGTCGGATTTCGCGGGTACGTTTCGGTCGGGTTCATTCCTGGTGTGTGTCGGTCGGTTCGATTTGCGTGGTTTCCCGGCCGGATAGCTGGTTTCCGTGCGGTTCGGTCGTTCGGCTTGTGTTCCGTACGAGTCGGTCGTGATTCACATGCATTTCATCATACTACGCAGGTCGGGCAGCGCCGGTACGTGTCGGTCGGACTATATTCCTGTATCGAGTCGGTCGGTATGTTTTCCGGCCCGAATCGGAATTGGCCCCAAAATGTTTAGCGTGGTGAGTGGCTTCTAAATACAGCAGTGGTATGTGTTTAATTTCAAACAGGACAGTGTCATCTTGCAATTTCTCTTAAACGCACAAAGTTTCCCAGCCCAGTCTTTGCATATGGATCCCTTATAGTCTAATACTATGTCCGCCAGTGGCGTTAGCAAGGGTCCTATGTGCCCTAGTGAAAATAAGGAAATTGGGCCTTCCTCACCACTGGTTAGGTAGTAAAATTATTTAATAACGTGTTTTAGTGGGCACCCCTGGCCTCTTCGACCAGGTGTCACTGCACCTCCTGCACCATTGATATCTACACCTCTGGAGTCCGCTATAAACATAAAAGACATTGCATTTGCATGAAACACATTGGATTCTGGCATATGTGGAAGCTTAGGCATACAGCAATGTCTTAGTGAACTGGTGTGTAGCCAGTAAATAAGATGGTAGCCTGAATCTATAGCTTGCACTATGTTGCTAGTACGTACTGACAGTCAAGACAAAAATCACATTCTTTCTCATGACTCTAAGGCCTGCGCTCATGCCTTTAAATATAACAAGTTGTGCTGGAGTGTTGCAACAGCAAGGTATGCTGATAGAGTGAGCGCAAACATACACAGATTGATGTGTTGAAATTTACACTTCCTTTCTCTTCATTTTTGGGGAGACGTCAATCATGAGGTTGTAAAGTGGGGCTGAGACGCGCATGCACTTAAATGGAGAACACATTGGTGACAGCTGAACTACTTACAACTTACAGGTATCCCACCTTCAGTTCCAGATGTAGCGTGCTGGGGAATGATTGTCGTCACTACGACACCGCGTTTTAAAGGGGGGAAAGGAAAGACTTCCTTTTCTTTAAATAGCCCTCACACACTCTAATAATGTCACGCTTCACAGCCACAAGCCAGTAGGTGCGGAACCTAATAGGTGACAAGGAAGGGTAGAACCCTTGACGAAAGTCTGACTACAGGGTGACCCTTTTCCTCCCGCTCCCAAGAAACAAGTAACCCAGACACATTGGGTTGGATTCCGAAAGAAGACAAGAGCAAGTATATTCACTGCCCAAGCATACACTAGCTTGCATGCATCACATATAGAAAATAGTGTAATGAGCTAAAGAACTGAGGAGGTGAGTTGTATCACCCTGACAAAAGCCATGGACCTACTTAGGCCCTCAGAGCAGGGCTGAAACAAGTTGGAAAAGAGTCATAGGACCATTATATCCTAAACACCCCTTGCTATTTTTAGTTTTAATATCCCCGACTACTCCGCTAATAAAGGGATACATTGGAGTATTCAAGTGAATTTTAATTTGTATTTACGCCACTGGTATTTTTCTTTTAAGAGCTCCGTGGAAGACGGTTGAGCCCACCCTGACCTTTAAGAGTCAGGGTGAACCCAATGATGAAGCATAACTCTACTAGAGCGTGTGAGGGTTATTTAAAGGAAAGGAAGTCTTTCCTTTCCCGCATTTAGAAACACGGTGTCGTAGTGAGGACTAGCATTCCCCAGCACACTCCATCTGGAAATGTTGGTGGGATACATGTAAGTTTGATGTAAATATAGCTAGGGAGGACGTATCCCCCTTTTTTTTCCTTTCCGAAAGTGAAAGGAGCTCTCCACCCTCCAGATCTAAGCAGGGGCCATCACCCCTCCCAGATCTTAGTGTGTGACAGCTGAACTGGCCCCTGCCACATGAGCATCAAAAGCGGGTTATATTTATTTTTCATATTAGAGCTAGGGGTGTGAAAATTTGTAAAGGCTCACAACTCGCGACTGCATATTTTTTCTAAACTATAAGTTGTTAAGCAATATACAGTTAGAGAGAGCACTGGATACTGGGGGAAAGGTACTGCTCGGCATCAATGTCCCTTTCTTTGAGCAACAACTACATGACCACCATTAGTTCACACCTACATGATCAAAACAGCCCAAAACACCCCCACCCCAGCAACCCAAATCGTATATGCTGCATTTATTAGCCCACCACAATAATAACAGACATCCCTCCCACGGTTCAACAAATCCATTTCATATTGTCAATGTATTCAAATTTTCAGTCAACCATTTTAATTAATGTAATATGGGCACTTTAAAAATCTGTTGTCATGTGGGAGCGCATGTATTATTTATTAAGATGGATAGTTTATTGGTGAACTTTTTTTAATATTCAATAGCCCCCTTGAAGAACTACATGAATAAAAGAAAATGCTGGAAATTTACTACACAATTAAATTAACACTTGAAATCTTTAACACCACAGGTGGACATTTTAGTTGTGATACTGAATGTTCAAAATCAGAAAATTAGAAAATCAGACCAGTATATTTCTAGCCATAAGATTCCATCGAGGAAACCTAACTGAAGGGGTGTCACCTACTCAGATGTTAACAGTAAGACGGATAGTATCCCAGGAACAAAAATTGAACATGGCTGGATGAAGTCCCTATAAACTTCACAGAGAGAAAATGTTCATCAGAGATTCTGGAAAAGGAGAAAGACAAATTAAATGCAAGTAAGAAATCTCTAGATAAGAAGATAAAGGATGATTCACTGATAGAATATCGATGTTAAAAATACTGATGTTCAAAATATCGGAAAAAAAATATAGACTACAGAAATATCGACTCCCATACCTACACAGGTAAGTACAAAAATATCGATGTAAAAACTATAGAAGTAAAAAATATCGATTTAAAAATATATATAAAATAAAATAATATATATTGAATATATTTAATATTAATATCAATTTTAACAAAATAAATTAAATGTATTATACATTTTACTTAATATTGCAAATAAAGTAATAAAAAAAAACACACAAACACAATAATTTATACCTATATATATTTACTTTAAAATAATTAATAAAGTATTATCTTTAATTTATTTTAAAACTTTAAAATTATATAAAAATAAAAAATATATATATAATAAAATAAAATATAAAAAAACCATTCTAAAATAAATTCAAACATTAAACTATGAAAAAATATTTAAACTTAAATTGCCCAATACAATTAGTGCAACAGTAGGAAAAGTGTTGGATAGCAAAATAATTAAATTTACTATTCCAACACCAGTGAGAGCAACAGAAGGGAAAGTGTTGGATAGCGGAGGGGCAAAAATTACTATTCCCACTCCAAAGAGTGCAACAGTAGGGAAAATGTTGGATAGCGGAGGGGTAAAAATAAGTATTCCCACTCCACTGTATGCAACAGTAGGACAAATGTTGGATAACGGAGGAGTAAAAAGAATGTATTCCCACTCCAGTGAGTGCAACAGTAGGGAAAGTGTTGGACAGCGGACGGGTAAAATTTACTATTGCCACTCCAGTGAGTGCAACAGTAGAGAAAGTGTTGGATAGCGGAGGGGTAAAAATTACTATTACCACTCCAGTAAAAGCAACAGTAGGGTAAATGTTGGATAGCGGAGGGATAAAAATTATTATTCCCACTCCAGTGAGAGCAACAGTAGGGAAAGTGTTGGATAGCGGAGGGGCAAAAATTAGTATTCCCACTCCAAAGAGTGCAACACTAGAGAAAATGTTGGATAGCGGAGGGGTAATAGTAGTATTCCCACTCCACTGAACGCAACAGTAGGATAAGTGTTGAACAGCGGAGGGGTAAAAAAATGTATTCCCACTCTAGTGAGTGCAAAAGTAGGGAAAGTGCTGGATAACGGAGGGGTAAAAATTACTATTCAAACTCCAGTGAGTGCAACAGTAGGGAAAGTGTTGGATAGCATAGGGGTAAAAATTGGTATTCCCACTCCAATGAATGCAACAGTAGGATAAATGTTGGATAACGGAGGGGTAAAAAAAAATTATTCCCACTCAGGTGAGTGCAACACTAGGGAAAGTGTTGGATAGCATAGGGGTAAAAATTACTTTTCCCACTCCAGTGAGTGAAACAGTAGAGAAAGTGTTGGATAGCGGAGGGGTAAAAATTACTATTCCCACTCCAGTGAGTGAAACAGTAGGGAAAGTGTTGGATAGCGGAGAGGTAAAAATGACTGTTCCCACTCCAGTAAAAGCAACAGTAGGGAAAGTATTAGATAGCAGAGAGGTAAAAATTACTATTCCCACTCCACTGAGTGCAACAGTAGGATAAGTGTTGGATAGCGGAGAGGTAAAAATTACTATTCCCACTCCAGTGAGTGTAACAGTAGGAAAAGTGATGGATAGCGAAGGGGTAAAAACTTACTATTCCAAGTTCAGAGAGAGCACCAGTAGGGAAAGTGTTGAATAGCGTAGAGGTAAAATGTACTATTCCCTCTCCAAAGAGTGCAACAGTAGGGAAAGTGTTGGATAGCGGTGGGGTAAAAATGAGTATTCCCACTCCACTGAATGCAACAGTAGGATAAGTGTTGGATAGTGGAGGGGTAAAAAATGTATTGCCACACCAGTGAGTGCAACAGTAGGGAAAGTGTTGGATAGCCGATGGGTAAAAAATACTCTTCCCACTCCAGAGAGTGCAACAGTAGAGAAAGTGTTGGATAGCGGAGGGGTAAAAATTACTATTACCACTCCAGTAAAAGCAACAGTAGGGTAAATGTTGGATAGCGGAGGGATAAAAATTATTATTCCCACTCCAGTGAGAGCAACAGTAGGGAAAGTGTTGGATAGCGGAGGGGCAAAAATTAGTATTCCCACTCCAAAGAGTGCAACACTAGAGAAAATGTTGGATAGCGGAGGGGTAATAGTAGTATTCCCACTCCACTGAACGCAACAGTAGGATAAGTGTTGAACAGCGGAGGGGTAAAAAAATGTATTCCCACTCTAGTGAGTGCAAAAGTAGGGAAAGTGCTGGATAACGGAGGGGTAAAAATTACTATTCAAACTCCAGTGAGTGCAACAGTAGGGAAAGTGTTGGATAGCATAGGGGTAAACATTGGTATTCCCACTCCAATGAATGCAACAGTAGGATAAATGTTGGATAACGGAGGGGTAAAAAAATTATTCCCACTCAGGTGAGTGCAACACTAGGGAAAGTGTTGGATAGCATAGGGGTAAAAATTACTTTTCCCACTCCAGTGAGTGAAACAGTAGAGAAAGTGTTGGATAGCGGAGGGGTAAAAATTACTATTCCCACTCCAGTGAGTGAAACAGTAGGGAAAGTGTTGGATAGCGGAGAGGTAAAAATGACTGTTCCCACTCCAGTAAAAGCAACAGTAGGGAAAGTATTAGATAGCAGAGAGGTAAAAATTACTATTCCCACTCCACTGAGTGCAACAGTAGGATAAGTGTTGGATAGCGGAGAGGTAAAAATTACTATTCCCACTCCAGTGAGTGTAACAGTAGGAAAAGTGATGGATAGCGAAGGGGTAAAAACTTACTATTCCAAGTTCAGAGAGAGCACCAGTAGGGAAAGTGTTGAATAGCGTAGAGGTAAAATGTACTATTCCCTCTCCAAAGAGTGCAACAGTAGGGAAAGTGTTGGATAGCGGTGGGGTAAAAATGAGTATTCCCACTCCACTGAATGCAACAGTAGGATAAGTGTTGGATAGTGGAGGGGTAAAAAATGTATTCCCACTCCAGTGAATCCAACAGTAGGGAAAGTGTTGGATAGCCGATGGGTAAAAAATACTCTTCTAACTCCAGAGAGTGCAACAGTAGGGAAAGTGTTGGATAGTGGAGAGGTACAAATTACTATTCCAACTCCAGTGAGTTCAACAGTAGGGAAAGTGTTGGATACCGGAGAGGTAAAATTTACTATTCCAACTCCAGTGAGTGCAATAGTAGGGAAAGTGTTGGATAGAGGAGAGGTAAAATTTACTATTCCCTCTCCAGTGAGAGTAACAGTAGGGAAAGTGTTGGATAGCAAAGGGGCAAAAGCTACTATTCCCACTCCAAAGAGTGCAACAGTAGGGAAAGTGTTGGATAGCGGTGGGGTAAAAATGAGTATTCCCACTCCACTGAATGCAACAGTAGGATAAGTGTTGGATAGTGGAGGGGTAAAAAATGTATTCCCACTCCAGTGAATCCAACAGTAGGGAAAGTGTTGGATAGCCGATGGGTAAAAAATACTCTTCTAACTCCAGAGAGTGCAACAGTAGGGAAAGTGTTGGATAGTGGAGAGGTACAAATTACTATTCCAACTCCAGTGAGTTCAACAGTAGGGAAAGTGTTGGATACCGGAGAGGTAAAATTTACTATTCCAACTCCAGTGAGTGCAATAGTAGGGAAAGTGTTGGATAGAGGAGAGGTAAAATTTACTATTCCCTCTCCAGTGAGAGTAACAGTAGGGAAAGTGTTGGATAGCAAAGGGCAAAAGCTACTATTCCCACTCCAAAGAGTGCAACAGTAGGGAAAGTGTTGGATAGCGGAGGGGTAAAAATTAATATTCCCACTCCAGTAAAAGCAACAGTAGGAAAAGTGTTGGAAGGCAGTGGGGTAAAACTTACTATTACCACCGCACTGAGTGCAACAGTAGGATAAGTGTTGGATAGACGAGAGGTAAAATGTACTATTCCCTCTCCAGTGAGAGCAACAGTAGGGAAAGTGTTGGATAGCAAAGGGGCAAAAACTACTATTCCCACTTCAAAGAGTACAACAGTAGAGAAAATTTTGGATAGCGGAGGGTATAAATTAGTATTCCCACTCGACTGAATGCAAAAGTAGGATAAGTGATGTATAGCGGAGGGGTAAAAAGAATGTATTCTCACTCCAGTGAGTGCAACAGTAGAGAAAGTGTTGGATAGTGGGGAGGTAAAAATTACTATTCCTACTCCAGTTAGTGCAACAGTAGGGAAAGTGTTGGATAGAGGAGGGGTAAAAATAACTATTCCCACTCCAGTAAAAGCAACAGTAGAGAAAATGTTGGATAGCGGAGGGGTATATATTAGTATTCCCATTCTAATGAATGCAACTGTAGGATAAGTGTTGGATAGCGGAGGGGTAAAAAAAATGTATTCCCACTCCAGTGAGTGCAACAGTGGGAAAAGTGTTGGATAGCGAGAGGTAAAAATTACTATTCCCACTACAGTGAGTGCAACAGTAGAGAAAGTGTTGGATAGCGGAGGGGTAAAAATTACTATTTCCACTCCAGTACAAGCAACAGTAGGGAAAGTGCTGCATAGCGGAGGGGTAAAAATTACTATTCCCACTTCACAGAGTGCAACAGTAGGGTAAATGTTGGATAGCGGAGGTGTCAAATTTACTATTCCCACTCCAGTGAGAGCAACAGTAGGGAAAGTGTTGGATAGCGGAGGGGTAAAAAGTTGTATTCCCACTCCAAAGAGTGCAACAGTAGAGAAAATGTTGGATAGCGGAGGGGTAAAAAGTTGTATTCCCACTCCACTGAATGCAACAGTAGGATAAGTGTTGTATAGCGGAGGGGTAAACAAATGTATTCCCACTCCAGTGAGTGCAACAGTAGGGAAAGTACTGGATAGCGGAGAGGTAAAAATTACTATTCAAACTCCAGTGAGTGCAACAGTAGGGAAAGTGTTGGATAGCAGACAGGTAAAATGTATTATTCCCACTTGAGGAAGAGCAACGGAAGGGAGAGTGTTGGAAAGCGGAGGGGCAAAAGTTACTATTCCCATTCCAAAGACTGCAACAGTAGGGAAAATGTTGGATAGCGGAGGGGTAAAAATTGGTATTCCCACTACACTGAATGCAACAGTAGGGAAAGTGTTGGATAGCAGAGGGGTAAAAATTACTTTTTCCACTCCAGTGAGTGAAACAGTAGAGAAAGTGTTGGATAGCGGAGGGGTAAAATTGACTATTCCCACTCCAGTAAAAGCAACAGTAGGGAAAGTATTGAATAGCAGAGGGGTAAAAATAACTATTCCCACTCCACTGAGTGCAACAGTAGGATAAGTGTTGGATAGCGAAGGGGTAAAAACTTACTATTCCAACATCAGAGAGAGCAACAGTAGGAAAAGTGTTGGATAGCGGAGGGGTAAAATTTACTACTCCCACTCCAGTGAGAGCAACAGTAGAGAAAGTGTTGGATAGCGGAGGGGCAAACATTACTATTCCCACTCCAAAGAGTGCAACAGTAGAGAAAATGTTGGATAGCGGAGGGGTAAAAATTAGTATTCCCACTCCACTGAATGCAAAAGTAGGGAAAGTGTTGGATAGTGGATGGGTAAACAATACTCTTCCCACTCCAGAGAGTGCAACAGTAGGGAACGTGTTGGATAGTGGAGAGGTAAAAATTACTATTCCCACTCCAGTGAGTGCAACAGTAGGGAAAGTGATGGATAGGGGAGGGGTAAAAATTACTATTCCAACTCCAGTGAGTGCAATAGTAGGGAAAGTGTTGGATAGCGGAGAGGTAAAATTTACTATTCCCTCTCCAGTGAGAGCAACAGTAGGGAAAGTGTTGGATAGCAAAGGGGTAAAAATTACTATTCCCACTCCAAAGAGTGCAACAGTAGGGAAAGTGTTGGATAGGGGAGGGGTAAAAATTAATATTCCCACTCCGGTAAAAGCAACAGTAGGGAAAGGTTTGGATAGCAGTGGGGTAAAACTTACTTTTGCCACTCCACTGAGTGCAACAGTAGGATAAGTGTTGGATAGCTGAGAGGTAAAAATTACTATTCCCACTCCAGTGAGTGCAACAGTAGGGAAAGTGCTGGATAGCGGAGGGGTAAAAATTACTATTCCCACTCCACTGAGTGCAACAGTAGGGTAAGTGTTGGATAGCTCAGAGGTAAAAATTACTATTCCCACTCCAGTGAGTGCAACAATAGGGAAAGTGCTGGAGAGCGGAGGGGTAAAAATTACTATCCCAACTCCAGAGTGTGCAACAGTAGGGAAAGTGTTGGATAGCGGAGGGGTAACATTTATTATTCCCACTCCAGTGAGAGCAACAGTAGGGAAAGTGTTGGATAGCGGAGGGGCAAAAATTACTATTCCCACTCCAAACAGTGAAACAGTAGAGAAAATGTTGGATAGCGGAGGGGTAAAAATTAGTATTCCCACTCCACTGAATGCAACAGTAGGATAAGTGTTGGATAGCGGAGGGGTAAAAAATGTATTCCCACTCCAGTGAGTGCAAAAGTAGGGAAAGTGTTGGATAGCGGATGGGTAAAAAATAATCTTCCCACTCCAGAGAGTGCAATAGTAGGGAACGTGTTGGATAGTGGAGAGGTAAAAATTACTATTCCCACTCCAGTGAGTGCAACAGTGGGAAAAGTGTTGGATAGCGAGAGGTAAAAATGACTATTCCCACTACAGTGAGTGCAACAGTAGAGAAAGTGTTGGATAGCGGAGGGGTAAAAATTACTATTTCCACTCCAGTACAAGCAACAGTAGGGAAAGTGCTGCATAGCGGAGGGTAAAATTACTATTCCCACTTCACTGAGTGCAACAGTAGGGTAAATGTTGGATAGCGGAGGTGTCAAATTTACTATTCCCACTCCAGTGAGAGCAACAGTAGGGAAAGTGTTGGATAGCGGAGGGTAAAAAGTTGTATTCCCACTCCAAAGAGTGCAACAGTAGAGAAAATGTTGGATAGCGGAGGGGTAAAAAGTTGTATTCCCACTCCACTGAATGCAACAGTAGGATAAGTGTTGTATAGCGGAGGGGTAAACAAATGTATTCCCACTCCAGTGAGTGCAACAGTAGGGAAAGTACTGGATAGCGGAGAGGTAAAAATTACTATTCAAACTCCAGTGAGTGCAACAGTAGGGAAAGTGTTGGATAGCAGACAGGTAAAATGTATTATTCCCACTTGAGGAAGAGCAACGGAAGGGAGAGTGTTGGAAAGCGGAGGGGCAAAAGTTACTATTCCCATTACAAAGACTGCAACAATAGGGAAAATGTTGGATAGCGGAGGGGTAAAAATTGGTATTCCCACTACACTGAATGCAACAGTAGGGAAAGTGTTGGATAGCAGAGGGGTAAAAATTACTTTTTCCACTCCAGTGAGTGAAACAGTAGAGAAAGTGTTGGATAGCGGAGGGGTAAAATTGACTATTCCCACTCCAGTAAAAGCAACAGTAGGGAAAGTATTGAATAGCAGAGGGGTAAAAATAACTATTCCCACTCCACTGAGTGCAACAGTAGGATAAGTGTTGGATAGCGAAGGGGTAAAAACGTACTATTCCAACATCAGAGAGAGCAACAGTAGGAAAAGTGTTGGATAGCGGAGGGGTAAAATTTACTACTCCCACTCCAGTGAGAGCAACAGTAGAGAAAGTGTTGGATAGCGGAGGGGCAAACATTACTATTCCCACTCCAAAGAGTGCAACAGTAGAGAAAATGTTGGATAGCGGAGGGGTAAAATTAGTATTCCCACTCCACTGAATGCAAAAGTAGGGAAAGTGTTGGATAGTGGATGGGTAAACAATACTCTTCCCACTCCAGAGAGTGCAACAGTAGGGAACGTGTTGGATAGTGGAGAGGTAAAAATTACTATTCCCACTCCAGTGAGTGCAACAGTAGGGAAAGTGATGGATAGGGGAGGGGTAAAAATTACTATTCCAACTCCAGTGAGTGCAATAGTAGGGAAAGTGTTGGATAGCGGAGAGGTAAAATTTACTATTCCCTCTCCAGTGAGAGCAACAGTAGGGAAAGTGTTGGATAGCAAAGGGGTAAAAATTACTATTCCCACTCCAAAGAGTGCAACAGTAGGGAAAGTGTTGGATAGGGGAGGGGTAAAAATTAATATTCCCACTCCGGTAAAAGCAACAGTAGGGAAAGGTTTGGATAGCAGTGGGGTAAAACTTACTTTTGCCACTCCACTGAGTGCAACAGTAGGATAAGTGTTGGATAGCTGAGAGGTAAAAATTACTATTCCCACTCCAGTGAGTGCAACAGTAGGGAAAGTGCTGGATAGCGGAGGGGTAAAAATTACTATTCCCACTCCACTGAGTGCAACAGTAGGGTAAGTGTTGGATAGCTCAGAGGTAAAAATTACTATTCCCACTCCAGTGAGTGCAACAGTAGGGAAAGTGCTGAGAGCGGAGGGGTAAAAATTACTATCCCAACTCCAGAGTGTGCAACAGTAGGGAAAGTGTTGGATAGCGGAGGGGTAACATTTATTATTCCCACTCCAGTGAGAGCAACAGTAGGGAAAGTGTTGGATAGCGGAGGGGCAAAAATTACTATTCCCACTCCAAACAGTGAAACAGTAGAGAAAATGTTGGATAGCGGAGGGGTAAAAATTAGTATTCCCACTCCACTGAATGCAACAGTAGGATAAGTGTTGGATAGCGGAGGGGTAAAAAAATGTATTCCCACTCCAGTGAGTGCAAAAGTAGGGAAAGTGTTGGATAGCGGATGGGTAAAAAATAATCTTCCCACTCCAGAGAGTGCAAGAGTAGGGAACGTGTTGGATAGTGGAGAGGTAAAAATTACTATTCCCACTCCAGTGAGTGCAACAGTAGGGAAAGTGATGGATAGGGGAGGGGTAAAAATTACTATTCCAACTCCAGTGAGTGCAATAGTAGGGAAAGTGTTGGATAGCGGAGAGGTAAAATTTACTACTCCTTCTCCAGTGAGAGCAACAGTAGGGAAAGTGTTGGATAGCAAAGGGGTAAAAATTACTATTCCCACTCCAAAGAGTGCAAAAGTAGGGAAAGTGTTGGATAGGGAGGGGTAAAATTAATATTCCCACTCCAGTAAAAGCAACAGTAGGGAAAGGTTTGGCTAGCAGTGGGGTAAATCTTCCTATTCCCACTCCACTGAGTGCAACAGTAGGATAAGTGTTGGATAGCTGAGAGGTAAAAATGACTATTCCCACTCCAGTGAGTGCAACAGTAGGGAAAGTGCTGGATAGCGGAGGGGTAAAATGTATTATTCCCACTCCAGTGAGAGTAACAGTAGGGAAAGTGTTTGATAGCGGAGGGGCAAATATTTCTATTCCCACTCCAAAGAGTGCAACAGTAGAGAAAATGTTGGATAGCGGAGGGGTATAAATTAGTATTCCCACTCCACTGAATGCAACAGTATAAGTGTTGGATAGCGGAGGGGTAAAAAAATGTATTTCCACTCCAGTGAATGCAACAGTAGGGAAAGTGTTGGATAGCGGAGGGGTAAAAATTACTATTCCCACTCCAGTAAAAGCAACAGTAGAGAAAATGTTAAATAGCGGAGGGGTATAAATTAGTATTCCCACTCCAATTAATGCAACAGTAGGAAAAGTGTTGGATAGCGGAGGGGTAAAAAAAAATGTATTCCCACTCCAGTGAGTGCAACAGTAGGAAAAGTGTTGGATAGCGGAGGGGTAAAAATTACTATTACAACTCCAGTGAGTGCAACAGTAGAGCAAGTGTTGGATAGTGGAGGGGTAAAAATTACTATTTCCACTCCAGTAAAAGCAACAGTAGGGAAAGTGCTGGATAGCGGAGGGGTAAAAATTACTATCCCAACTCCAGTGAGTGCAACAGTAGGGAAAGTGCTGGATAGCGGAGGGGTAAAATTTACTATTCCCACTCCAGTGAGAGCAACAGTAGGGAAAGTGTTGGATAGCGGAGGGGCAAATATTACTATTCCCTCTCCAAAGAGTGCAACAGTAGAAAAAAAATTGGATAGCGGAGGGGTATAAATTAGTATTCCTACTCCACTGAATGCAACAGTAGGATAAGTGTTGGATAGCAGAGGGGTGAAAAAAATGTATTCCCACTCCAGTGAGTGCAACAGTACGGAAAGTGTTGGATAGCTGAGGGGTAAAAATTACTATTCCTACTTCAGTGAGTGAAACAGTTGGGCAAGTGTTGGATAGCGGAGGGGTAAAAATTACTATTCCCACTCCAGTAGAGGCAACAGTAGAGAAAATGTTGGATAGCGGAGGGGTATAAATTAGTATTCCCACTCCAATGAATGCAACAGTAGGATAAGTGTTGGATAGTGGAGGGGTAAAAAACATGTATTCCCAACCAGTGAGTGCAACAGTAGGAAAAGTGTTGGATAGCGGATGGGCAAAAATTACTATTATAACTCCAGTGAGTGCAACAGTAGAGAAAGTGTTGGATAGCGGAGGGGTAAAAATTACTATTTCCACTCCAGTAAAAGAAACAGTAGGGAAAGTGCTGGATAGCGGAGGGGTAAGAATTACATTCGCATTCCACTGAGTGCTACAGTAGGGAAAGTGTTGGATAGCGGAGGGGTATAAATTAGTATTCCCACTCCAATGAATGCAACAGTAGGATAAGTGTTGGATAGTGGAGGGGTAAAAACATGTATTCCCAACCAGTGAGTGCAACAGTAGGAAAAGTGTTGGATAGCGGATGGGCAAAAATTACTATTATAACTCCAGTGAGTGCAACAGTAGAGAAAGTGTTGGATAGCGGAGGGGTAAAATTACTATTTCCACTCCAGTAAAAGAAACAGTAGGGAAAGTGCTGGATAGCGGAGGGGTAAGAATTACATTCGCATTCCACTGAGTGCTACAGTAGGGAAAGTGTTGGATAGCGGAGGGGTAAAATTTACTATTCCCACTCCAGTGAGAGCAACAGTAGGGAAAATGTTGGATAGCGGAGGGATAAAAATTACTATTCCCACTCCAAAGAGTGCAACAGTAGAGAAAATGATGGATAGCTGAGGGGTAAAAAGAAGTATTCCCACTCCACTGAGTGCAACAGTAGAGAAAGTGTTGGATAGCGGAGGGGTAAAAATTACTATTTCCACTCCAGTAAAAGAAACAGTAGGGAAAGTGCTGGATAGCGGAGGGGTAAGAATTACATTCGCATTCCACTGAGTGCTACAGTAGGGAAAGTGTTGGATAGCGGAGGGGTATAAATTAGTATTCCCACTCCAATGAATGCAACAGTAGGATAAGTGTTGGATAGTGGAGGGGTAAAAAACATGTATTCCCAACCAGTGAGTGCAACAGTAGGAAAAGTGTTGGATAGCGGATGGGCAAAAATTACTATTATAACTCCAGTGAGTGCAACAGTAGAGAAAGTGTTGGATAGCGGAGGGGTAAAAATTACTATTTCCACTCCAGTAAAAGAAACAGTAGGGAAAGTGCTGGATAGCGGAGGGGTAAGAATTACATTCGCATTCCACTGAGTGCTACAGTAGGGAAAGTGTTGGATAGCGGAGGGGTAAAATTTACTATTCCCACTCCAGTGAGAGCAACAGTAGGGAAAATGTTGGATAGCGGAGGGATAAAAATTACTATTCCCACTCCAAAGAGTGCAACAGTAGAGAAAATGATGGATAGCTGAGGGGTAAAAAGAAGTATTCCCACTCCACTGAATGCAACAGTAGGATAAGTGTTAAATAGCGGAGGGGTAAAAAAATGTATTCCTACTCCAGTGAGTGCAACAGTAGGGAAAGGGCTGGATAGCGACGGGGTAAAAATAACTATTCAAACTCCAGTGAGTGCAACAGTAGGGAAAGTGTTGGATAGCAGACTGGTAAAATGTATTATTCCCACTCCAGTGAGAGCAACGGAAGGGAAAGTGTTGGAAAGCGGAGGGGCAAAAGTTACTATTCCAACTCCAGTGAGTGCAACAGCTGGGAAAGTACAGGATAACAGAGAGATAAAAATTACTATTCCCACTTCAGAGAGTGCAACAGTAGGGAAAGTGTTGGATAGCGGATGGGTAATATTTACTATTCCTACTCCAGTGAGAGCAACAATAGGGAAAGTGTTGGATAGCGGAGGGGCAAAAATTAGTATTCCGACTCCAAAGAATGCAACAGTAGAGAAAATGTTGGATAGCGGAGGGGTAAAAATTAGTATTCGCACTCCACTGAATGCAGCAGTAGGATAAGAGTTGGATAGCGGAGAGGTAAAAAAATGTATTCCGAATCCAGTGAGTGCAACAGTAGGAAAAGTGTTGGATAGCCGAGGGGCAAAAATTACTATACCCACTCCAGAGATTGCAACAGTAGGGAAAGTGGTGGATAGTGGAGAGGTAAAATTTACTATTCCCACTCCAGTGAGAGCAACAGTAGGAAAAGTGTTGGATAGCGGAGCGGGAAACATTACTATTCCCACTCCAAAGAGGGCAACAGTAGAGAAAATGTTGAATAGCGGAGGGGTAAAAATTACTATTCCCACTCCAGTAAAAGCAACAGTAGGAAAAGTGTTGGATAGGAGAAGGGTAAAAATTACTAATCCCACACCACTGAGTGCAACAGTACGATAAGTGATGGATAGCGGAGAGGTAAAAATTACTATTCCCACTCCAGTGAGTGCAACAGTAGGGCAAGTGCTGGATTGCAGAGGGGTAAAATTTACTATTCCCACTCCAGTGAGAGCAACAGTAGGGAAAGTGTTGGATAGTGGTGGGGCAAAAATTACTATTCCCACTCCAAAGAGTGCAACAGTAGAGAAAATGTTGGAAAACGGAGGGGTAAAATTAGTATTCCCACTCCACTGAATGAAACAGTAGGACAAGTGTTGGATAGCGGAGGGGTAACAAAATGTATTCCCACTCCAGTGAGTGCAACAATAGGGAAAGTGCTGGATAGCGGAGAGGTAAAAATTACTATTCCCACTCTAGTGAGTATAATAGTAGGGAAAGTGCTGGATAGCGGAGGGGTAAAAATTACTATTCCAACTTCAGGGAGTACAACAGTAGGGAAAGTGTTGGATAGCGGATGGGTAAAATGTACTATTCCAACTCCAGTGAGTGCAACAGTAGGGAAAGTGTTGGATAGCGGAGAGGTAACATTTACTACTCCCACTCCAGTGAGAGCAACAGTAGGGAAATTGTTGGATAGCTTAGGGGCAAAAATTACTATTCCCACTCCAAAGAGTGCAACAGTAGGGAAAGTGTTGGATAGCTGAGGGTAAAAATTACTATTCCCACTCCAGTAAAAGCAACAGTAGGGAAAGTGTTGGATAGCAGAGGGGTAAGAATTACTATTCCCACTTCACTGAGTGCAACAGTAGGATAAGTGTTGGATAGCGGAGATGTAAAAATTGCTATTCCCACTCAATTGAGTGCAATAGTAGGGAAAGTGCTGGATAGCGGAGGGGTAAAAATTACTATACCAACTCCAGAGAGTGCAACAGTAGGAAAAGTGTTGGATAGGAGAGGGGTAAAAATTAGTATTCGCACTCCAGTGAATGCAACAGTAGGATAAGTGTTGGATAGTGGAGGGGTAAAAAAATGTATTCCCACTCCAGTGAGTGCAACAGTAGGGAAAGTGTTGGACAGCGGAGGGGCAAAAATACCTATTCCCACTCCAGAGAGTGCAGCAGTAGGGATAATGTTGGATAGCAGATAGGTAATAATTACAATAACCACTCCACTGAATGCAACAGTAGGATAAGTGTTTGATAGCGGAGGGGTAAAAAGTGTATTCCCACTCCAGTGAGTGCAACTGTAGGGAAAGTGTTGGATAGCGTAGTGGCAAAAATTACTATTCCCACTCCAGAGAGTGCAACAGTAGGGAAAGTGTTGGATAGTGGAGAGTTAAAAATTACTATTCCCACTCCAGTGAGTGCAACAGTAGGGAAAGTGCTGGAAAGCGGAGGGGTAAAATTACTATTCCAACTCCAGTGAGTGCAACAGTAGTGAAAGTGTTGGATAGCGGAGAGGTAAAATTTATTATTCCCACTCCAGTGAGAGCAACAGTAGGGAAAGTGTTGGATAGCGGAGAGGTAAAAATTACTATTCCCACCCCACTGAATGCAACAGTAGGATAAGTGTTTGATAGCGGAGGGGTAAAAAAATGTATTCCCACTCCAGTGAATGCAACAGTAGGGAAAGTGTTGGATAGCGGAGGGGCAAAAATACCTACTCCCACTCCAGAGAGTGCAACAGTAGGGAAAATGTTGGATAGCAGATACGTAACAATTACAATTCCTACTCCACTGAATGCAACAGTTGGATAAGTGTTTGATAGCGGAGGGGTAAAAAAGTGTGTTCCCACACCAGTGAGTGCAACAGTAGGGAAAGTGTTGGATAGTGGAGAGGTAAAAATTACTATTCCCACTCCAGTTAGTGCAACAGTAGGGAAAGTGCTGGATAGCGGAGGGATAAAAATTACTATTCCCACTCCACTGAGTGCAACAGTAGGATAAGTGATGGATAGCGGAGAGGTAAAAATTACTATTCCCACTCCAGTGAGTGCAACAGTAGGGAAAGTGTTGGATAGTGGAGAGGTAAAAATTACTATTCCCACTCCAGTGAGTGCAACAGTATGGAAAGTGCTGGATTGCAGAGGGGTAAAATGTATTATTCCCACTCCAGTGAGAGCAACAGTAGGGAAAGTGTTGGATAGTGGTGGGGCAAAAATTACTATTCCCACTCCAAAGAGTGCAACAGTAGAGGAAATGTTGGAAAACGGAGGGGTAAAATTAGTATTCCCACTCCACTGAATGCAACAGTAGGACAAGTGTTGGATAGCGGAGGGGTAAAAAATGTATTCCCCCTCCAGTGAGTGCAACAGTAGGGAAAGTGCTGGATAGCGGAGAGGTAAAAATTACTATTCCCACTCCAGTGAGTATAATAGTAGGGAAAGTGCTGGATAGCGGAGGAGTAAAAATTACTATTCCAACTTCAGGGAGTACAACAGTAGGGAAAGTGCTGGATTGCAGAGGGGTAAAATTTACTATTCCCACTCCAGTGAGAGCAACAGTAGGGAAAGTGTTGGATAGTGGTGGGGCAAAAATTACTATTCCCACTCCAAAGAGTGCAACAGTAGAGAAAATGTTGGAAAACGGAGGGGTAAAATTAGTATTCCCACTCCACTGAATGCAACAGTAGGACAATTGTTGGATAGCGGAGGGGTAAAAAAATGTATTCCCACTCCAGTGAGTGCAACAGTAGTGAAAGTGCTGGATAGCGGAGAGGTAAAAATTACTATTCCCACTCCAGTGAGTATAATACTAGGGAAAGTGCTGGATAGCGGAGGGGTAAAAATTACTATTCCAACTTCAGGGAGTTCAACAGTAGGGAAAGTTTTGGATAGCGGATGGGTAAAATGTACTATTCCAACTCCAGTGAGTGCAACAGTAGGGAAAGTGTTGGATAGCGGAGAGGTAACATTTACTACTCCCACTCCAGTGAGAGCAACAGTAGGGAAATTGTTGGATAGCTTAGGTGCAAAAATTACTATTCCCACTCCAAAGAGTGCAACAGTAGGGAAAGTGTTGGATAGCTGAGGGGTAAAAATTACTATTCCCACTCCAGTAAAAGCAACAGTAGGGAAAGTGTTGGATAGCAGAGGGGTAAGAATTACTATTCCCACTTCACTGAGTGCAACAGTAGGATAAGTGTTGGATAGCGGAGATGTAAAAATTGCTATTCCCACTCAATTTAGTGCAATAGTAGGGAAAGTGCTGGATAGCGGAGGGGTAAAAATTACTATACCAACTCCAGAGAGTGCAACAGTAGGAAAAGTGTTGGATAGGAGAGGGGTAAAAATTAGTATTCGCACTCCAGTGAATGCGACAGTAGGATAAGTGTTGGATAGTGGAGGGGTAAAAAAATGTATTCCCACTCCAGTGAGTGCAACAGTAGGGAAAGTGTTGGACAGCGGAGGGGAAAAAATTACTATTCCCACTCCAGAGACTGCAACAGTAGGGAAAGTGTTGGATAGCGGAGAGGTAAAAATTACTATTCCCACTCCACTGAATGCAACAGTAGTATAAGTGTTTGATAGCAGAGGGGTAAAAAAATGGATTCCCACTCTAGTGAGTGCAACAGTAGGGAAAGTGTTGGATAGCGGAGGGGCAAAAATACCTATTCCCACTCCAGAGAGTGCAGCAGTAGGGATAATGTTGGATAGCAGATAGGTAATAATTACTATTCCCACTCCACTGAATGCAACAGTAGGATAAGTGTTTGATAGCGGAGGGGTAAAAAGTGTATTCCCACTCCAGTGAGTGCAACAGTAGGGAAAGTGTTGGATAGCGTAGTGGCAAAAATTACTATTCCCACTTCAGAGAGTGCAACAGTAGGGAAAGTGTTGGATAGCGGAGGGGCAAAAATACCTATTCCCACTCCAGAGAGTGCAACAGTAGGGAAAATGTTGGATAGCAGATAGGTAACAATTACTATTCCCAGTCCACTGAATGCAACAGTATGATAAGTGTTTGATAGCGGAGGGGTAAAAAAGTGTATTCCCACTCCAGTGAGTGCAACAGTAGGGAAAGTGTTGGATAGCGGAGGGGCAAAAATACCTATTCCCACTCCAGAGAGTGCAACAATAGGGAAAATGTTGGATAGCAGATAGGTAACAATTACTATTCCCACTCCACTGAATGCAATAGTAGGATAAGTGTTTGATAGCGGAGGGGTAAAAAAGTGTATTCCCACTCCAGTGAGTGCAACAGTAGGGAAAGTGTTGGATAGCGGAGGGGCAAAAATTACTATTCCCACTCCAGTGAGTGCAACAGTAGGGAAAGTGTTGGATAGTGGAGAGGTAAAAATTACTATTCCCACTCCAGTTAGTGCAACAGTAGGGAAAGTGCTGGATAGCGGAGGGGTAAAAATTACTGTTCCCACTCCAGTGAGTGCAACAGTAGGGAAAGTACTGGATTGCAGAGGGGTAAAATTTACTATTCCGACTCCAGTGAGAGCAATAGTAGGGAAAGTGTTGGATAGTGGAGGGGCAAAAATTACTATTCCCACTCCAAAGAGTGCAACAGTAGAGAAAATGTTGGAAAGCGGAGGGGTAAAAATTAGTATTCCCACTCCACTGAATGCAACAGTAGGACAAGTGTTGGATAGCGGAGGGGTAATAAAATGAATTCCCACTCCAGTGAGTGCAACAGTAGGGAAAGTGTTGGATAGGGGAGAGGTAAAAATTACTATTCCTACTCCAAAGAGTGCAACAGTAGAGACAATGATGGATAGCTGAGGGGTAAAAAGAAGTATTCCCACTCCACTGAATGCAACAGTAGGATAAGTGTTAAATAGCGGAGGGGTAAAAAAATGTATTCCCACTCCAGTGAGTGCAACAGTAGGGAAAGGGCTGGATAGCGAAGGGGTAAAAATAACTATTCAAACTCCAGTGAGTGCAACAGTAGGGAAAGTGTTGGATAGCAGACAGGTAAAATGTATTATTCCCACTCCAGTGAGAGCAACGGAAGGGAAAGTGTTGGAAAGTGGAGGGGCAAAAGTTACTATTCCAACTCCAGTGAGTGCAACAGCTGGGAAAGTACAGGATAACAGAGAGATAAAAATTACTATTCCCACTTCAGAGAGTGCAACAGTAGGGAAAGTGTTGGATAGCGGATGGGTAATATTTACTATTCCTACTCCAGTGAGAGCAACAATAGGGAAAGTGTTGGATAGCGGAGGGGCAAAAATTAGTATTCCGACTCCAAAGAATGCAACAGTAGAGAAAATGTTGGATAGCGGAGGGGTAAAAATTAGTATTCGCACTCCACTGAATGCAGCAGTAGGATAAGAGTTGGATTGCGGAGAGGTAAAAAAATGTATTCCGAATCCAGTGAGTGCAACAGTAGGAAAAGTGTTGGATAGCCGAGGGGCAAAAATTACTATACCCACTCCAGAGATTGCAACAGTAGGGAAAGTGGTGGATAGTGGAGAGGTAAAATTTACTATTCCCACTCCAGTGAGAGCAACATTAGGAAAAGTGTTGGATAGCGGAGGGGTAAAAATTACTATTCCCACTCCAGTAAAAGCAACAGTAGGAAAAGTGTTGGATAGGAGAAGGGTAAAAATTACTAATCCCACACCACTGAGTGCAACAGTACGATAAGTGATGGATAGCGGAGAGGTAAAAATTACTATTCCCACTCCAGTGAGTGCAACAGTAGGGAAAGTGCTGGATTGCAGAGGGGTAAAATTTACTATTCCCACTCCAGTGAGAGCAACAGTAGGGAAAGTGTTGGATAGTGGTGGGGCAAAAATTACTATTCCCACTCCAAAGAGTGCAACAGTAGAGAAAATGTTGGAAAACGGAGGGGTAAAATTAGTATTCCCACTCCACTGAATGAAAGAGTAGGACAAGTGTTGGATAGCGGAGGGGTAACAAAATGTATTCCCACTCCAGTGAGTGCAACAGTAGGGAAAGTGCTGAATAGCGGAGAGGTCAAAATTACTATTCCCACTCCAGTGAGTATAATAGTAGGGAAAGTGCTGGATAGCGGAGGGGTAAAAATTACTATTCCAACTTCAGGGAGTACAACAGTAGGGAAAGTGTTGGATAGCGGATGGGTAAAATGTACTATTCCAACTCCAGTGAGTGCAACAGTAGGGAAAGTGTTGGATAGCGGAGAGGTAACATTTACTACTCCCACTCCAGTGAGAGCAACAGTAGGGAAATTGTTGGATAGCTTAGGGGCAAAAATTACTATTCCCACTCCAAAGAGTGCAACAGTAGGGAAAGTGTTGGATAGCTGAGGGGTAAAAATTACTATTCCCACTCCAGTAAAAGCAACAGTAGGGAAAGTGTTGGATAGCAGAGGGGTAAGAATTACTATTCCCACTTCACTGAGTGCAACAGTAGGATAAGTGTTGGATAGCGGAGATGTAAAAATTGCTATTCCCACTCAATTGAGTGCAATAGTAGGGAAAGTGCTGGATATCGGAGGGGTAAAAATTACTATACCAACTCCAGAGAGTGCAACAGTAGGAAAAGTGTTGGATAGGAGAGGGGTAAAAATTAGTATTCGCACTCCAGTGAATGCAACAGTAGGATAAGTGTTGGATAGTGGAGGGGTAAAAAAATGTATTCCCACCCCAGTGAGTGCAACAGTAGGGAAAGTGTTGGACAGCGGAGGGGCAAAAATACCTATTCCCACTCCAGAGAGTGCAGCAGTAGGGATAATGTTGGATAGCAGATAGGTAATAATTACTATTCCCACTCCACTGAATGCAACAGTAGGATAAGTGTTTGATAGCGGAGGGGTAAAAAGTGTATTCCCACTCCAGTGAGTGCAACTGTAGGGAAAGTGTTGGATAGCGTAGTGGCAAAAATTACTATTCCCACTCCAGAGAGTGCAACAGTAGGGAAAGTGTTGGATAGTGGAGAGTTAAAAATTACTATTCCCACTCCAGTGAGTGCAACAGTAGGGAAAGTGCTGGAAAGCAGAGGGGTAAAATTACTATTCCAACTCCAGTGAGTGCAACAGTAGTGAAAGTGTTGGATAGCGGAGAGGTAAAATTTATTATTCCCACTGCAGTGAGAGCAACAGTAGGGAAAGTGTTGGATAGCGGAGAGGTAAAAATTACTATTCCCATTCCCACTGAATGCAACAGTAGGATAAGTGTTTGATAGCGGAGGGGTAAAAAAGTGTATTCCCACACCAGTGAGTGCAACAGTAGGGAAATTGTTGGATAGTGGAGAGGTAAAAATTACTATTCCCACTCCAGTTAGTGCAACAGTAGGGAAAGTGCTGGATAGCGGAGGGGTAAAAATTACTATTCCCACTCCACTGAGTGCAACAGTAGGATAAGTGATGGATAGCGGAGAGGTAAAAATTACTATTCCCACTCCAGTGAGTGCAACAGTAGGGAAAGTGTTGGATAGTGGAGAGGTAAAAATTACTATTCCCACTCCAGTGAGTGCAACAGTAGGGAAAGTGCTGGATTGCAGAGGGGTAAAATTTATTATTCCCACTCCAGTGAGAGCAACAGTAGGGAAAGTGCTGGATAGCGGAGAGGTAAAAATTACTATTCCCACTCCAGTGAGTATAATAGTAGGGAAAGTGCTGGATAGCGGAGGAGTAAAAATTACTATTCCAACTTCAGGGAGTACAACAGTAGGGAAAGTGCTGGATTGCAGAGGGGTAAAATTTACTATTCCCACTCCAGTGAGAGCAACAGTAGGGAAAGTGTTGGATAGTGGTGGGGCAAAATTACTATTCCCACTCCAAAGAGTGCAACAGTAGAGAAAATGTTGGAAAACGGAGGGGTAAAATTAGTATTCCCACTCCACTGAATGCAACAGTAGGACAAGTGTTGGATAGCGGAGGGGTAAAAAATGTATTCCCACTCCAGTGAGTGCAACAGTAGGGAAAGTGCTGGATAGCGGAGAGGTAAAAATTACTATTCCCACTCCAGTGAGTATAATACTAGGGAAAGTGCTGGATAGCGGAGGGGTAAAAATTACTATTCCAACTTCAGGGAGTTCAACAGTAGGGAAAGTGTTGGATAGCGGATGGGTAAAATGTACTATTCCAACTCCAGTGAGTGCAACAGTAGGGAAAGTGTTGGATAGCGGAGAGGTAACATTTACTACTCCCACTCCAGTGAGAGCAACAGTAGGGAAATTGTTGGATAGCTTAGGGGCAAAAATTACTATTCCCACTCCAAAGAGTGCAACAGTAGGGAAAGTGTTGGATAGCGGATGGGTAATATTTACTATTCCTACTCCAGTGAGAGCAACAATAGGGAAAGTGTTGGATAGCGGAGGGGCAAAAATTAGTATTCCGACTCCAAAGAATGCAACAGTAGAGAAAATGTTGGATAGCGGAGGGGTAAAAATTAGTATTCGCACTCCACTGAATGCAGCAGTAGGATAAGAGTTGGATTGCGGAGAGGTAAAAAAATGTATTCCGAATCCAGTGAGTGCAACAGTAGGAAAAGTGTTGGATAGCCGAGGGGCAAAAATTACTATACCCACTCCAGAGATTGCAACAGTAGGGAAAGTGGTGGATAGTGGAGAGGTAAAATTTACTATTCCCACTCCAGTGAGAGCAACATTAGGAAAAGTGTTGGATAGCGGAGGGGTAAAAATTACTATTCCCACTCCAGTAAAAGCAACAGTAGGAAAAGTGTTGGATAGGAGAAGGGTAAAAATTACTAATCCCACACCACTGAGTGCAACAGTACGATAAGTGATGGATAGCGGAGAGGTACAAATTACTATTCCCACTCCAGTGAGTGCAACAGTAGGGAAAGTGCTGGATTGCAGAGGGGTAAAATTTACTATTCCCACTCCAGTGAGAGCAACAGTAGGGAAAGTGTTGGATAGTGGTGGGGCAAAAATTACTATTCCCACTCCAAAGAGTGCAACAGTAGAGAAAATGTTGGAAAACGGAGGGGTAAAATTAGTATTCCCACTCCACTGAATGAAAGAGTAGGACAAGTGTTGGATAGCGGAGGGGTAACAAAATGTATTCCCACTCCAGTGAGTGCAACAGTAGGGAAAGTGCTGAATAGCGGAGAGGTAAAAATTACTATTCCCACTCCAGTGAGTATAATAGTAGGGAAAGTGCTGGATAGCGGAGGGGTAAAAATTACTATTCCAACTTCAGGGAGTACAACAGTAGGGAAAGTGTTGGATAGCGGATGGGTAAAATGTACTATTCCAACTCCAGTGAGTGCAACAGTAGGGAAAGTGTTGGATAGCGGAGAGGTAACATTTACTACTCCCACTCCAGTGAGAGCAACAGTAGGGAAATTGTTGGATAGCTTAGGGGCAAAAATTACTATTCCCACTCCAAAGAGTGCAACAGTAGGGAAAGTGTTGGATAGCTGAGGGGTAAAAATTACTATTCCCACTCCAGTAAAAGCAACAGTAGGGAAAGTGTTGGATAGCAGAGGGGTAAGAATTACTATTCCCACTTCACTGAGTGCAACAGTAGGATAAGTGTTGGATAGCGGAGATGTAAAAATTGCTATTCCCACTCAATTGAGTGCAATAGTAGGGAAAGTGCTGGATATCGGAGGGGTAAAAATTACTATACCAACTCCAGAGAGTGCAACAGTAGGAAAAGTGTTGGATAGGAGAGGGGTAAAAATTAGTATTCGCACTCCAGTGAATGCAACAGTAGGATAAGTGTTGGATAGTGGAGGGGTAAAAAATGTATTCCCACCCCAGTGAGTGCAACAGTAGGGAAAGTGTTGGACAGCGGAGGGGCAAAAATACCTATTCCCACTCCAGAGAGTGCAGCAGTAGGGATAATGTTGGATAGCAGATAGGTAATAATTACTATTCCCACTCCACTGAATGCAACAGTAGGATAAGTGTTTGATAGCGGAGGGGTAAAAGTGTATTCCCACTCCAGTGAGTGCAACTGTAGGGAAAGTGTTGGATAGCGTAGTGGCAAAAATTACTATTCCCACTCCAGAGAGTGCAACAGTAGGGAAAGTGTTGGATAGTGGAGAGTTAAAAATTACTATTCCCACTCCAGTGAGTGCAACAGTAGGGAAAGTGCTGGAAAGCAGAGGGGTAAAATTACTATTCCAACTCCAGTGAGTGCAACAGTAGTGAAAGTGTTGGATAGCGGAGAGGTAAAATTTATTATTCCCACTGCAGTGAGAGCAACAGTAGGGAAAGTGTTGGATAGCGGAGAGGTAAAAATTACTATTCCCATTCCCACTGAATGCAACAGTAGGATAAGTGTTTGATAGCGGAGGGGTAAAAAAATGTATTCCCACTCCAGTGAATGCAACAGTAGGGAAAGTGTTGGATAGCGGAGGGGCAAAAATACCTACTCCCACTCCAGAGAGTGCAACAGTAGGGAAAATGTTGGATAGCAGATAGGTAACAATTACTATTCCCACTCCACTGAATGCAACAGTAGGATAAGTGTTTGATAGCGGAGGGGTAAAAAAGTGCATTCCCACACCAGTGAGTGCAACAGTAGGGAAATTGTTGGATAGTGGAGAGGTAAAAATTACTATTCCCACTCCAGTTAGTGCAACAGTAGGGAAAGTGCTGGATAGCGGAGGGGTAAAAATTACTATTCCCACTCCACTGAGTGCAACAGTAGGATAAGTGATGGATAGCGGAGAGGTAAAAATTACTATTCCCACTCCAGTGAGTGCAACAGTAGGGAAAGTGTTGGATAGTGGAGAGGTAAAAATTACTATTCCCACTCCAGTGAGTGCAACAGTAGGGAAAGTGCTGGATTGCAGAGGGGTAAAATTTATTATTCCCACTCCAGTGAGAGCAACAGTAGGGAAAGTGTTGGATAGTGGTGGGGCAAAAATTACTATTCCCACTCCAAAGAGTGCAACAGTAGAGAAAATGTTGGAAAACGGAGGGGTAAAATTAGTATTCCCACTCCACTGAATGCAACAGTAGGACAAGTGTTGGATAGCGGAGGGGTAAAAAAATGTATTCCCCTCCAGTGAGTGCAACAGTAGGGAAAGTGCTGGATAGCGGAGAGGTAAAAATTACTATTCCCACTCCAGTGAGTATAATAGTAGGGAAAGTGCTGGATAGCGGAGGAGTAAAAATTACTATTCCAACTTCAGGGAGTACAACAGTAGGGAAAGTGCTGGATTGCAGAGGGGTAAAATTTACTATTCCCACTCCAGTGAGAGCAACAGTAGGGAAAGTGTTGGATAGTGGTGGGGCAAAAATTACTATTCCCACTCCAAAGAGTGCAACAGTAGAGAAAATGTTGGAAAACGGAGGGGTAAAATTAGTATTCCCACTCCACTGAATGCAACAGTAGGACAAGTGTTGGATAGCGGAGGGGTAAAAAATGTATTCCCACTCCAGTGAGTGCAACAGTAGGGAAAGTGCTGGATAGCGGAGAGGTAAAAATTACTATTCCCACTCCAGTGAGTATAATACTAGGGAAAGTGCTGGATAGCGGAGGGGTAAAAATTACTATTCCAACTTCAGGGAGTTCAACAGTAGGGAAAGTGTTGGATAGCGGATGGGTAAAATGTACTATTCCAACTCCAGTGAGTGCAACAGTAGGGAAAGTGTTGGATAGCGGAGAGGTAACATTTACTACTCCCACTCCAGTGAGAGCAACAGTAGGGAAATTGTTGGATAGCTTAGGGGCAAAAATTACTATTCCCACTCCAAAGAGTGCAACAGTAGGGAAAGTGTTGGATAGCTGAGGGGTAAAAATTACTATTCCCACTCCAGTAAAAGCAACAGTAGGGAAAGTGTTGGATAGCAGTGGGGTAAGAATTACTATTCCCACTTCACTGAGTGCAACAGTAGGATAAGTGTTGGATAGCGGAGATGTAAAAATTGCTATTCACACTCAATTTAGTGCAATAGTAGGGAAAGTGCTGGATAGCGGAGGGGTAAAAATTAGTATTTGCACTCCACTGAATGCAGCAGTAGGATAAGAGTTGGATAGCCGAGGGGCAAAAATTACTATACCCACTCCAGAGATTGCAACAGTAGGTAAAGTGGTGGATAGAGGAGAGGTAAAAATTACTATTCCCACTCCAGTGAGTGCAACAGTAGGGAAAGTGCTGGATAGCGGAGGGGTAAAATTACTATTCCAACTCCAGTGAGTGCAACCGTAGGGAAACTGTTGGATAGCGGAGAGGTAAAATTTACTATTCCCACTCCAGTGAGAGCAACAGTAGGAAAAGTGTTGGATAGCGGAGCGGGAAACATTACTATTCCCACTCCAGTGAGAGCAACAGTAGGAAAAGTGTTGAATAGCGGAGGGGTAAAAATTACTATTCCCACTCCAGTAAAAGCAACAGTAGGAAAAGTGTTGGATAGGAGAAGGGTAAAAATTACTAATCCCACACCACTGAGTGCAACAGTATGATAAGTGATGGATAGCGGAGAGGTAAAAATTACTATTCCCTCTCCAGTGAGTGCAACAGTAGGGAAAGTGCTGGATTGCAGAGGGGTAAAATGTACTATTCCCACTCCAGTGAGAGCAACAGTAGGGAAAGTGTTGGATAGTGGTGGGGCAAAAATTACTATTCCCACTCCAAAGAGTGCAACAGTAGAGAAAATGTTGGAAAACGGAGGGGTAAAATTAGTATTCCCACTCCACTGAATGCAACAGTAGGACAAGTGTTGGATAGCGGAGGGGTAAAAAAATGTATTCCCACTCCAGTGAGTGCAACAGTAGGGAAAGTGCTGGATAGCGGAGAGGTAAAAATTACTATTCCCACTCCAGTGAGTATAATACTAGGGAAAGTGCTGGATAGCGGAGGGGTAAAAACTACTATTCCAACTTCAGGGAGTACAACAGTAGGGAAAGTGTTGGATAGCGGATGGGTAAAATGTACTATTCCAACTCCAGTGAGTGCAACAGTAGGGAAAGTGTTGGATAGCGGAGAGGTAACATTTACTACTCCCACTCCAGTGAGAGCAACAGTAGGGAAATTGTTGGATAGCTTAGGGGCAAAAATTACTATTCCCACTCCAAAGAGTGCAACAGTAGGGAAAGTGTTGGATAGCTGAGGGGTAAAAATTACTATTCCCACTCCAGTAAAAGCAACAGTAGGGAAAGTGTTGGATAGCAGATGGGTAAGAATTACTATTCCCACTTCACTGAGTGCAACAGTAGGATAAGTATGGATAGCGGAGATGTAAAAATTGCTATTCCCACTCAATTTAGTGCAATAGTAGGGAAAGTGCTGGATAGCGGAGGGGTAAAAATTACTATACCAACTCCAGAGAGTGCAACAGTAGGAAAAGTGTTGGATAGGAGAGGGGTAAAAATTAGTATTCGCACTCCAGTGAATGCAACAGTAGGATAAGTGTTGGATAGTGGAGGGGTAAAAAAATGTATTCCCACTCCAGTGAGTGCAACAGTAGGGAAAGTGTTGGACAGCGGAGGGGAAAAAATTACTATTCCCACTCCAGAGACTGCAACAGTAGGGAAAGTGTTGGATAGCGGAGAGGTAAAAATTACTATTCCCACTCCACTGAATGCAACAATAGTATAAGTGTTTGATAGCAGAGGGGTAAAAAAAATGGATTCCCACTCTAGTGAGTGCAACAGTAGGGAAAGTGTTGGATAGCGGAGGGGCAAAAATACCTATTCCCACTCCAGAGAGTGCAGCAGTAGGGATAATGTTGGATAGCAGATAGGTAATAATTACTATTCCCACTCCACTGAATGCAACAGTAGGATACGTGTTTGATAGCGGAGGGGTAAAAGTGTATTCCCACTCCAGTGAGTGCAACAGTAGGGAAAGTGTTGGATAGCGTAGTGCAAAAATTACTATTCCCACTCCAGAGAGTGCAACAGTAGGGAAAGTGTTGGATAGCGGAGGGGCAAAAATACCTATTCCCACTCCAGAGAGTGCAACAGTAGGGAAAATGTTGGATAGCAGATAGGTAACAATTACTATTCCCACTCCACTGAATGCAACAGTAGGATAAGTGTTTGATAGCGGAGGGGTAAAAAAGTGTATTCCCACTCCAGTAAGTGCAACAGTAGGGAAAGTGTTGGATAGCGGAGGGGCAAAAATACCTATTCCCACTCCAGAGAGTGCAACAGTAGGGAAAATGTTGGATAGCAGATAGGTAACAATTACTATTCCCACTCCACTGAATGCAACAGTAGGATAAGTGTTTGATAGCGGAGGGGTAAAAAAGTGTATTCCCACTCCAGTGAGTGCAACAGTAGGGAAAGTGTTGGATAGCGGAGGGGCAAAAATTACTATTCCCACTCCAGTGAGTGCAACAGTAGGGAAAACGTTGGATAGCGGGAGGGTAAAAATTACTATTCCCACTCCAGTTAGTGCAACAGTAGGGAAAGTGCTGGATAGCGGAGGGGTAAAAATTACTATTCCCACTCCAGTGAGTGCAACAGTAGGGAAAGTACTGGATTGCAGAGGGGTAAAATTTACTATTCCGACTCCAGTGAGAGCAATAGTAGGGAAAGTGTTGGATAGTGGAGGGGCAAAAATTACTATTCCCACTCCAAAGAGTGCAACAGTAGAGAAAATGTTGGAAAGCGGAGGGGTAAAAATTAGTATTCCCACTCCACTGAATGCAACAGTAGGACAAGTGTTGGATAGCGGAGGGGTAATAAAATGAATTCCCACTCCAGTGAGTGCAACAGTAGGGAAAGTGTTGGATAGGGGAGACGTAAAAATTACTATTCCTACTCCAAAGAGTGCAACAGTAGAGACAATGATGGATAGCTGAGGGTAAAAAGAAGTATTCCCACTCCACTAAATGCAACAGTAGGATAAGTGTTAAATAGCGGAGGGGTAAAAAAATGTATTCCCCCGTCCAGTGAGTGCAACAGTAGGGAAAGGGCTGGATAGCGGAGGGGTAAAAATAACTATTCAAACTCCAGTTAGTGCAACAGTAGGGAAAGTGTTGGATAGCAGACAGGTAAAATGTATTATTCCCACTCCATGTGAGAGCAACGGAAGGGAAAGTGTTGGAAAGTGGAGGGGCAAAAGTTACTATTCCAACTCCAGTGAGTGCAACAGCTGGGAAAGTACAGGATAACAGAGAGATAAAAATTACTATTCCCACTTCAGAGAGTGCAACAGTAGGGAAAGTGTTGGATAGCGGATGGGTAATATTTACTATTCCTTCTCCAGTGAGAGCAACAATAGGGAAAGTGTTGGATAGCGGAAGGGCAAAAATTAGTATTCCGACTCCAAAGAATGCAACAGTAGAGAAAATTTTGGATAGCTGAGGGGTAAAAATTAGTATTCGCACTCCACTGAATGCAGCAGTAGGATAAGAGTTGGATAGCCGAGGGGCAAAAATTACTATACCCACTCCAGAGATTGCAACAGTAGGGAAAGTGGTGGATAAGCGGAGAGGTAAAAATTACTATTCCCACTCCAGTGAGTGCAACAGTAGGGAAAGTGCTGGATAGCGGAGGGGTAAAATTACTATTCCAACTCCAGTGAGTGCAACCGTAGGGAAACTGTTGGATAGCGGAGAGGTAAAATTTACTATTCCCACTCCAGTGAGAGCAACAGTAGGAAAAGTGTTGGATAGCGGAGCGGGAAACATTACTATTCCCACTCCAAAGAGTGCAACAGTAGAGAAAATGTTGAATAGCGGAGGTGTAAAAATTACTATTCCCACTCCAGTAAAAGCAACAGTAGGAAAAGTGTTGGATAGGAGAAGGGTAAAAATTACTAATCCCACACCACTGAGTGCAACAGTACGATAAGTGATGGATAGCGGAGAGGTAAAAATTACTATTCCCACTCCAGTGAGTGCAACAGTAGGGAAAGGGCTGGATTGCAGAGGGGTAAAATTTACTATTCCCACTCCAGTGAGAGCAACAGTAGGGAAAGTGTTGGATAGTGGTGGGGCAAAAATTACTATTCCCACTCCAAAGAGTGCAACAGTAGAGAAAATGTTGGAAAACGGAGGGGTAAAATTAGTATTCCCACTCCACTGAATGCAACAGTAGGACAAGTGTTGGATAGCGGAGGGGTAAAAAAATGTATTCCCACTCCAGTGAGTGCAACAGTAGGGAAAGTGCTGGATAGCGGAGAGGTAAAAATTACTATTCCCACTCCAGTGAGTATAATAGTAGGGAAAGTGCTGGATAGCGGAGGGGTAAAAACTACTATTCCAACTTCAGGGAGTACAACAGTAGGGAAAGTGTTGGATAGCGGATGGGTAAAATGTACTATTCCAACTCCAGTGAGTGCAACAGTAGGGAAATTGTTGGATAGCTTAGGGGCAAAAATTACTATTCCCACTCCAAAGAGTGCAACAGTAGGGAAAGTGTTGGATAGCTGAGGGGTAAAAATTACTATTCCCACTCCAGTAAAAGCAACAGTAGGGAAAGTGTTGGATAGCAGAGGGGTAAGAATTACTATTCCCACTTCACTGAGTGCAACAGTAGGATAAGTGTTGGATAGCGGAGATGTAAAAATTGCTATTCCCACTCAATTGAGTGCAATAGTAGGGAAAGTGCTGGATAGCGGAGGGGTAAAAATTACTATACCAACTCCAGAGAGTGCAACAGTAGGAAAAGTGTTGGATACGAGAGGGGTACAAATTAGTATTCGCACTCCAGTGAATGCAACAGTAGGATAAGTGTTGGATAGTGGAGGGGTAAAAAAATGTATTCCCACTCCACTGAGTGCAACAGTAGGATAAGTGATGGATAGCGGAGAGGTAAAAATTACTATTCCCACTCCAGTGAGTGAAACAGTAGGGAAAGTACTGGATTGCAGAGGGGTAAAATTTACTATTCCCACTCCAGTGAGAGCAATAGTAGGGAAAGTGTTGGATAGGGGAGGGGCAAAAATTACTATTCCCACTCCAAAGAGTGCAACAGTAGAGAAAATGTTGGAAAGCGGAGGGGTAAAAATTAGTATTCCCACTCCACTGAATGCAACAGTAGGACAAGTGTTGGATAGCGGAGGGGTAATAAAATGAATTCCCACTCCAGTGAGTGCAACAGTAGGGAAAGTGTTGGATAGGGGAGAGGTAAAAATGACTATTCCTACTCCAAAGAGTGCAACAGTAGAGACAATGATGGATAGCTGAGGGGTAAAAAGAAGTATTCCCACTCCACTGAATGCAACAGTAGGATAAGTGTTAAATAGCGGAGGGGTAAAAAAATGTATTCCCACTCCAGTGAGTGCAACAGTAGGGAAAGGGCTGGATAGCGAAGGGGTAAAAATAACTATTCAAACTCCAGTGAGTGCAACAGTAGGGAAAGTGTTGGATAGCAGACAGGTAAAATGTATTATTCGCACTCCAGTGAGAGCAACGGAAGGGAAAGTGTTGGAAAGTGGAGGGGCAAAAGTTACTATTCCAACTCCAGTGAGTGCAACAGCTGGGAAAGTACAGGATAACAGAGAGATAAAAATTACTATTCCCACTTCAGAGAGTGCAACAGTAGGGAAATTGTTGGATAGCGGATGGGTAATATTTACTATTCCTACTCCAGTGAGAGCAACAATAGGGAAAGTGTTGGATAGCGGAGGGGCAAAAATTAGTATTCCGACTCCAAAGAATGCAACAGTAGAGAAAATTTTGGATAGCGGAGGGGTAAAAATTAGTATTCGCACTCCACTGAATGCAGCAGTAGGATAAGAGTTGGATAGCGGAGGGGTAAAAAAATGTATTCCGAATCCAGTGAGTGCAACAGTAGGAAAAGTGTTGGATAGCCGAGGGGCAAAAATTACTATACTCACTCCAGAGATTGCAACAGTAGGGAAAGTGGTGGATAGAGGAGAGGTAAAAATTACTATTCCCACTCCAGTGAGTGCAACAGTAGGGAAAGTGCTGGATAGCGGAGGGGTAAAATTACTATTCCAACTCCAGTGAGTGCAACCGTAGGGAAACTGTTGGATAGCGGAGAGGTAAAATTGACTATTCCCACTCCAGTGAGAGCAACAGTAGGAAAAGTGTTGGATAGCGGAGCGGGAAACATTACTATTCCCACTCCAAAGAGTGCAACAGTAGAGAAAATGTTGAATAGCGGAGGGGTAAAAATTACTATTCCCACTCCAGTAAAAGCAACAGTAGGAAAAGTGTTGGATAGGAGAAGGGTAAAAATTACTATTCCCACTCCAGTGAGTGCAACAGTAGGGAAAGTGCTGGATTGCAGAGGGGTAAAATTTACTATTCCCACTCCAGTGAGAGCAACAGTAGGGAAAGTGTTGGATAGTGGTGGGGCAAAAATTACTATTCCCACTCCAAAGAGTGCAACAGTAGAGAAATGTTGGAAAACGGAGGGGTAAAATTAGTATTCCCACTCCACTGAATGCAACAGTAGGACAAGTGTTGGATAGCGGAGGGGTAAAAAATGTATTCCCACTCCAGTGAGTGCAACAGTAGGGAAAGTGCTGGATAGCGGAGAGGTAAAAATTACTATTCCCACTCCAGTGAGTATAATAGTAGGGACAGTGCTGGATAGCGGAGGGGTAAAAACTACTATTCCAACTTCAGGGAGTACAACAGTAGGGAAAGTGTTGGATAGCGGATGGGTAAAATGTACTATTCCAACTCCAGTGAGTGCAACAGTAGGGAAAGTGTTGGATAGCGGAGAGGTAACATTTACTACTCCCACTCCAGTGAGAGCAACAGTAGGGAAATTGTTGGATAGCTTAGGGGCAAAAATTACTATTCCCACTCCAAAGAGTGCAACAGGAGGGAAAGTGTTGGATAGCTGAGGGGTAAAAATTACTATTCCCACTCCAGTAAAAGCAACAGTAGGGAAAGTGTTGGATAGCAGAGGGGTAAGAATTACTATTCCCACTTCACTGAGTGCAACAGTAGGATAAGTGTTGGATAGAGGAGATGTAAAAATTGCTATTCCCACTCAATTGAGTGCAAGAGTAGGGAAAGTGCTGGATAGCGGAGGGGTAAAAATTACTATACCAACTCCAGAGAGTGCAACAGTAGGAAAAGTGTTGGATAGGAGAGGGGTAAAAATTAGTATTCGCACTCCAGTGAATGCAACAGTAGGATAAGTGTTGGATAGTGGAGGGGTAAAAATGTATTCCCACTCCAGTGAGTGCAACAGTAGGGAAAGTGTTGGACAGCGGAGGGGAAAAATTACTATTCCCACTCCAGAGACTGCAACAGTAGGGAAAGTGTTGGATAGCGGAGAGGTAAAAATTACTATTCCCACTCCACTGAATGCAACAGTAGTATAAGTGTTTGATAGCAGAGGGGTAAAAAAATGGATTCCCATTCTAGTGAGTGCAACAGTAGGGAAAGTGTTGGATAGCGGAGGGGCAAAATACCTATTCCCACTCCAGAGAGTGCAGCAGTAGGGATAATGTTGGATAGCAGATAGGTAATAATTACTATTCCCACTCCACTGAATGCAACAGTAGGATAAGTGTTTGATAGCGGAGGGGTAAAAGTGTATTCCCACTACAGTGAGTGCAACAGTAGGGAAAGTGTTGGATAGCGTAGTGGCAAAAATTACAATTCCCACTCCAGAGAGTGCAACAGTAGGGAAAGTGTTGGATAGTGGAGAGTTAAAAATTACTATTCCCACTCCAGTGAGTGCAACAGTAGGGAAAGTGCTGGAAAGCGGAGGGGTAAAATTACTATTCCAACTCCAGTGAGTGCAACAGTAGTGAAAGTGTTGGATAGCGGAGAGGTAAAATTTACTATTCCCACTCCAGTGAGAGCAACAGTAGGGAAAGTGTTGGATAGCGGAGAGGTAAAAATTACTATTCCCACCCCACTGAATGCAACAGTAGGATAAGTGTTTGATAGCGGAGGGGTAAAAAAATGTATTCCCACTCCAGTGAATGCAACAGTAGGGAAGGTGTTGGATAGCGGAGGGGCAAAAATACCTATTCCCACTCCGGAGAGTGCAACAGTAGGGAAAATGTCGGATAGCAGATAGGTAACAATTACTATTCCCACTCCACAGAATGCAACAGTAGGATAAGTGTTTGATAGCGGAGGGGTAAAAAAGTGTATTCCCACTCCAGTGAGTGCAACAGTAGGGAAAGTGTTGGATAGCGGAGGGGCAAAAATTACTATTCCCACTCCAGTGAGTGCAACAGTAGGGAAAGTGTTGGATAGTGGAGAGGTAAAAATTACTATTCCCACTCCAGTTAGTGCAACAGTAGGGAAAGTGCTGGATAGCGGAGGGGTAAAAATTACTATTCCCACTCCACTGAGTGCAACAGTAGGATAAGTGATGGATAGCGGAGAGGTAAAAATTACTATTCCCACTCCAGTGAGTGCAACAGTAGGGAAAGTACTGGATTGCAGAGGGGTAAAATTTACTATTCCCACTCCAGTGAGAGCAATAGTAGGGAAAGTGTTGGATAGTGGAGGGGCAAAAATTACTATTCCCACTCCAAAGAGTGCAACAGTAGAGAAAATGTTGGAAAGCGGAGCGGTAAAAATTAGTATTCCCACTCCACTGAATGCAACAGTAGGACAAGTGTTGGATAGCGGAGGGGTAATAAAATGAATTCCCACTCCAGTGAGTGCAACATTAGGGAAAGTGTTGGATAGGGGAGAGGTAAAAATTACTATTCCTACACCTGAGAGTGCAACAGTAGGGAAAGTGTTGGATAGCGGAGAGGTAAAAATTACTGTTCCAAATCCAGTGAGTGCAACAGTTGGGAAAGTGCAGGATAGCAGAGAGATAAAAAATACTATTCCCACTCCAGTGAGTGCAACAGTAGGGAAAGTGTTGGATAGCGGATGGGTAAAATTTACTATTCCTACTCCAGTGAGAGCAACAGTAGGGAAAGTGTTGGATAGCGGAGGGGCAAAAATTTGTATTCCCTCTCCAAAGAGTGCAGAAGTAGAGAGATAAAAAATACTATTCCCACTCCAGTGAGTGCAACAGTAGGGAAAGTGTTGGATAGCGGAGGGGTAAAAATTTGTATTCCCACTCCACTGAATGCAACAGTAGGATAAGTGTTGGATAGCGGAGGGGTAAAAAAATGTATTCCCACTCCAGTGAGTGCAACAGTAGGGAAAGTGTTGGATAGCGGAGGGGTAAAAACTACTATTCCCACTCCAGAGAGTGCAACAGTAGGGAAAGTGTTTGATAGTGGAGAGGTAAAAATTACAATTCCCAGTCCAGTGAGTGCAACAGTAGGAAAAGTGCTGGATAGCGGAGGGATAAAAATTACTATTCCAACTCCAGTGAGTGCAACAGTAGGGAAAGTGTTGGATAGCGGAGAGGTAAAATTTACTATTCCTACTCCAGTGAGAGCAACAGTAGGGAAATTGTTGGATAGCTTAGGGGCAAAAATTACTATTCCCACTAAAAAAGAGTGCAACAGTAGAGAAAGTGTTGGATAGCTGAGGGGTAAAAATTACTATTCCCACTCCATTAAAAACAACAGTAGGGAAAGTGATGGATAGCAGAGGGATAAGATTTACTATTCCCACTACACTGAGTGCAACAGTAGGATAAGTGTTGGATAGCGGAGATGTGAAAATTACTATTCCCACTCAAGTGAGTGCAACAGTAGGGAAAGTGTTGGATAGCGGAGGGGAAATAATTACTATTCCCACTGCAGAGAGTGCAACAGTAGGGAAAGTGTTGGATAGCGAAGAGGTAAAAATTACTATTCCCACTCCACTGAATGCAACAGTAGGATAAGTGTTTGATAGCGGAGGGGTAAAAAATGTATTCCCACTCCAGTGAGTGCAACAGTAGGGAAAGTGTTGGATAGCGGAGGGGCAAAAATACCTATTCCCACTCCAGAGAGGGCAACAGTAGGGAAAGTGCTGGATAGCGGAGGGGTAAAAATTACTATTCCAACTCCAGTGAGTGCAACAGTAGGGAAAGTGTTGGACAGCGGTGAGGTAAAATTTACTATTCCCACTCCAGTAAAAGCAACAGTAGGGAAAGTGTTGGATAGCAGAGGGGTAAAAATTACTATTCCCACTCCAGTGTGTGCAACAGTAGGGAAAGTGTTGGATAACGGAGGGATAACATTTACTATTCCCACTCCAGTGAGAGCAACAGTAGGGAAAGTGTTGGATAGTGGTGGGGCAAAAATTACTATTCCCACTCCAAAGAGTGCAACAGTATGATAAGTGTTTGATAGCGGAGGGGTAAAAAAATGTATTCCCACTCCAGTGAGTGCAACAGTAGGGAAAGAGTTGGATAGCGGAGGGGCAAAAATACCTATTCCCACTCCAGAGAGGGCAACAGTAGGGAAAGTGTTGGATAGTGGAGGGGCAAAAATTACTATTCCCACTCCAAAGAGTGCAACAGTAGAGGAAATGTTGGATAGCGTAGGGGTAAAAATTAGTATTCCCACTCCACTGAATTCAACAGTAGGATAAGTGTTGGATAGCGGAGGGGTAAAAAAATGTATTCCCACTCCAGTGAGTGCAACAGTAGGGAAAGTGTTGGATAGCTGACATTGCTTTTACTATTCACACTCAAACACTTAGATTTTTTTTTATATATTAAAAATTAAAAATTAAAATTAAAATTAATTAACAAAATGTTTAAAATAAAAATAAAACATATTATACATATAAAAAGAAGACATATTATAATACTAATTACAAATAACAAAAACCTACAACAATTATATATAAAATAAAATAATAAATACATTTACAAAAGATAATTCTTTTAACCTAGAAAATATTTACAAACAAAAAAATTAATGAAAATATAAATGTGTTTATTTTATTTCCTACCCTATAACACCACACCAATAACAAAACACTTCAACATTAGTAATTAAATTATATTTACATAGTTAACATAATTAATAATGAATTAAAAAAATATTATTAATATACAAAACTAATAAACATTAATTGACCACACACTTTAACACTATAATATCCACAACACACACCTAAATTAAACTATAAAATAAGTAAAAACTATTTAAAAACTATTACTATTAACAACTAATAATCAACTAATAATCAAATAATTAAAAAATATTTAATACCCACCCTTTACCCCTTTAAAAGTAAAAACAACACACACAAAATAAGCAATTACCCAAAATAAATATCAAATAATTAAAATTAAATAACAACTATATATCAATCAATCAATCAATCAAAGAAAGCTTTATTCGATTGCTATATCAGACAATCATAAAAGCACATAAAAACATAAAAAACATATAAAACAATTCATAAGTTAAAAAATCATCCTACAAATATAAACATAATCTACAGTACATTACAATTAAAACAGTATTAAATTGACACCCTCGTCCGATTAGAATCAATCAAATAAGCATACGTTTCCTTTGACTCAGAACTTCCTTCAGAAAGATTACTATCCTAAAAACACTGTACTCGTTATCTAAATATTGTAGCGCAAGAAGAGCAGGTCGACATTGACGAAGTCCAAACAGTTTTAAAACTGGTACTAAGTACATCCTCCTTGCATGGATATAAAATCTACAAAAGAGAACCACATGAATCGTAGATTGGTTGGAGATATTGTCACAAGGACAGAGTGGAAGGTTATAAGACCAGTCATTCATTATAGGTAAAGTGACTAGTCTGTGAAATAACCCCAACCTAAATCTAGTTAATAAAAACCTATCATAAACTCCTGGTACAAAAGTTAAATAGGGTTGAATGTTAAAAGTAGATAAAATCAGCTGGTTATACAGGACTGTGGGTTTCAATATCTCAGATGACATTCTAAGTGTGTCCAACAACAAAAGGCCCTCTTTTCTAAGGGGGTCATTATGATGTCTGGCGGATCGCCGCCACCCATATGGCGGTGGCGATCCGCCCGCCATTTCCGTCCGCCCGCCTAACATTTCCACCCGCCATAGTACGATGGCGGGGGGGATCCAGGCGGACGGAAAGACCGTCCGCCAGTTTTCCGCTGGTAGGCAATCTGCCTGATTGCCTACCGGGCGGAAGAGGCCTGCAATATGGTGGCGGTGCCTTGCAGGCACCGCCATCCATATTACGATGATGGCGGTCTCATGCCTTTCCATGGCGGAGACTCCGCCATGGAAAGGCATGCGGAGAATGCCTTTGGGGGCCCGTTGCGGGCCCCCAGGTGGTTGGTGGGGTGGGTGGCTGCACTTGGGGGGTACCCATGGTACCCCTCGACATATGCATGCACAAGGTGGCAGGCACCGCATGGTGCCTGTCACGTTGTGCATGCAAAACCACAACATGCCCTTTTAACATTGTGGCAGGTGCTGAATACAGCACCGCCCGCCACAATGTTAAATATACAGGACACGACCGCCATGGTGGCGTCGCATCCTAATAGGCACAGTGGGACCGCCGCACCTCTTGCGGGCGGTCCCTTTTTCCGTTGCAATGGCGGGCGGACTTTGGCCGCCCGCCATCGTAATGACCCCCTTAGTTCTTTCCTTGTTATTGTCTGGATAGTTCTAGGATTATTAAAACAATCTATACGACCAAGATCTTTTAAAAAGTTGCGGACATATCTTATCCATGGGATCTTTAGGGCCCCTTCCAGTTTCAAGGTATCTGATAAAATGTCTCTGTTTAATTTTGCCTCTTCTTTTGTCCAGAGCCTGTGCCATAAAAGCACAGGCTCGAGCTTTATTAAATCAGAGATGAAGGGAAGTCCCAATTCCGCATGGCATATACATGATAAAGTACTAATTGGGACAGATAAAATGTATCTTAAGAAAAAAAATTCTATACGTTGGATAGGCTGCAGATCAGTGAACCCCCAAACCCCTGCACCGTACACTACTGATGAAACACACTTTGCCTTATAAATTTTAATGAGCTCCTCAGGTGGTCTTTTTCCCAAATTCCTAGCAAAGTTAGTGAGGGCAGATGTTGTTCTTAGGAGTACCAATTTTTTCGCTGCAACTGCTTGTGCCCAAGTGTCGTTATGTGCAAAGAGGATTCCCAAATATGAGAACCTTTTGGTTACCCCAATTTTCTGTCCTGTCACAAACATATCTTTAGTTTTCTTAACACCTTAGCCGCAACGCATAATAAAGGTCTTGGAGGAGTTTACTCTTAAACCAAGGTCTTTCATGAAATGAGAGAAGCTATCAAGCACCCTCTGAAGACCTACTTGTGTGCGGGACATCAGCACCGCGCCGTCTGCGTATAGGAGGGCTGGTATTGAACGTCCGGCCACTTGAGGGAAGTTTAGGTTATCTTTAAGAAGAGCCTCCCCCAAACCGTTAATATAAAGATTGAAAAGGAACGGAGCAAGGACACAGCCTTGACTGACTCCGCTCCTAATCGGAAATGAACAAATTACTTCCCACCCTTTACTCCTATAAACACCCCAACACACACCTCAAATTAATTACACAATTACCATAATTAATTACCAATTAATTTATTAGAATTATTTAACAACACATTATTAATTCATCAATTTATCAATTAATTCATCAATTAAAAATAAATTACTTGCCAGCCTTCCCACCATATACACCTATAAAAACCACAATACACACCTAAAATTAATTACACAATTACCAAAATTAAATACAAATGAATTACTTAAAATTAATTAACAACCAATTATGAATTCATAAATTAAAAATACATTACTTCGCACCCTTTACACATATAAACACCACAACACACACCTAAAGTTATTTACAAAATTACCAAAATTAATAATCAATTAATTAATTAAAATTTATTAACAACCAATTATTAATTCATCAATTAAAAATAAATTAATTCTCACCCTTCCCACCCTTTACTCCTATAAAAACCACAGCACACACCTAAAATTAATTACACAATCACTAAAATTAATAACCAATTAATTGATTAAAATTAATTAACAACCAAACATTCATTCATAAATTAAAAATAAATTACTTCCCACCATTTACACCTATAAACACAACACACACCTAAAATTAATTACACAATTACCACAATTAATAACAATTAATTAATTAAACTTAATTAACAAGCAATTATTAATTCATCAATTAAAAATAAATTACTTCCCACCCTTTACTCCTATAAAAACCACAGCACACACCTAAAATTAATTACACAATCACTAAAATTAATAACCAATTAATTGATTAAAATTAATTAACATCCAAATATTCATTCATAAATTAAAAATAAATTACTTCCCACCCTTTACACCTATGAACACCACAACCAACACCTAAAATAATTACAAAATTACGAAAATTATTAACCGATGAATTAATTAAAATTAATTAACAACCAATTATTAATTAATAAATTAAAAATAAATTACTTCCCACCATTTACACCTATAAACACCACAACAGACACCTACAAATAATTACACATTTACCACAATTAATAACAATTAATTAATTAAAATTAATTAACAACCAATTATTAATTAATTAATAATAAATTACTTTACACATTGAACACTATAACTTCTCAATTAAACAAATATTAATAAATAAAAATGAATCAATAAATTTAATATAATTAAATCACTTCCCACCCTATTCCCCTGTAAGCCCACAACCCGCTACGGAACTAAAAATGCAAAATTCAAATACATTTTTTAAATAAATTTAATATAATTAAATTACTTCCCACCCTATTCCCCTATGAACCCACAGCCCGCTACGGAACTAGACAGCACAAAATCCAAATTTAAAAAAAATTAATAACTACTAAAAATGTAACACATATATTAAAAATACAAACAATCCTTATACAAAAAACATACATCACATACATATAAAATATATACTAAAAGACATAACAATAATAAAATAATAAAAACGATATTTTTAACAACTATATTTTTGCAAATGATATTAAACACTTCAATATTTTCAAAATCGATATTACTTACCTTAAGTCAATATTCTTGACCACGATATTCTTGCTGCCGATATTTCTGACCCACAATATTAATGACTCGATCTTTGTGCAACTCGATATTTTGTACTTGATATTCTGTCTCTGCACCGTACAGGATAATGTAAAACGAATGTTACCTAAAGCCCCATTTACAAATTGGCTGAAGTTTAATCCTGGCTGGGATACATCTTCATCCAACTATGAGCGTCCCAGTATTCCCGCACAAGGAGTTTCTGGGTGCAGGAACACCAGGCTCATTTTTACCAGCTGCTACAATTGCATGAGGCTTAGGCTTCAAACACAGGCCAGCCTCAGCCCCCACCCATATATAACCATCTTTTATGACATAATAAAACTCTCCACCTGCAACAGTAAGCCTCCTCTGACCCCTTAGAACTTTCCTCACTTTAACTGGCAATGGCTCCACCACTCCAAATTACCACCTGCTTAGAGCAAGTTTAAGTGGGAGAATTAATATTCATTGAAAAGAAAATTACCATGCAGATTTTCATCCTGAAAAAGGGGTCTGCATAATTATTCCCTGTGGGGTTAACTCATAAGAGCAAGATTTAGGTGAAGATACATTGAGGAAAATGCCTCTTTTTGAATGATCACCCCCATTTTTTTGGGACTCATGCAGCTCGATTTTTGTCTGTGTATTGGGACTCTGCTACCCAGTCCCCACCACAGTGTCTGTGCTTTGACTCCTAAAACATGTTAATTGGCATATTTAACTTAACTAAGGGGGCATATTATCAAGGGGCCACGATAAAATTATCGCCGCTTTAGCGTCCGTTTTCGGGCGAAAAGCGGCGATAATTTTATCGCAATATCATCAAGGACACGCTAGCTAGCGCGTGTTTCCTTGACTTAGCGCCCGTTTCCAGCACGCCTAACTTCGCATCTCTAATGAAATGCAAAGTGGGCGTCACTGGGCGTACCCCTGATGGACTACCTGGTTAAATATCGTGAAATGTACATCCCGATATTAACAAGGAGTCCCAAGCCTTTTTGCAGACGTTATTTTGGGTCGAAAATGCAGACTTACCTATACCGAACAATGGGGGTGGATTATGCTGATACGACCACAGGGTCGTATCAGCAAGGTTATCGCCGTTTTCCATGGAACATCGCTGGAAAACCAGCGATGTTCCATGGAAAACACCGCTATCGCTGGGAAATTATCGCCATTGCGCTATGCGTTGTTAATACAGCGATAGCATGGCGATAATTGCCAGCGATAGCCGGCGATAAAAAAAATCTCACTAAGAGCGGCCAGCGATAATTATCGCTGCCGCTTGATGATATGCCCCTAAGTTTCCAGTATACAGTGCAAAGTGTACCCAGGGCCGGGAAGTTAAATGCCACTAGTGAACTGCAGTACGCATTGAGCCACCCAGTACAGGGTCAGTGTAAACATGACTGCAGGTCTACCATAGAAGCCTCACTGTGCAGCTTTTAAACTGCAAATTCAACCTGCCACACTAACCCCTTTTGAAAGGCCTAAGCCTTCCTATTAAATATTGAAAAGTCACTCCTAAGTTGGCCTCACTACCCTTAAGGCAGGGTACACAGTATAACATGTTCTTACAGTGAAAAGACCCCAAGAAGCAATTTTTTTAGTAGCAGGGTTGGCCGTTCCATAGGAAAGCAGTGAGATACAATATTAAATGTAATAATGTTATCTCCAGCTATGAAACAGCTACTAATCTCATTCTTGGACTTTTCTAAATACATATATCACAGACCCAATTCACTGCTGAAGTTGGATTTTTAATAAATTGTTTTAAAAAGAAACTTTTAGAAAGTTATCAATATCCTGCCTAAAATCTCTCGTAGTCAATTTGCATGATCTCCAATTGTCACCCAGGAGCTAAATAGCCCCCTTGATGAGATGTGAACTTGTCTCAGAGCTGAAACAAAGGCTGTGGGTTTAGGGTGGTCCTCCATTCCTCTGGTAGGATGACCATACCGGTTGCTCCCAGGAACTTGATTAACTTCAAAAGGCCTACCCTGTCACAGGCAAATGTTAGCTGACACCTGGGTAGGGTCCATTTTTGTTCCCCTAATCAGGCGGTCACCAATCGCAGTGGGAGTGGAGTGGCCCCCAGAATTGGCTTGAAGACACAACAAAGAAGGGATTTCTCATTCCCTTGGCAACACCCCTCTGCACTGGGCACATAGCCTCTGCACAAGGGGAGAGGGGTTTCACCATCTTGAATTTAGGCAATAAGGGACACTATGGGATTTTTGGTAGTAGGGCACAAAGAAATTGCTGCCAACATGGGTAAGCTTACCCTATTGGTCACCTCCACTCACTGGCTAGTGCCAATCAAAAATTTAGCATCCCTGGGCCCCCTTTTCAGAACACTACTGGACCTGTGGAAGACTGGAGAAGAACTTCACCTGCTTTTGAGACCTGTGTGGAACTCAAAAAGAATTGATCTGCTCTCCCTTGTACCCAGGATAAAGAAGTGAACTCCAAGACTCAGTTGGCTGACCTCCTACCAAGCAACAGGGGCACAAGCTGAAAGAAACCTTTTCCTGAAGAGCCCAGGTAACCAGTTCCAACTGGACCTGCCCGGGACCCTGCTAGTGGTTTTTGTTGCAGTGAGTCTTGACCCCCAAGTGCTTTTCCTGAGGTCAAAAGACCCTTGGCTGTGTCAAAGTACATTCCTCTTAATATCCTGAAATACCTGAGACTTAGAAACTTTTTGGCTCTAAAGTCCTCCGGTGGGCCGGGCGAAAAACCTGCTAAGTCAATCAAACAAAGGTGCGTTGCCACTGGGCCAAAGATTCAGGATGATCCCGCTCAGAGCTTTTGCAGAGCTGCAAATCCATTTGCGTTGGGATGTTGCTGAGAAAGCATCCTCTCTCATGAAGCCCTGTTTGGCTACAGCTTGCAGCCTTGCCCTCTAGAAGTATCCAAGCTCCACTAAAGTAGCTAAGTCTGAACTTAGAATTCCTCACTGGGCAATGGAGCCTGAAGTATCTGGCCGGTGAGGGACCCTTTGAGAGTGCAAATTTTGAATTTCCACAACTTGGAGGTTTCCGGGCAAAGGTCAACAGCTTCATGGGGACATCGTCTGACAGCTTCCTGGCTAGTGGAGTCCATCTTGGCGCAGCCTGCTCTCTTACACCACTTTAATTTCCAAGACTAAGGGGTCGATTCCGATCTCGGTCGGTAGGGCTCCGAACGCGTTCCGTCCGGAAAAAGTACGAGCCGTACGCGTGTTCTCCGACAGACTCGTACAGCTGTACGAGCGAGCAAGTACGATGCGAAGAACGCGAAATCGCCGACCGACTCGTTTCCGGGTCCGAACCGCTCCGTACGACTCGGTCGCAGACGAACCGTACCGCGCAATGGAGTCGATTTCCGACCGAGCCAGTACAATGCACGATTCGGACAGCCGGATCGAGTCGGAGTCTCCGGGACGAAAAAGCTCCGGGAAGCAGACTTCGGGGGTCCGTGCCAGACCCCCTTCACCCGTAGCCTAACGAGTCGAACACAGGGGGGGACCCAAGAGTCTCCCCTTCACATGCATGTACGGTGCGGATGGCACCAACGCATACCCACTGCAGGGGGCGCCCTTTTGCGAGACGTACCTATTCAGCTGATGCGAGGCCATGCACGCGTCGTACGACCGGCTCCCATTGACTTCAATGGGAATCAGACCGAGCCGAGTCCGTCAGCATGCGGCATCATCGTACTCGCTTGGTCGGACTCCAGGGGTACGGCTCAGTCGGAAAACACTCTGGATCCGGCTCGGTCGGAGGGCTTTCCGACCCAGATCGGAATCGACCCCTAAGTCCGAAGGTAAAACCTCTGATATGGTTAAATCTGGTTTCTGTAACGAACCGCACTCCATCGTGGTTGGCCTTAAAACATGCCTAGGTACCAGTCAAGAGCAAGCAGATGAATGCACCTGGCTCTTAAGGTTTTCAGGCACTATTTTCAAATTTAAACTTTAAAAAGTCTCCAGTTCCTTGTATTCGTTTTTTGTTTTTTAGTAATATCACTGTCATTTTATTCACTAAATCTTCTCTATTCTTATAAATTGGAGTGGGATTTTTATTGAGATGTGTTTTTGACTTTTTAACTGTGTTGGTACTTCTAAATGTTTTACAGATTTAGTTAATAAGTTAAGCCTATCTACTGTGTGCCATTGCTACCAGGGATTGAGCTCAGATTTAAATTACTGAAATGTTTAAAGGACCTAACAAGAAAAGTATCTTTATTATTTGTGGTGTACTACCATCCACCCACACTAATAACCCACTTTCTCACTGTGAATATAGGTCAGTGAACACAATTCATAATTCGATGAGCATACAGGAGTGTCAATAAATCAATGTCTAGTCAAATACTTATTTTTATAGTAAAAAGATGTATTTGATTTCTAACTCTGCACAGTCAAAGAAATGTTACAACATATATAGGCAATAACACATTTCCTCTTGAGGTCGGGACTCTAGTGTGTCGCTAGCAATTCACTGTCCCACCCGCTCTTCGTAATGTGGTAGAGGTTATTCCTCATTCACTGGTGGCCGCATCCAGGGAATGCTCACTAGTAGGCTGTCTTGTGGTTTGTGGCCTCCTGGCCTGCCTGGATACGTTGGCATAGGCCTGGCTGCCATGATGACTTTTGCACACGTTACTCTTAGCCGTTGTTCTGTCGCCCTCTGCTCCTGCCAAGTTATTTTACAACTGTCTGCATTTTCTGTTTCTCACCTTTTCTCCTGTTCCTTTTGGGCTCAGTCTGAACAACAGTTACAAGGTCGAAAAACACGTCCCTGGTTCTTGCTGATATGGCCAGTCCCTCGCACCTAGACATAACACTATGTACAGCTGCCATGGGGAAATTGGTGGGCTTTTATTATTGCGTTTTCCCTCTTGAGAGGGACTTGAAGAAAACCTTTCCAGAGAGAAGAGCTGTGATTGTCTGCTGATGTAGTCTTTGCATCTAGAGACTGAGGTATGGGGGTTCGCTTGTCAAAACCCAGAGGTCTTCTATTTTTATAATACAATAGCTACTAGCACGGGGAGGGTGGTAATGTCATTCAGCCTTCTATCCACTGCTTTATGAAATGCTTTCCCCGTTAGTATTCTATGGAGTTGTAACTATGCTGATTATATTATTCTTATGCATTATGCTGATAGTACTGTCACGTGTACTGTATCTTAGAGCACGTATGTTGAAATAAACATTTTAACCTATACTGTGTCTCTTCTTACGCCGGTTGTGGACAGGTATGAGTGAGTGACGAAAGGGTGTTCTTGCTACTGCGAGTCCTGAGAGAGAGAGATACCGTGTTCTGGGTTGTCTAATCATTGGTACATTGTTGCTAATGGGACGCTAAGGCTAGTTGGGTTGGGGTTTTAGGTGCTAAGGTTTATGCTTGGCTCACCACTATATTCCGAGGTCCTATTATCCTGTGCATAGCTCTGTGTGTGTGCAGAATCCCTATAACATGGGGCGACCAACGAGTGGGGCTGCTTATCTGCGAGACGCTTGAGTAGTGCTTGTGCTTGTCCACAAGAACCCTCACGGACGCTTCCGGAAGCGTGTGTGACGGTAATACCACCTATATTGACGTTTTTGTAGGTTCTTTCAAGCTTGAAGTTATTAAAAAGGTTTCTTAATCGAACCCTCTATTGTGCTGCCTACTATTATGTTGTCGAACAACCCCGATCGTAATGGCGGGTGTAAACATAGCGGCACATAGCCGCGCAGCGCTCCGTGATCACTTAAGGCTGTATGGAGTGCCGGACACGGGAGTCGAACTGATCTTTGTGGTTCAAGCCGATCCGGCTTTCCACTTTGAAGTATTCTACTCTTGGGTCACCTTTCCAGCGGTGGAAGCGAACGATAATCTGTTCCATGAATATGAACCCACCGTTGTTCCTGCTGTCTATAGACCTTATACTAATCTTGAAGTACCGCTCACGGCTTGGCAGCACCGTGTGTGGTTTGATGGCGCCCTCCCACAACCGGTAACAACGGTTCGTTTAGGCCCCTTGTCTATTGACGGGGCCACTTGGCCTGTTTTGGCCGGGTACACCCCACATCTGCAATATATGCAGATACCAGTCGCTGACCTGCGCAATATGTATTCGGCTTTGGTGCGAGTGCATCGCGCTTTAGTGCAATATGTTACAGGCAACATTCAGGGGGCCCCACCTGGAGTTGCGGGCCATCCAGCTGCTGCAGGCGGAGTGACCATAAGTCCCGTCATGGTGAACTCAGTGATGGGCAAACGTCCACAAAATAAGGATTATTTTCCTTATTGGCTTGCAGAAAAATTTGACCAGTTGGAGGCAGTTTTTCCAAATACAACACCGGTGGATAAACATAGAATTCTTACAATTAGTTTGCCAAAAGACTTAATCCCGAGTTGACAGCATGCAACAACTGGGGTAGGGTATTCGCAGCAGTTTATTCGAAGTGTTTCGGCACTCCTTCCATGACGGTTCTCCCCTCTGTAATTAAAAAAGTACAGGATGAACATGGCCCTGAAGCGGCTGTGGAATTAGGGATGAGACTGGTGGGAGTGTTCGAAGTAGTAGCTGAGCTGATCCTTGCGAATCTCAAGGGCGATGCAGTGAACTTTCAAGTAGCTAATGCTTTGGGTTTAGTCCCAGAATTGGACAAGCCGCGCGAATTACCGAAAATTCTAACCCAGGCTTATAAAACTATTGGCCGAAATAGCCTGGGCAATAAGCCTTTTGCAAAACAACAAACACAAACACAACAACAACCTAAAACTCAATCTGAAAAAGATGAGAAACCAGTTTTTACTAAAAAGAGCTGGAGGTTGAAAAAACAGGGTAAGCAACAGAAGAAGCCGGGGTCGCGAGGCGCATCCCCTGTTTCTGTCTCTTCTGAACGCACATATGATTTGCGCGATAGGGCGAGAATGAAATCTCCGGATAGGTTTCAGATCCCTGATACGCGTTCTCCTCGTTCTTCACAGGCACAGACAACTTCGCAAGCCAGTGGAGGGGATCGCCAGGATAGAGGAAGGGGTCGAGAGGCTCCCCAGGGACGAAATCAACCTCAACAACAAGTCAGAGGGAAAGCAGAAGACTTTCAACGTTCTCGCCCACAATTTCAGAAGAAGAAAGTTGCCGCTGTAACAGTGAAATATGCCACAGACGGTGAGAACGAGACTCCTGAATTGGACGTGGGCAGTAACCCTCCTAGACAGCGCCGCGGAAGTTACCATAGTGCGGGAGGCGCTACGTCCTCATATGGAGGCGACAGCAACTGAAACATTCATTACTGTTGAAACAGCCGACACCAGAGTGGCACCCCTGACAGACTATTTAATATCGCCATTCAAATTGAAGGTGATATACAACATGTAATTAAAGGGATTTTTTGGGAAAATCTGACCTCTTCATACGACATTTTGTTAGCGGAGGCGGATTGGCCACCCCCATTCGTACTTGCTGCGCGTAAAGGGGAGGAGGCAATCCTTCCGAGCTTTTCTCGACATGTCCCAAAGGACAAAGCGGAGGCTCTTGCAGCTGAGTGGGCTGTGTCCCTGGCTCCTGCGTTATACCGCAACCACGTGGGTTGGGATGAAGATTCTCCCCCCCATGAGATACCTTTACGGTCCCTACCGCAGCCACAACCCCAATATCCCATTAACCGTGAAGCCAAAGGCCCCGTTTCTGAAATTCTGATGCAGTTAGAATATCAGGGAGTAATAGAAACATGCGTATCACCCATGAATAATCCCCTTTTCGCGGTTTCTAAACCCGATGGATCGTACCGCCTAGTATTGGATTACCGGCATTTGAACTCTCATTGTCGGACCTTTGCGGTACAAAATACCCACAGTTCTGCGCTTGTAGACAGTCTTGTTCGTAAAAAATATAAAACGACACTTGACCTATCCAATGGATTTTACACGCACAACTTAGCCACGGAGTGTAGCCAATGGAGCGCTTTTACCTCCGGTGGTAAACAATTCAAATTAAGGCGACTCCCTATGGGCTACAAAAATAGTCCAGGTGTGTTCGCAGCCTGTGTTGTCTCTTTGTTAGACGGCATAGACCCAGATGCGTGTTCGTACGTCGATGATATTTACCTGACAGACGACGAGTTATACCCGCATCTTTCCAGAGTGGACCGCATTATTCTCGAGTTTGCGGTATTAGGTTATAAGTTTAACTTTGCCAAATCACACATTGCTGAATTAACAGTTTTGTTTTTGGGCTACGAGCTCAACAATGAAGGTAAGGGCTTAGCCCCCCACTTCTTGGAAAAATTTGCACTTTTGTGCCCTCCTACTACTCTGAAAAAACTTCAGTCTTTGCTGGGTTTCCTGAACTTTGGGCGTACTTATATTCCCGAATACGCCCAGCGTATCAAGCCATTGTATGCCTTGATACAACCAAACTTTTCGAAGTCTTGTTGGCTTCCGGAGCATTCCTCCATTCTTCAGTCTTTGCAGACAGACCTTCTTGAGTCTAAGTACCTGTTGACGCGTGATAACCACACAAACCTGGTGATTAGAATAATTCCGGGGGCAGTGGGTTTCACGTATTTAACCTTTAACGAGGGGGACACAGTACCAATCGCATACAAGTCACATCTGTACACGTCCGCAGAACTGCGCTTTTCATCTGTGGAGAAAGTTCTGACTGCAGTGCAAATGGCGATTCTGAAGGAGCGCGCACTGGCACAGGGAAAGCGCATTCTAGTGGTAACACCCTATCCTGCTCTAGAAGCAGTGACAAAGGCAAGTGTACCGAACTCTAAAGCTTTGCATCCCTGTTGGATACAATGGGCAACTTCTTTGACGTCTCCGGATGTCACATTCATTTTCTATTCTTCTCTACAGACTCAGGAGTTTTTACAGTACGAATTCGTTCATCCTCCTCCTCTGTCTTTACTGCCGCTTGAGGATTACGACTGTGTGATCTACACCGATGGTTCGGCACAACCGGCCACGGGGTCCAAGCATGCTTATTCAGCCGCATGTGCTATTGTTGCAGGTACCTTTGTGAACGGAGAGTTCAAGTCCGCTGTAGTGCATACTCAAACACTCGGGGACAGTACTGCGCAATTGGCCGAGCTGCGCGCATTGGTGCTTGCGCTTGAATTCGTAAATCCGGATGTGACCACACTTATTGTATGCGATTCTTATTACTGTGTTCAATCATACAATGACAATCTATTCTTTTGGTCACAAAACGACTATAGAGACGCTAAAGGTAGCACAATCAAGCATAAGATGCTTTGGGTTCGGGTGGCAGAATTGAGACAACGTTTGCCACTCACACAAGTGGTTCACACCCTAGGCCATCAGCGGGTGGGCGCACACGCTGTTGGTAACGGTCTGGCAGACGAAGCAGCCAGATCAGCAGTAGTCATGTGTTCAGTAGCAGCAGTTACCAGATCCATGTCAAAAATTGACACCGATATTTTGGCCGCTATTGCTGCGACAAAGGAAGGTGCTAATTACCCTAGGGGTTTTCCTTCCAAATATTCTTATCAGTTAGGTCCCAAACAGGCTCCTTATGTAACAATACCAAACGTTGGTGATCGGCTGATACCCAACGCGGATCGCAGACTTTCCTTGATAACGGCAGCACACGAAGGCATGGCTTCGGCTCATGCTGGAGTGTCAGCGACCGTTTCCATCTTGCAGCAACGGTACTGGTGGCGTGGTTTATATAAAGACACCTGTACTTATATGCTTTCTTGTGACGTGTGTCAACAGATTAAGCCTTCTACGGTTACACGACCACCACAGACCTCGCTCTACATTTCTAACAGACCCTTTGGGTGTGTTTACTTGGATCACTGCGGTCCATTTTCTTCAGACACTGCCTATAAATATATCTTAGTGGCAGTGGACTCGTGCACACGTTTTATCTGGGTCTGGCTACAACGGAGTGCTGACGCTCGAAATGTCATCAGGGATTTGCGTGTCTTTGTGGGAATCTTCGCATGCAGTACCTTCCATTCTGACCAAGGTCCAGCGTTTGCCTCTAAGGCGTACAAGGACGCAATGGGTTCACTGGGGGTACGGGTGAAGTTTTCGTCTCCATACAGACCTGAGGGTAATTCAATTGTGGAGCGAATGAACCGTGATTTAAAGCAATCCTTGACAGCTAGGGTCTTAGGTACTGGCAGGAACTGGCTGGCCCACTTGTACACCGTACAATGTGCACTTAATAAACTCCCTAGAAGATCTCTGGGTGGGCGGACCCCATACGAAATGCTCTTTGGCATAAGAATGTTTGTGCCTGACCTTGATGGTCTAGACATGGCGGCGCAACCCACCAAGTTTGATGTAGATAACCATTCTACTATGTTACAGGACTTACAAGAAGCCCGAGACAAACTTGCAAACGCACATTTACCTTTAGCCACAGATACTGCCCTGCAGATTCCGGTTGCCGGCTGGCTTCCGAAGATTGGAGACCTGGTTCGAGAGAAGGTGGAGAACAAGAAAGAATTCGGCCCCTCTTATCGTGCACCGGTTCCAGTCCTGGGTTTGAAGGGAACACGTACAGTCATCTTACCACCGCTTCCTGGTCGCAAGGAGAACAGATACATCTCAGTGGAAAATGTCAAGCTACAACAACTGGCCGATCCTAAATAGTGTTACACCAGCGGTCTCTTGTCCTGCAATTTACCGGACTTGTGTTCGAGGCCCTACTGCCCGAACGGTCACTGATGTCACAATTGAGATGATTGATTCCCCTGAAAGTATACTCGAACCTCCAGTTACCCCCTGCATTGACGTGAACGAGTATACCTATCCCGAAACAGAATCTGTGGCTCATTTACCAACAACGCCACTGAGTCCGACACGTTATTCCTTTGACTCGGATTCCACCAGGTCGATTGTCCCGTCCAAGTTCAGTATTTTTGTATCCTGGTTTAGAGACAATTTTTTGATTCCCCCTTGGACATACATTTGGTTGGTACTTTTCTTGATTTTTTTGTTCATGTCCATTGGCTTTGTCACAGTGTTTTTCTACTGATCAATGGTCACTATTTGCCTGAACGCTCTGCTGTGAACAGTGTTGCTGGAACTTTGGCTCCACATTCCTCATCTCACATCATGAAGCGTGACCACACATTGGTGAACATTTCAGCTTTTCCAGTTGCTGATGGCATCGTATGGGATGCGGTAAATTTTCAAATTCATGGACCAACAGAAGTTATTAATGTACCGAATGTCCTTCGAGTTTCCATGGGTGATGTAGTAAAAAGTAATATTCATTCTGATGATTGGGATGTGCATGCAGTTGAAGCATTGTTTGCTGATTTGAAATATTATGCTTCATTTAATGCTGAGGATTTGTATATGAATTCTGCGAATTATGCCGATTTATACTGTTACCAGCATTGGGGCAACCATTTTGTCCATAAACCGAGTGCACTACGTAGCCCTGTGACCTACACTCAATGGGAACATTGCCCAAACCCTTTATCGGGTAGCTCCCGGACTCTTCGAAATAAATTTACTTATTTCACTGATTTTAATAGATCGAACCCTGGGTCCTATTATTTCAAATTACCTGCCCCATTCACACAGAAATTCATGTTGACCCACACCAAATTGCTTTATTCGAGTTCCTTTTTAAAGGCCTTAGCTGTGGGTGGTTATGAATACTGGATGGAAACGGTGGATTTGAAGTCAATCTGGGGCTCCAAGCCTTGGCAGGTGCAAGGCACCGAGGCCTTGCACCGTGCCTGCCTAATCCCAGCCCAAATGGTGTTTTTGAATGTTTCGATCTATCAGACTACGTGTTGGGGTCTGGCTACCACAAAACAAATGAATGCACCATCAATTCCACCCCTGTCTTCCACTCTAAACCACAGCTTGCACTTTAATATGTCCCTTTCGACTTTACAGATGTTGTTTCAGAACAATTCGTTTAATATTTCTACGCTTGTTCAGTCACCTTGGTTGTCTTGGCCCATATCATCTAACGAGTGCCAGCTGCGTTTTCATGACACAGTTTCTGGCTATACTCAGGACAAGCCCGATCCTAGGTTTTCTAACTCCTGTACTGTCACCACCTATTCTGTTGGTAAATTATGTAAACAATGGTTGCAACATTTTTCCCTAGACTCTGTTAAACAACATTTGTCCCTCCTTTCAGGCAATATTGATCTGTCCGACTTTATATTGTGACCTCGTGGTCCAAGACCGAAGAGATTCATTTATGAAGCTTATAATGAACTCTGGAAGCTATCGCAAATGGAGGCTGCTTCCCGTTTACGGGAAATAGACCAAGCAAATTTGGAAAAGGTGCTTGCTGTTGTAGACAATAGTATTAATACCCTGTCTTCCCGCATTTACACGTTGGAGAATATTGTGTCCTCTGTTGTTGATATTGTACAAGATGATGTTTCTGTGTTGTATCATGGTCAGAATCAATTACGTTCAGTTATGCAATTTGCGTGGACTTTGCAAACACTTAAGTTGGGTAAGGTTCCTTGGCACTTTTTGAACACCACTGCCTTATTTCTGCCTTTTAATTTAACTGACAAACAGCAGTTCATGTCCATGAAAGATGCAGTTTACACTCTGTTACATATCGAGAAAGTGGAGCCCTTACCATTCTCTGTGGCGGAAATAGATTCTGCTGTGTGGCTAGTTCATGGGGTTATCGCATTGCCTTTTTCCTTGTTTGAATTTAGTTCATGCATGAAACATTATCCTGTGGGCCGTTTCCAGCCTTTGGGTAGTGCCTTCCTGCATGAACTTTGGTCCCTCCCTTTCATGTATAAATGTCTTAGAGATGACAAGGAAGTTTTTCTCACGGGGGAGTCATGCGATTCAACGGTGGGTCATTCCCTTGTTTGTAAACATATTAAATTGCACGGAGCTTGTAATGTTTCCGCTCCGAATCTTGCTTGTGTGTTAAGGGGCATTCCTGCTCCTGCTATTTCTCCTACCTTTACTTTGCTTACAAATGGTAGCTATTTGCTTTTAAATAACGACAACTGCTGTGGCATGCAGGCCGGCATCCCTTATATTGTTACTGTTTCGCACAGGGTTGTCTGCTGCAAGAATGTGCTTTTTCCTCCCCCTCACGACATCGTAGATAATTCTATTTGGCCTTCCATTCCTACTATGGAGGCGGATTTCAATAAACTGAGCAGAATAAAGGCGCTATTATTGAACGAGGAGGTTATGCTCACTTCCGCCCGGGAGACATTTGTTCTCCAGGTGGCAAGTACCCACAGTGAAATACAGGCCCTTTTGAACACTAACCTCCCACAACATTTCGGTGAATTAATTCACCGTATTTTTAACGCATCTAACACTGAGGGTCTAGTGCATTTTTTTAAAGTGGTGGGGTCCGGCCTAGTGTCCTCTTTCCAAACTATTTTTGGTGTGATACCGGCGTTTATTCATTCTATTTTTTCCAGCGTCTTTGGTGGCTTTCCATTAATCCTTGCTTTGGCGGCTGGTGTACTGCTGTTGATCTGCTTCCTTCACCATGGCTGCTCCCCGATGGGCCCTTCATGACCCCGGACGCCTACTGCTGTTTCGTGAGCGCATTTTATCTGGTTTCGGAGTTCTGCCGTTGGCGACACTGAGTGTGTCCTATACCCTTTCTTTTCGCTTTGCGTGTTTCACTTGCGTGCAACCTGTGATGTCTTGCATTCGCTGCCCTTTCACCTGGGCCATGGATTATTGCCTCTCCAATACGTCGTTGTCTGTTCCAGATTTTGTTCGGTTGATGGGTCCCTTAGAGGCCCATGAACGGGACTGTTCCGTTGCAGGCTGCATGACGCGTGTGGCTGCACTGGGGATTTTGGCACAATGGGATATCTGGGCGGCTGCTCAGAATCTCCTACAACAAAGCTATATTGAATATCACGCAAGCTGTCCCGCATTGCTTTTGGATGCTCCGTCCTCTGAGGAGCATTCCTGCAGCTTTGACCTGTTGGACTGGATGGCGTCTACGTTTTCTGACGATTCCAATGATGTCCTCTTGGACGGTATAGCATTTTTCTGCACTTCCACGTTTTTGGATTGATTTGCCGTTCACTGTCCGTGGACTGCCTCGCTGACTGACTTTTTGCTACCTTACCGCGTTCATTGTCCTTCATTAGGAGGACTCCTTCCACCGTGGGCGCCTCTGTTCTGCTCAGGTGTTTTGAACTCCGTCTTCGTCCTTAGTCTTGGCCGATGGACTGTCCAGGGGAGGGTGTCTTGTGGTTTGTGGCCTCCTGGCCTGCCTGGATACGTTGGCATAGGCCTGGCTGCCATGATGACTTTTGCGCACGTTACTCTTAGCCGTTGTTCTGTCGCCCTCTGCTCCTGCCAAGTTATTTTACAACTGTCTGCATTTTCTGTTTCTCACCTTTTCTCCTGTTCCTTTTGGGCTCAGTCTGAACAACAGTTACAAGGTCGAAAAACACGTCCCTGGTTCTTGCTGATATGGCCAGTCCCTCGCACCTAGACATAACACTATGTACAGCTGCCATGGGGAAATTGGTGGGCTTTTATTATTGCGTTTTTCCCTCTTGAGAGGGACTTGAAGAAAACCTTTCCAGAGAGAAGAGCTGTGATTGTCTGCTGATGTAGTCTTTGCATCTAGAGACTGAGGTATGGGGGTTCGCTTGTCAAAACCCAGAGGTCTTCTATTTTTATAATACAATAGCTACTAGCACGGGGAGGGTGGTAATGTCATTCAGCCTTCTATCCACTGCTTTATGAAATGCTTTCCCCGTTAGTATTCTATGGAGTTGTAACTATGCTGATTATATTATTCTTATGCATTATGCTGATAGTACTGTCACGTGTACTGTATCTTAGAGCACGTATGTTGAAATAAACATTTTAACCTATACTGTGTCTCTTCTTACGCCGGTTGTGGACAGGTATGAGTGAGTGACGAAAGGGTGTTCTTGCTACGGCGAGTCCTGAGAGAGAGAGATACCGTGTTCTGGGTTGTCTAATCATTGGTACATTGTTGCTAATGGGACGCTAAGGCTAGTTGGGTTGGGGTTTTAGGTGCTAAGGTTTATGCTTGGCTCACCACTATATTCCGAGGTCCTATTATCCTGTGCATAGCTCTGTGTGTGTGCAGAATCCCTATAACAAGGCCTTAACTCAAGAGTACACTCCAACTCATTGTAAAGTAGTCAAAATGGTCGTTGGCGCTGCTGTGCCATTAGCAACGAGTCCCACAGGGCTCCAGCGGTGAAGAGGGTAAAAAATTGTATTCCCACTCCACTGAATGCAACACTAGGATAAGTGTTGGATAGCGGAGGGGTAAAAAAATGTATTCCCACTCCAGTGAGTGCAACAGTAGGGAAAGTGTTGGATAGCGGAGGGGTAAAAACTACTATTCCCACTCCAGAGAGTGCAACAGTAGGGAAAGTGTTTGATAGTGGAGAGGTAAAAATTACAATTCCCAGTCCAGTGAGTGCAACAGTAGGAAAAGTGCTGGATAGCGGAGGGATAAAAATTACTATTCCAACTCCAGTGAGTGCAACAGTAGGGAAAGTGTTGGATAGCGGAGAGGTAAAATTTACTATTCCTACTCCAGTGAGAGCAACAGTAGGGAAATTGTTGGATAGCTTAGGGGCAAAAATTACTATTCCCACTAAAAAAGAGTGCAACAGTAGAGAAAGTGTTGGATAGCTGAAGGGTAAAAATTACTATTCCCACTCCATTAAAAGCAACAGTAGGGAAAGTGATGGATAGCAGAGGGATAAGATTTACTATTCCCACTACACTGAGTGCAACAGTAGGATAAGTGTTGGATAGCGGAGATGTGAAAATTACTATTCCCACTCAAGTGAGTGCAACAGTAGGGAAAGTGTTGGATAGCGGAGGGGAAATAATTACTATTCCCACTGCAGAGAGTGCAACAGTAGGGAAAGTGTTGGATAGCGGAGAGATAAAAATTACTATTCCCACTACACTGAATGCAACAGTAGGATAAGTGTTTGATAGCGGAGGGGTAAAAAAATGTATTCCCACTCCAGAGAGTGCAACAGTAGGGAAAGTGTTGGATAGCGGAGGGGCAAAAATACCTATTCCCACTCCAGAGAGTGCAACAGTAGGGAAAGTGTTGGATAGTGGAGAGGTAAAAATTACTATACCCACTTCAGTGAGTGCAAGAGCAGGGAAAGTGCTGGATAGCGGAGGGGTAAAAATTACTATTCCAACTCCAGTGAGTGCAACACTAGGGAAAGTGTTGGACAGCGGTGAGGTAAAATTTACTATTCCCACTCCAGTGAGAGCAACAGTAGGGAAAGTGTTGGATAGTGGAGGGGCAAAAATTACTATTCCCACTCCAAAGAGTGCAACAGTAGGGAAAGTGTTGGATAGCAGAGCGGTAACAATTACTATTCCCACTCCAGTAAAAGCAACAGTAGGGAAAGTGTTGGATAGCAGAGGGGTAAAAATTACTATTCCCACTCCACTGAGTGCAACAGTAGGGTAAGTGTTGGATAGCTGAGAGGTAAACATTACTATTCCCACTCCAGTGTGCGCAACAGTAGGGAAAGTGTTGGATAACGGAGGGATAAAATTTACTATTCCCACTCCAGTGAGAGCAACAGTAGGGAAAGTGTTGGGTAGTGGTGGGGCAAAAATTACTATTCCCACTCAAAAGAGTGCAACAGTAGAGGAAATGTTGGATAGCGTAGGGGTAAAAATTAGTATTCCCACTCCACTGAATTCAACAGTAGGATAAGTGTTGGATAGCGGAGGGGTAAAAAAATGTATTCCCACTCCAGTGAGTGCAACAGTAGGGAAAGTGTTTGATAGCGGAGGGGTAAAAATTACATTTCGCACTCCATAGAGTGCAACAGTAGGGAAAGTGTTGGATAGCGGAGAGGTAAAAATTTCTATTCCAACTCCAGTGAGTGCAACAGTTGGGAAAGTGCATGATAGCAGAGAGATAAGAATTGCTAATCCCACTCCAGTGAGTGCAACAGTAGGGAAAGTGTTGGATAGCAGAGGGGTAAAAACTACTATTCCCACTCCAGAGAGTGCAACAGTAGGGAAAGTGTTGGATAGCGGAGAGGTAAAAATTTCTATTCCAACTCCAGTGAGTGCAACAGTTGGGAAAGTGCAGGATAGCAGAGAGATAAGAATTGCTAATCCCACTCCAGTGAGTGCAACAGTAGGGAAAGTGCTGGATTGCGGAGGGGTAACAATTACTATTCCCACTCCAGTGAATGCAACAGTAGGGAAAGTGTTGGATAGCGGAACATTTTTTACTATTCACACTCAAACACTTAATTTTTTTTTTATATATTAAAAATTAAAAATTAAAATTAAAATTAATAAACAAAATGTTTAAAATAAAAATAAAACATATTATACATATAAAAAGAAGACATATTATAATACTAATTACAAATAAAAACCTACAACAATTATATATAAAATAAAATAATAAATACATTTACAAAAGATAATTCTTTTAACCTAGAAAATATTTACAAACAAAAAAATTAATTAAAATATAAATGTGTTTATTTTATTTCCTACCCTATAACACCACACCAATAACAAAACACTTCAACATTAGTAATTAAATTATATTTACATAATTAACATAATTAATAATGAATTAATTTTTTATTAATAAACAAAACTAATAAACATTAATTGACCACACACTTTAACACTATAATATCCACAACACACACCTAAATTAAACTATAAAATAAGAAAAAACAATTTAAAAACTATTACTATTAACAACTAATAATCAACTAATAATCAAATAATTAAAAAATATTTAATACCCACCCTTTACCCCTTTAAAAGTAAAAACAACACACACAAAATAAGCAATTACCCAAAATAAATATCAAATAAAATTAAATAACAACTATATATCAATCAATCAATCAATCAATCAAAGAAAGCTTTATTCGATTGCTATATCAGACAATCATAAAAGCACATAAAAACATAAAAAACATATAAAACAATTCATAAGTTAAAAAAGCATCCTACAAATATAAACATAATCTACAGTACATTACAATTAAAACAGTATTAAATTGACACCCTCGTCCGATTAGAATCAATCAAATAAGCATACGTTTCCTTTGACTCAGAACTTCCTTCAGAAAGATTACTATCCTAAAAACACTGTACTCGTTATCTAAATATTGTAGCGCAAGAAGAGCAGGTCGACATTGACGAAGTCCAAACAATTTTAAAACTGGTACTAAGTACATCCTCCTTGCATGGATATAAAATCTACAAAAGAGAACCACATGAATCGTAGATTGGTTGGAGATATTGTCACAAGGACAGAGTGGAAGGTTATAAGACCAGTCATTCATTATAGGTAAAGTGACTAGTCTGTGAAATAACCCGAACCTAAATCTAGTTAATAAAAACCTATCATAAACTCCTGGTACAAAAGTTAAATAGGGTTGAATGTTAAAAGTAAATAAAATCAGCTGGTTATACAGGACTGTGGGTTTCAATATCTCAGATGACATTCTAAGTGTGTCCAACAACAAAAGGCCCTCTTTTCTAAGGGGGTCATTATGATGTCTGGCGGATCGCCGCCGCCCGTATGGCGGTGGGGATCTGCCCGCCATTTCCGTCTGCCCGCCTAACATTTCTCCCCCGCCATATTACGATGGCGGTGGGGACCCAGGCAGACGGAAAGACCGTCCGCCAGTTTTCCACTGGTAGGCAATCCGCCCGATTGCCTACCGGGCGGAAGAGGCCTGCAATATGGTGGCGGTGCCTTGCAGGCACCGCCATCCATATTACGATGATTGTGGTCTCATGCCTTTCCATGGCGGAGACTCCGCCATGGAAAGGCATGCGGAGAATGCCTTTGGAGGGCTCCAGCGGTGAAGAGGCTTGCAATTTCCCAGCAAGTCCCTGACCACGGGCACTCACTCTGCTCTGGTACTGTTCGGAGAGTTGGCTGTACTTGAGCTTGCTCCTGAGCATGCCCAGCCAGCTCCAGTAGCAATCGGAGGTGCTCTGGTGCTCCTGCTGCACTGTAAGTCTCGCTCTCCCCAATGGGGAGGGGTTGGTTTCCGATGCTTCCAGCTGTGATCCCGGTAATGTGGGAATGCACCCACGGTGTCCTCATCAGTTCACCAGGGCAAACCAGGCATTGGTAGAAAGAAACCACCTCTCTTCTGGCATACGGGGGTCTCCAACTGGAATCTGCACATGAGCAAAGGCCCAATCAGTGCAGCTGCTGTCTCCTCACACCTTGCACTGGGGGTCCAGTTGAATGGGCTCGCAACTGGACTTCGCTCCCTCCAACGTTCTCCTTTTCCTCACATAGCACAATGTACTGGCAAGCAGGCAGGCTTGGTGCACCAGGCTCTAGAGAAGATGGTCTTGGTTTCCCTGGGTGATCTCCCCTGTTGAACTTGGGCCTCTGTGCAGGGTCATCCCCAAATGTTTTGCCTTCACCCCTCCTTTTTTCTGAACCCATTTATGTTGGTTTTTAGGACTTGTGCTAAAGTGTTTGTGCTCTCTTCTTAAAACATGGTACAATTGGCATATACCTAGCTGGTGCATTTCATTTACTCGTAAGTTCCTAGTAAATGGTGCTACATATACCCATGGCCTGTAAATTAAATGCTACTAGTGGGACTTCACCACTGGTTGTGCCACCCACTTAGCTTTTTGAAACATGTTCCAGGCCTGCCATTTCAGCCTGTATGTGCAGTTTTAAACTGCCATTTGGACCTGGTAAAATAAATCTTTTGCAAGGTCTAAACCTTCCTTTTTAATACATATAAGTCCCCCCAGAGTAAGCCCTAAATAGCCCATAGGGCACGGTTCAGAGTGTTTAATAAGTTGGGCATGTACTTTTTAGGTTTTACATGTCCAGGTAGTGAAAAACTCTTACATTTGTTTTTCACTACTGCAAGGCCTATCTCTCCCATAAGATGACATTGGGTTACCTTATTATATTCCTTAAGAGATAACTTTCAATTAGGAGCAGGTAGGAATCTCGTGTTTGGTATCTAAAAAATTGTAATTTAAATTCTGAAAATGTCACTTTTAGAAAGTTGCCATTTTCTTGCCCTAACCGTTTAGTTCCTGCATCCTGTATCCTGGGTCACATGACTATGTGTAGCTGACAATTGTTTTTATGTATTGCTCCCAGAGAGTGAGACATATGGGGAATAGGTGTTGGCAGGATGGGCCATCTCTTACTTGATAGGGGGCTGAGCTGCCCCCTACCATACTTGTACATCACAAAGCCATTCACATTAGTCTTTTGTTCCCCCAGCCAAGCTGGGGCCATGGCAGGGAGGAAGGAAATTCCTAACACCTCTGAGGTGGAAACCTCCAAAACCTTCCAGTACTTCAAAGCTGGCACCAAATATAAATATTTCACCCTTTGACCCAACTCTTCAGTACACTCCTGGGCCTGTGGATACTACAGAAGAAGGACACCCTGTTACCCTGCTGCTAGAAGCCTGCCCTGCTTGCTGAGAAGGGAGACTGGACCTGCATCCTTCATCCCAGGCTGAAGTAAATCCAACGATCAGCTGACCAACTTCCTGTTCTGAGCTACAGCGATAGAACAAGCTCCAGAAGACTCTGAACTGCTCAGCTGACCTGCTGCACTGGACCTGCCTGAACCTGCCTGAACCTGCAACTGGACCTGCCAGAGCCCTGCTGGCTTCTGCTTGAGTGAGTTCCTTATCTCCAGTAGGTGCCCCCCAGATCTTTGACCCTTGGTGTGCCATCAGTTAAGCCCCTCCTTCAAGAAAAGGAGAAATCCTGAAGTTTTGGGCTCTTCGCAACTACTATGGGGCCTGAATCCCATCAAGATCTTGACGCCCATGCTGACCGCTAACTCGAACCTCTGGTGAACCAAACTCTTCAAGATACAGCGACCGCGAGCAATTACTAGCAACACCAAATTTGCACTTCGTGCTACAGCATCGACAGCCAGCAGTGACCGCAAACGTGAATCTCCAGCAACGGCCATCCGCGATGTCTGACAGGATCTTTGTGCTACAGAGATGACCATCTGCGACGCCCTGCCTGATCTTCGCACTACAGCGACGACCATCCACGACACTCTCCCTGCTCCTCACGGCCCTCTCCACCGCAAACGGAACTCTTTGTGCTGGACTTTAGAATGTGTCTCTATCAGTGGGACTAACCTGGGTGCTTTATCAGGCCTGCGCGCCGTTATGGTGGGACTGAACTTGTAACTTTCATCAATCTCGCATGACCATATTACTGCAGGTGGCGCTTTGTCCAAATAATGTATTAATTTTACTCTGTTTTTCTAAATTGGTGTGGGATTTTTTGATGTTGTGTTTACCCTTTATTGCAGTATGAAGTGCAGCATAAACATTTACACATTGCCTCTAAGTTAAGCCTTACTGCTTTTGTGCCGAGCTACTAGAGGGTTAAGCACGGGCTAATTTGGGGATGCGTGCGACTTCAGCCTGACGGGGATTATAGTTGCTGCTTGAGTAGAGTTTCACATACCTCCACCAGTAACCAAATTTCCTACATCCCCTCACCCAGCAGGGCAACTAGCAGGCCTTGGCCTCCAGTCCTGGTCACAGGCAAACGTCTTGCAGAACGTCCCTACTCAGACAGCCTGTCTGGCTGCTTGGCAGATGACAAACTTTGGAGGCCTCAACCTCCCTTTCTTGTAGTCCATTTCCAGACACCAACTGTGATTTAGGGTCTGGGTCTGTGAAGTTTTATGTTGGATCTCTGCTTATTTTGAAGTTCACATGCTTCTTCTCTCTTCTTCCTCTTGAAAGGCTGTCTGTCACAGCAGTAGAGACTCCGAAGCTGATAACTTTACAACACAGGCCATGGGAGTAACTTAAAGTTCACATCTGGATGTCAGCCACAGTAATATGTGCCTCAAAAGGTTAATCTTGGGCTCCCAGCCCTACTCTTTATGATTCCCTTCTCAGATCTGTCTTCTCCCTGGGATTTGTCAGGCCCTTTCCCTCGTGACCTCTCACTAAATCAAAGAGCACCCTTTGAAGTGTACAGGGGGAGTCTCTCTTTCTCTCCTCCAGTGTGTGCCACTCAGCTCACAGGAATGCAACAATACACAACTCTGTGTGGGAGGAATCCTCCACTCCTCATGTCTTCAGCAGGCAGGCCTGGGTTTCCCAAAATGGAACCCAGTGTCCTCCATGTAATGTACAACTGCGGAAACACTTAAACTCAGTGTACATACACCGGAATCTCCACCTCCGGGCCGGAATCACCACCTCCGGGCCGGAATCTCCACCTCCGCGCCGGAATCTCCGGCCCGAGTGCGGACATAAAGTTAGCATGAGTAAGTGCATTCTGTGAATACCAAAATGAGCAAGTGCATTCTGTGAATACCAAAATGAGTAAGTGCATTCTGTGAATACCAAAATGAGTAAGTGTATTCTGTGAATACCAAAAAGTACTAACTTTACGTTTTTGACGTAAGTTAGTTCTGTGAATCGGGCCCTGGGTTAACTGGCACAGCGTTGAGCCACCCTGCTCTCCTGGTCTTGCTTAAGGAAGTGGGGGGTGTTTAACAGCAACAGCCATTCCCTTTGCAAGGACAAGTGGTGAATGACTCCCTTCTCTCCTCGCCCTACCCAAGAAAAAGAGTGATCTAATAAAAAGTAAAAAACAGAAGAGCGGGTTAGCTGGTACTCGCTCATGCAGCCTGTACCCAATTGACAAATAGTGCCCAGGGACTGGTATCCGCTAACGTGCACAGCCACTCTTTTTCCATTTTTTGATTCTCTCACCCTTGGCAATGCATGAAAGAGAGAGACTCTTATCCCCTCACCCCTGGGCTGGATGAGGGGATTGTTATCCGGTTCGTCTTTGGGTAAGGTTAGATCAAGGAAGCATTTATCACCCTGATCTTGTAATAATTCAGAAAAGATGGATCATTTTCCATCTATTACCCTTGTGAAAGTCAAGAAGGGTCTGGTCTATTTTTCCCCACTATCACTTGCACAAGATATGGGGGATTTCCACCTTTCTCTTGCAAGGCGATAAACTGCAGGTGTTTTTCATCCCAAATTTAGGTGGGAAGGAGTTGGAGCATTTCCTCACCTTCTAACAAGGCAAGGATGACATAGGAGCACAAACCGGACTTCTCTGCCTGGTGTAGTGAATTCCACACTTTGAGTAAGAGAATATTAGCATAGGGTATGCGGACGTCTTGGCACACCTATTACGTTTTTGTAACATTGATCCTTCACTCTAAGGGCACGATTCCGATCTCGCTCGGAAGGCCTCCGAATCGGATTTGGCTTTACCGGACCCGATCCATAGCCCTTGTTTACGAGCGAATCGTGCACAAGTCCAAACGATCAAGTACGATGCGAAGATCGCGCAAGCGCCCGACCGAATCGTTTCCGGACCCGAACCACTCCGTACGTCTCGTTTGTAGACGAACCGTGCCGCGCAATGGAGCCGATTTCCTGCCGAGCGAGTACGATGCACGATTTGGACAGCCGCTTCGCGTCGGTCTCAGAGAGACGAAACAGCTGTCGGAAGCGTACTTCGGAGCCGTACCAGGCCCCCCTTCACCCGGGACCCTCCGAATCTATCACGGGGGGTGCCCATGTGTCCCACCGATCCAAGCATGCACAGTGTGGTGGGCACCATGGGGTGCCCGCCACAGGATGTACACTTTTCCACACCCACCCCTTTTCTGCTATGGGAGCCTGTGTACGCATCTGTACACAGGCTCCCATAGAGTTCAATGGAAGTCCAAGCGATACGAGTCCGTCAGCATACGGCTGCATCGTACTCGCTCGGTCGGACTTCAGGAGCACGTCTCGCTCGGAAAACCGCCCGAATCCGAGTCGTACGGAGGGATTTCCGAGCGAGATCAGAATCGGGCCCTAAGTGTCGTCCTTTGTTTACTCCACAGATACGTAGATAAATGGCACTTGTCCTGATGAGACCCACAGAAAACAATACTGGGTGGAAACACCAACATAATTCCTGATGTTGTTTATTGATTGCTGCTGAAATAAAGAGTTAAATATTCATGAAGGTCTTTCTCTGCTAATTATTTTTTGACAACACGGGAATTTTAGATGTGTTTCTTTTATATTACTCAACTACTCACATTTTCAGCACTGCACTGTCTGCACCATTGACTGTGGGACGTTATTCTGCTATGAGATATTATTACAGAATCATGTTCTTGCATTGAGAGCTCTGATGTGCATTTATTTGAATGCCTGTAAATTGGGTCAATTACTCTTGCAGGTTAGGGAATGAAACCTGCCCTTTGCAAATCAGACCCACTAGACAAGTTTGGACTGGAGGATCTCAAAGTGCACGGTCAATGAGAAGGAATGCCATTTTTCAGAGAGTTCAGCCTCTGGTTTTTAAAGGATAGCCGTCTTTAGTAACGGTTTAATTTAGCAATAGGATGTCTTCTTTTGATGAGACAGGAGTTCGAGCCTTGCCAAACTCCTTCGGTGACAGTAGTTGGTTCTGCTAGAAACCTGTTAACTTGATTTGTTATGATCAGCTTTTCAGATAGGAGGCGAACCAGCTCAGAACTGTTCCTTTTATTCTCAGTCTATCTTTGACAATGTTTAGTAGGATCGTACTAGGTTCCTATAATTTACCTTGGTTCTGATTTGGATATAAGGGTTAGTCGTGTGCTGTACTATCTCTACCTACCCCAGCACAACTTGAAATTGCCCTCCCAACCTTGAGCAGCGATGGAAAACATTGGTACAGTGCAGCCCTTCCCAGCCAATAGGTAAGCCGGAGTAAGCCATTTATTACCTTTTCCCACCCTTAGGCAAGGTGGGTGGTTTGTGTGTACAGCGCCACTTGTGACAAGACTCGGGGTTTGGGAAAAAGACTTTGGGGCATATTAGCAAGAAGAGGCGATAATCATCGCTAACCCTGCTTAGCGTGATTTATTTTATCGCCGGCTATCGCTGGAATATATTGCCACGCTAACGCTGTATTAGCAACGATTAGCGCTATGGCGATGAATATTCCAGCGATAGCGGGGGAAATGGGCCAACATCGCTGAAAAACCAGCAATGTTGCATGGAGAAGGGAGAACACCTTGCTGATACGACCCTGTGGTCGTATCAGCATAATCCATCCCCCCATGTTAGGTATGGCTAACACCTGCTAATTGCAGGTGTTAAATAAATGGCAATTACCCCGGTTAGCGCGACTTTTCACGTCGCTAACTGGGGCCATGGCCACCTAGGCGATAGGCCTGTTTGCAGGTGTTTCCCAGGTTTGTTCGTCGGGAACGCCCACTTTGCATGTCATTAGCGATAAATATCGCTGACATGCAAAGCGGTAAAAAAACGGGCGCTAATGCCCGCAAACTGTCGCTAACTGCTGTTAGAGACAGTTTGCTGATAGGGCGATATGAATATCGCCGTTTTAGCGGCAAAAAGTGCCGCTAAAGCGGCGATAGTGCCCTTGCTAATATGCCCCTTTGTTATTTTGTATCTCTCCTCTGTCAAACAGGCTGATGAGAGCTAATCAAAAGCGGGCAGCTGTATACTTACCCAATTATGACTCATGCAGCATCGGCAACACGCTTCATTCTTTTTTTCGTTCATTCTTTTTTTTCTAGTTTTGTCATCCCAATGATTGGAAATAACAAAGAAACATAGGGGGATATTCTCAATGACTGGCGATAACTATCGCCAACGCAAGTTATCGGCAGTTATGTTATCGCCGCCTAACCCTGAAATCTATCGCCATTTTAGCGCTGTATTATCAAGCCGACGCTACATGGCGATAGTACCAGGGTTAGGCGGTGAAAACTGCCGATAACATATGCGCGATGGCGATAGGGAAACCAGCGTTAGAGGGCGTTAACCATCTATCGGCCCTATTATCGTCAGAAAAGTCCCTTCTTCCCTCCCGGCGATAAGTCCTGCTAGGAAGCGGCGCTGGAAGATTCAAGATATCAGATCTTAAGAACAAAAGTATAACGCTTGTTTGGGATAGTTCTGCCCTGCTGCTTTGGTAGAGTAACTGTGAAGTAACACGACGTAAATACATGTTACTAACTATTCATATATTTAAGATAGAAACATTTTTTCCTCAAATATGCAATTATCCAGCAGATCCAGCCATATCAACAATGAAATGGAAACACCTTCACTGCGGAAGAATTGCACCGCTCCACTGTGCCCGCCTGTTGACAGTCTAATGTCTTCAAAGTCCTGATTATGCACGCAAATTTTTTCTTTAAAAATGCCTTTTCCATTTTTTTCAGCTCTTGCAAAGGCGGGATAAACTGTGCCAGCCCCCATCTGTGTTTGCACTGTCCCGGATCCCCGGGTCCCAGCCTGCCCTGCCTGAAGGCTCATGCTGAATAAACTGTATTGTAGCTTATGCAAAGAAGCTCTAAGTACATTATTCCATGCAGTGCATCCCTCGCCCATGGACCAGGCACGCACTGCTAGCATAGACGCTGGTTCACTTTCCCGGAGGTGCAGAGCTGTGGAACAATGGCCTAGACCACTACTCTATGAAGACGCAGTGACTGTGCCAAACCAATAGAGGGAGGATTGCAGTCACTGATGGCAAGCATGGTGCGAAGATTCTGGGAGTCTCAGGCAAAATGACATGTTGCCATTTAGGTGCTCCCGTTTCCCTAGAAACAAAGCTATTTTGAGGACATTGCTAGCACAAAGGCACCATATTAAGCCTTACGTGGGACCAATGCTGGCCCAGATTCACAGCTTGGCGCTCTAACCATCTTGCGTCTTGGACCACCATGGCATTTTAAATGTGTTGGCAGCCACAGTGAAGCTTGTGTGCATGAAGACAGCGTCTCCCCTAGAAGAATGAACTCTGTAGTTAGCCAAAAGCGAGAACATTGTAATATGGTATTTTTGATATTTTTATATATTGGCATGAAAAGGGAAGCACAAAACGTTAGCAACACTGGATTTGTACTTTCTGCAATGGCATCCCTATTACTCACACACACATCCCCGCGTCCAGGCACCATCCAGTATTCTTCCAGAATTTACCACCTCACAGCTGTCCAGCCCCCCCCAGCACTTCTCAATGGCGGACGCTGTGCTCACATGCACAGCGGGACTAACACTCTTTGCCAAAGGCACATACGTAGTTACGACGCATTACATGACATTGCATTCCATTACAATGCATACTAATACTAGGCACATTGCAACAGTAGGGTAGGTGTTGCATAGCGGAGTCATAAACATCACTATTCCCACTCCAGTGAGTGAAACCCTAAACTAACCTTTGCACCCCAATCCCAACCGTGAACCCAGGAATTCCTTTTTGAGGCCCCAATACACACCCAAAAATCAAAATCGACTCAAATGCACACCCCAAATTTCATAATTTACCCCAAATGCACACCCCAAATTTCATAATTTACCCCAAATGCACACCCCAAATTTCAGATCCAACATCCTAAACCCATACCCACACGAAAAAAATTATAATTACACCATTACTGACCTCACAATGTGTTGTACTCAAATGCGATGTAAAGGCACATGTGTTGTCGGAGTTGCGTAGTTAATTATGTTCTGCCTGCGTTGTACTGGACGTCTCCCATGCCAAAGGCAAACCATAGGCTAGCGCGTCTGCGTCCGTCTGCCCCTGGACCACGCTCAGCACCAAGGAGCCTTCGTCTTGGACACTCCACCGCTACGACGCCAGCACCCTCCTTTCCATCAACCCTGGACGCCACCTCGCCTGCCAGGACCAACCTCTGCTCCAGACCGGACATCGCCATCACCATCATTGACGGCTGCAGTATCACCCGCAAGGAGCAGCCGGATCTTCAAGGACAAGGCATTGCCATCACCTACAGAGGCACACTCCGACTGACCAAGCACTCTAATTACCCAAGGGTGACCATGGATCACCTCAACTCCCAGATCCGGACCAAGCCCAAGCACATCCACTGCAGCACCCTCATGTGTGCGGCCCCCCGGCCCTGGGCCCCCCCATTCTCAAATGCCATTGTTGAGCTCATTGCTCCCCAGGGTCTCCCATCCACCGACGACATCCTACTCGGTTATCTCAAGTTCCACCTGGACAACCCCAGTGAGCAGAACACCACCGCCTTCTGGGGAAGGTCCCCAACATCAGACGCAAGCAGCAACTCACCTCAACAGGCCACATAGCAGGACACACGGTCAAGCACGTCACCTCCGCCAGCGGTAGCTTCGACTTCAGCCACAACACCGGACTCTCCAGGACCGACCATCATTTGATACATCACGTCTTCACCTTGCCCACCGGACGCCACCGCCATCATCGCAACCCCTCGCAGCTGGATCAAGGCCACCGAAGGACGTCTTGTCAACCCTCTCTGCACCAACACTCCGCCACTACTTTCAACCGATGACACCGCTGCGTGCAACCACCACTGATGGTTCTCCAACAGCGCCGACATTCGGGCACCCCTCATGTACGGCACTGCGTCAGTACCTTCCGCCTGCCTGATGGCAGGCGTGAGGGTGACGCAGTGCCACAGGGATAGGCTGGCCCCATGCATTGTTGGTGTTACGTCATGGTTATGACATGACTGCAGCAATGCGTGACTTTAGTGAAGACAGATACGTCAGGATTCCAGACGTATCTGTCATTACTTGCATCATGGAGCGCTGTCCAGTGGATACAGCGCATCCGTGGTGTTGCAAGAAGGGGGTAGTGATAAGTGTTGCAACGCTGTCTTGTTGCCGCACTGCAACACTTTTCATGAGTAAGGACCAGGAATGCGCACTATTTTATTGATGGTGCGCAGTCCTGCCCTGTAATTTTGTAGCAGGGCAGCGCAGCAACATTGCTTGCAGCGCGGTCCAGCAACAAAACATGCTGAAATGAGGCACCAATGGTTATCTCCATTTTAAGACCAGGTATTTTCTGGTCTTAAAAAACTGCCTCTAGTTGCAGTTAGAGCCATTTTTTGGTGTCCTCTGGACTTCAGGAATCCCCTTGAGAATATGGAGATGTTGTGTTAACGTCAGATTTTGCATGGGAACGCCTCCCTTGCATGTCATTAGCGTTAAATATCGCTAACATAAATCGCGATCTTTGAAATGGTAGTTTTCGCCTGAAAGCTGTCGCTAACGGCTGTTAGCGACAGCTTGATAATACTGCGATAAAATTATCGCCGTATTACCGGCAGAAAAGCGCCGCTAACACGGTGATAAATGCTTGAGAATATGCCCCATAGTTTTGATTGTCCATTGAGCATGTAAATTGTTGTTGTGCATGGGGGTTATAATATCTGCAAAAGTTTACAAAATCGGCATATTTTGATATCCACTCTGGGCATGCATATTTGCTTTACATCTCCAAAACAACTGAATGGATTATCATAAAATAAGAAAAAGCATTGAATAACTAAAATGCCATGTTGCCATAAAAATTCGGTGACCTTCCATTCAGCAATTTTACCAAATTTACATAGGGAAAACCAATTATTTGGCAAATGAAAAATTATACTGTTCTGTCCTTAAAACCATTGGTCTGATCTGCACCAAATTTGGCACAGACTTAGATATCCTGCAAAATATTTTGTTCTCCAGGTTCTTGTGAGCTTAGTATATCATTTTCACATAAGTAATTTGATTTTACTTACTAGCCCATGGTCTTCAAGCTTGTCTTTTCCATTCCAGAATTTCAGACTATCACGTGGTTTGCTTTTTATGCTAGTTTATATTGCGCAAATGAGGTCCAAGTGTGTCAGGGTGCTTTATAATGGCAAAAAAAGTTATGCACATCACAAATAATTCGAAGAAATAAAATTAAAAGTAGCAAGAACAGAATCGAGTCCTTAGAGGAAGACCCAAGAAGAGGATATAAACAAAAGGTTTAGCAACATGTGTCCTGGTCTTAGTTAACAAGTTATTTCTGTATCAACAGGGATGAAGATTTCAAATGAGGGATTGGCCTAGAATCTCCACGGGGATAGAGTTTCATATTCTGGAAGCACTTCAAGAGAAGGATTGAGAAGTTGTTTTTTTGTTTCTTGAATCTGAGAGGCTCAGTGAGTTGGGACTGTGCACTGGTCAACATGCCAGGCAGGTTCCCAGCTAGGTAATTCAGGGAGCCTTGATAGAGGGGTCTGTGGGTAATGCAATTATTCTTCAAGATACTTCTAGCTTTGATGAGGAGCAAGTTGTGGGAGATGAACACTGGTGTGATGTGATTGTGGTGCCTAGTTCCAGAGATGAGTGTTGCAGCAGCATTAAGGACTGCCTTCAGAGGGGCTAGAGGGGTTCCTGTCAGAGTAGTGCTTCCGTAGTCGAGTCTTAAGATGACTAAAGCTTGGACTACCTGCTTAAAGTGGAATGTTTGATGGTTTTGAGCAGTAGGAGTTGGTGTTGGACACTCTTTGATGTGGCGTTTATGTGCACTTGAATATTCAAGTTTTTGTCTATGGAGAGCCCTAGTGATCTGTACCATTACATGATTTTGAGACCATGGTTTAGAGCAGTTAACAAAGCTAGACAGGTTTGGACTGGAGGAGCTCAAAGTGGACGGTCAATGAGAAGGAATTCCATTTTTCAGAGGGTTCAGCCTCAGGATTGTAAAGGACAGCCATCTTTAGAAAGGGTTTAATATAGCACTAGGTTGTCTTCTTTTGTTTGTTTAAATCTCTTTTATTAAGTTTGATAACAAAGAGAAAAGATTAACAACACCAGGCAATACACAGGATTAAGCAGGCAAGAGTACAGTGTATACAGGGTTGGTCGACATCTTTAAGGTACATAATACACAACACGGCACTTAGTCACCCAATACAAGGAAATAAGCACTTGGTTAACCATGAGTGAGAGGGGGAAATGCCTCCTGACTCATAAATATCAGCACTAGCTAATCAAGAGGGGGCCCTCAATTTCTCAAGTTTAGTATGCCTGGGCGATTACACTCGCGAATCCCATAATGATTGTGGTGATCTGGTTACGAAAGCTAAGTGAACAATAGTATACTACCAAGCAGTAAATACAGCAAAAAGATAATGTCATGGGCAACAATGATAGGAGTGCGACCTGACTGAGGACAAACACTACGGTTTCTGTTAGCGTATAACCTGCTACTTAAAACATCATATGAGCATCCCCATCGCTAAATAACAAGCTCATCAAGGACCAACAGCCACTAAATGCCCAGAATGCAACCTGCAACAAATGATAAAGGGGAAAACCCCTATACTGCCAGCCTGTGAAGGAAGGATAAAACGAAGAATAGCTAGATCAGAACACGAGAAGAAGAAAGAGAAGAGAAGAGAAGAAAAGGAAGGGTAGGGGAGAGGAGAGGAGGTGGCGCAACACCCCGTTCGCAAGAACAAGCGGTGGGAGAGGAGGGAAAGGTCTCCCGGATATAGCCCCAGGCACAACCACCCCAAGCAATAGCTGCCCACTCCAACCCAGTTTATTCCAGCGCTTCCGCATAAGATTTACCCCCGGGGGGCAGAGGGTCATCGAACAGTTGGAGGGCCAGTAGACGGGGAGGGACAGAGCGAGCATGTTCCAATGTAGATAGGTGTGCCACCAAAGGTTGCCAAATTCGTTTGAATTTAGCGTTAGTATGTGCTAGGCGATGGGAAAGAAGTTCCATCGCCATTACCTGCCATAGACGTGTGAGCCACACCGAGGAGGGGGGGTCAGGGCCTTCTTCCACTGTAACGCTATGACCTGTTTCGCTGCGTTAAGCATGTGGAAGATCAATCGCCAATCCGATTGTGTCATCGCTTTAAGAGATTTCGGCCGAAGTCCAAGGATCACTACCCCTGGGGCACTCGGAAGGGGAAATCCCACTACCTCCTTGATATGGCTCAACAACTCCTTCCAAAAGAGCGTTATAAGCGGGCATGACCACCATATGTGCATGAAGGAACCTGGGGCGGCTTGACAGCGCCAACATAAGGGGGTGGAAGTGGGAAACATCTTCTGCAATCTGAGGGGTGTATAATACCAACGAGTCGTGATTTTGTAAGCTGTCTCCTGTTGTGCAATGCTTTTAAAAATGCGGGGGATATCCCTCTAGAGTTGTTCCCAGTGTTCAGGGGGAATTTCTTCCTCAAGGTCCGTGTGCCAGCGTTGCTGATAGGTGTGTGGTGGTAGCGCAGGGGAGTGCAGGAGGACCTTATAAGTCCTGGAGATCAAGCCCCGGGAGCCATCAAAAGAGCGGACTAAGGACTCAAAGGGAGTAAGTTGGCGCGTGGCGCCCTCCATGTACAAGGCAGTGTGCAACCAGTGGCGGATTTGAAAGTATTCCCAATGTGCTGTGTTGGGGCGGTGAAATTCCTGCCTGCATTGATCAAAGGATTTACAGGACCCACTCACGAATAGATTTGCAATTGTGCGATACTCTCCAGCTGCCCATGCTGGGAAAGAGGTAGGCTGGAGAGCTGGTGGAAACCCCGGGTTGCGGGCCAGAGGCATGAAAGGGGAGGGAAAAGAGTTAAGGCCGCGGGCTACTGCAATTTTGTCCCATATCTCTAAAACAGTTCGTGTTGGGGTAGCGATATAGGCGCTGCGATGGCGAGCTCCCCTCGGCAACCAGGCCAGGTCCCAGAGTGGGCGGCAGGCTACCGCTCTATCCATATGAAACCAGTGCTTCTCGCTTTCGCGAGCCACCCACTTTGAGACAAAGCGTAGATGAGACGCCCAATAGTAGACAAGAAAATCTGGGCATGCCAGTCCCCCCCGGTCTCTTGGCAACATTAATAGTTTGGTGGAAAATCTCGGTCTTCCCCCACCCCAGATAAACATGGTGACCTCTCTTTGAAGGCTCAGGATGTCCTTTTGGGGGATAGGAGTTGGGAGAGCTTGAAAGAGGTAAAGGATCTTGGGGAGGATAGACATCTTGACCGCGTTGAGGCGGCCTAACCATGAAATGGGCAACGATTTCCATCTGACAGAGTTTCTACAAGCGGGCCAGTTTGCCTGGGTCCAAGAGTCCAGGGTGGCCGTGACGTTAAGGCCCAAGTAGTGAATGGATTGGGGGTCCCACTGAAAGGGAATACTGTCACCAAGCTCCTCGAGCTGCTGCGGAGAGAGGGTAAGGTTAAGCGCCTGAGACTTAGCAAGGTTGGTCTTGAGCCCTGAGATCCACTCGAATTGTGAAAGTATAGCAAGCAGCGCCGGGAGGGAGCACTCAGGGTTGGTAATAGTCAAGAGTAAATCATCAACGAAAAGAGCAATTTTGTGCTCGTCTCTCCCAAATGGTAGGCCCTGAATTTCCGCCGACTGGCGGATGGCTATCGCCAGGGGCTCTATGGCCAGAGCAAAAAGTAAGGGCGATAATGGGCACCCCTGGCGCGTGCCCCGTTGGATGGAAAAAGGTGGGGTTAGGAGACCGTTGAGTCTAATCTGCGCTGATGGTGCCACGTAGGGGTCCATGATACGGGCAATCATGACCGGGCCCAGTCCTATCTTCTGCAAGACCGCTTTGAGAAAGGACCAGTCAACCCGGTCGAAAGCCTTTTCGGCATCATGGGAAAGTAGAAAAGCCGGGATATTGCGACGTTGGACCTTTTCCACCAAGTGGGCTATTCGCCTGAGATTGTCTGCCCATTGTCTTTCATGTATGAAGCCCACTTGGTCCGGCTCGATCAGACCAGGCAAGTGAGACGCTAAGTGTTGGGCCAAGATTTTGGTATATAATTTAACATCGACATTTAACAGGGAGATAGGGCGGTACGAAGCGCAGGAGGTGGGGTCTTTCCCCGGCTTGGGAATAAGAGCTATTTCGGCTCTGGCCATAGTTGGTGTGACTGTCAGTGTATCTGCGAAGGAGTTGAAGAGTCGTAGTAGCGGCGCCTGCAGTTCTGAAAGAAAAAGACGATAGAATGGGAGTGTAAGGCCGTCTGGACCTGGAGACCTGCCGAGAGGGAAACTTTTCAATGCCTTTTGAAGCTCTTCTGCTGTGATAGGGTCTTCCAATTGTTGCATATGAGAGGAAGCTAATGGCATCCAAGGGCAAGAGGCCAAAAAGGGGTCTATTCCGTCCTTATAGGTGTCGCCCTGTTCGTAAAGAGCGGAAAAGAAAGAACTAAACGCTTGCTGCTTGGCTGACTCGGAGGTTGACCACGCCCCTCCCGCAAGTGGGATCTTGGCGATGTGATTACCGGAAACCTGCAGGCGAAGGCGGCTTGCCAGCAGGGAGCCCACCTTGTTGCCCCATCATAGAATTTTTGCTTCAAAGCAAGGAGTGAGTGTTCTGCCTTGTTGACTCGAAGCGCCCTTAGTTGGCCGCGAAGCGATGCCAGCCTCTTCTGAGTCTGGCGAGAGGGTGCACTATGTCCCTGCCTTTCCAGCAGTTTAATGTCCCGTGCTAGATTCGTTTCAACGAGGCGGGATTCTTGCGTACGGGTGATGGAAATAGAGGTGATGACTCCTCGAATGGTGGCTTTGAACGCATCCCATAGGACGTGCCCATTAGTGTCCGGGAGGTCATTTGTTGCAAAATAGGCTTGGATCGCCTGGCGTATTTCAGCCACGTCGACCTGGTCCCGCAAGACATGCGGGAGAAGTCGCCACCAAGGGGTAGAGCAAGGATTCCTGCCCATACCTGTCAAGGTAAGCTCCAGGTGGGCATGGTCCGAGATGGATATATCCAAGATCGCGGCAGAGTCTAATGAGCGAATGAGAGACTAGGACAAGAAGAAATAATCGATTCGAGAGTAAGAGTGGTGAACATGTGAGTAAAAGATGTAATCTTTCGTCCCAGGTTCTTTGTATCGCCATGCGTCTAACAGATCCAAGGCTTCAAGATCGTGTTTAAGGGCTGTAGACATCGTGCCAGTGCCCTGGAAAGAGGAGGTAGTGCGATCTAAGCAGGGGTCCCACACTAGATTAAAATCACCCCCGAGGAAAATGGGGCCCGGCTCCCGAGACAGCAGGTCTTTAAGCAAGGTCCTAAGATATGTGTCTTGGGCCTGATTAGGTGCATAAACATTAAGCATCATGTGCGTCCTACCATGAATGAGTAGTGTAAGCTTTAAATAACGCCCCTCCTTGTCGCGCTGCACCCGGGTAACGTGCACTTGGCTCCCCACTTTAAGAAGAATAGCCACCCCCGCTGTTTTAGTCAGTGCGGATGCCCAGAACTGATTGGGATATCTAGGGTGTGTCATGCGCTGCGTATCAGTTCGTAAAAGATGGGTTTCCTGGAGGAAAATGACGTCCGGGTCGTGAATAAGTAGGTAGCGCCATACCTGCCGTTGAGGGCATTGAGACCCTTTACATTTAGGGATAGACATTTAAGTTGTGCCATCACCAACTACGTACTGAATAGCGTGCGGGTATGTATACAATCTTCCACCTCCATCCCCCATGGGTCCTAGCCTAATTGGGGTTGGTGTCAGGTGTAAAAGGGGGTGGAGGAGTAATCGTGAGTTACTCGAACTAGTAGTAAAGTATTCCCACTCCCGTGTCCGATGGATCCTGCGCAATAAGTATAAGATGGTATAGTGTGCCTGTGCTCCCCCCCCCCCCCAGGGCAAAAGAGAAGAAAGAGAAAATGGGGAAAGAGGAAAGAATAAAGAACAACAAACTAAGCAGGCAAAAGGCCAACGGGGCCAATGTTCATCATTCCAGTCCAGGAGAGGCCCATAGGTGTACACCCAGGCGTCTCTGAGCAAGTCACTCCTCACAGGGACTAAGGGAATGGCGGGGTGGGCCAACAAGTATAGGAGAGCAGCCGCCGCCCGTCCCCCATTGGCCGACCTGCCACATCGTTAACGGGGAGCGCGGGTCCCCCCGAGGAGTATGCCCAAAGTCTCCTGCTCCCATGGTGGGACCAAGGTCGTTTATCGCCACCAGGAGGAAGATATCAGAGGTCTCCGTTTCGCAGAGAAGCTTTTAACATGCTCAAGAGCCCATAGAAAATACAAATGGTTGAAACACCAGTACGAAAGGGTTCCCCCCTCCACTTACGAAAGGCCTAATCCATGTCAGGAGGCCATAGTCCCAGCGCTGGAGCCAGTGGGAGAGGGGGGCCCCGATTAGGAACCCCGCCCGTCCGAAGACTGCGAGGCCTCCATGGATTTCAGATGATGGCTAATTTCCTGCTTGGCTTGGTGGGACATCTCACTCGCTTTGGAAGCTCTGTTTCGAGGAGGGAGGACCTTCGACCACTCTGGGCGCAGGGGGGTCCTGGACTCAGCATCTGCAGAGGTCGGGGTGGAAGGCCAAGGGTCCAGCGGAAGTTGAAGCAGTTGGAGAGTCTCCTTGAGGGATCGCAATGATCTACGCTTGCCCTCCCACTGGAAAATCAAGGCGAAAGGGTGGCCCCACTGGTATTTGATGTTCAAGTCTCTTAGTTTATCCGTTACTTGCTTGAAATCTCTGCGCTGTCATAAGGTAATTGGGGAGAGATCTTGAAAAATTTGGATATGGTGGCCCTCGTAGGTCAGATCAGTACTGCTCCGAGACGCGCGAAGGATCGCCTCCTTCTCAGTGTAGAAATGCACCCGGGTCAGGATGTCAGGGACCAGGTTCGTCTTCCCGCGTGGAGGTGCGACCCAATGCGCTCTGTCCAACGTAGGGGGCGAGGCATCGTCATCACCCCGGACCGACTGGAGGAGATCCGCTGTATAGGTCAGGATGTCCTGCCCCTCCGCGCCCCGTGGAACACCCCTGATGCGGAGGTTGTTCCGGCGGCTTCTATTTTCTAAATCCTCCTGCTTGATTTGGAGTTCCACGTGTTGTTCTTCAAGCACCGTCACTCGGCGCCAGAGCTCCTCCTGGTCCTCCGTTCTCGAGTCAAGGGTTCTTTCGAGATCGTCCACTCTGGTGCCAATTTCGGTCACGTCTCGCCGAATATCTTTCAAGCAGGTTTTGACCTCAGACTTAAGTGAGTTGATTTCAGTTTTTATTTCCTGGAGAAAATTCATCATAAAGGCTTGAGTGATAGGGCTGGAGCCAGCGTTCTCCGGAGGGGTTGCCATTGTGAAGTTCTGCTGGCTGGATGCCGGGGTAGATTTCGCCCACAGTTCTGTCACTGTTGTGTCCTTGGAGGATGGCGGTACGGTGGCTTTCACCGATTTAGTGCGGGGCATGACTTAGTCAGAGGGTACTTCTGCCCCGTGGAGGCACTTGCTTACATCCAGCTCTAGAATCACCCACTGAAAGGGCACCATATGCGAGAATAGAGGAGGCTGCCAACCAAGATCAACTGCAGGGAAGGAGGATCGATGCTAGAGCGGGTGTATGAAGGGCAAACCAGGGAGGCCTCCAGCAGCGCGAAGGAAGCCCTCAAGTGTGTGGGCTCGCCAGCTTAGACGATCTGAAATGACAGGGCGTGGATCTCCCTCCGGTCAGGGGAAGGCGCCACTGCTAAACGCCAAGGTATGGGTACGGGGGGCCGGGTCTCAGGAGCTGCCCAATTGTGCAGCCGACCTCCTCACCCCCACACCAAGGCTGCCTGTGCTCCCTCACCAAGCAGACCCCAGGCGCACCCCCTGTTTGTCCACAGGAGTAGGCCCCCCTGAGGCCTCGCTTTCCAACGCTCGTTGCCGCCCTTGGGGTGACTCCAATACACAGTCGCCATTGGGGGCTATGGGCCACAGCACGGGCCTCGCTGCGTAGTCCTCCGGTGGGGAGAGTAGGTCTAGCAGATGAGGGGCAGGGGCAGAAACTCCCCAGTCTGGGCCCCGGGGCAAGGCTGAAGGGCGGCCCAGCTGGAGGACCGAACACACCAAAGCTCTGGGCTCAAGCGGGAGTTGAGAGTCGCATTGGGGCCCCAGCAGCGGCTCAGCTCCACCTGAGGAGATGCAGGGGCTCCCCCCCACCACATCACACCAGGCCAGGGGGGAGCGGGAGAGGCAGCAGGTAGGTCCCGACAGCGGCGCTCCTGGAAGGCCCCGGGCTGTGAGGGCGTGCTGATGTCCTGGCGAGCTGGATGTCTACCGCACTCTTCCCCCAGTAGGTGCGCTTCCATTTATGATCACCACAATATGGAGCTCCGCCAGGCCTACGTCGCCACGCCGCCCCACCATCCACCTCACCTCCGGGTCGCGGGCTCCGCAACGGTGCTTAGGGCCACCTCTGCTGACTTCTTGTGCACGGAGTCCGGGCACCAGGCGATGCAGGATGAGGGCCTCTGTCCACCGTATTCTCCGTGATTGGGGCCCCCAGGAAAGCGCACAGACCGGCACGAGGACGTCGGGGGTTGAACAGCACCCCACCAAACACTCCGCGCCCCAGTAGCTAGCCTCTCTGTGAGGTCCGGGACACCTCCAGGCCGAAGGCCTCCACAGGGCGCACAGTCAAAATGGCGGGCGGGAGCGTCGGCGTAGGCCCTCCACTCCTCCCCGGGCCGATCGCTCCAGCAGGGCCCCCGGTAAGGCGCTGAAAGTGGGCAGGGGACTAGAGAGATGCTGGGGGGGTTCCGATCACACCCCCGAGTCGCTTTGAACGCTGGTTGCGCGCGGCCGGCCTCCGGAGGACGGAGCTACCGCAGCACACGTCCTACTCCATCGAGGTCTTGGCCACGCCACCCAGGTTGTCTTTTTTTGATGATACAGGAGTTCAAGCCTTGCCAAACTCCTTCGGTGACAGTAGTTGGTTCTGCTAGAAACCTGTTCAACTTGATTTGCTATAATGAGCTTTTCAGATTGGAACAGAACCAGCTCAGAACTGTTGCTTTTATTCTCAGTCTAACTTTGACAATGTTTTGTAGGATTTTGTGATTAGCCGTATCGAATGCTGTGGTTAGGTTGACAAGTATAAGATAGCAAGAGTTTAACTTATCTCATGTATGATCTGAAGATCGCTGTTCATGTGCTATAAGTGGGTCTAAAACCTGACTGAAAAATATCACGCGGGCCATGCTTCTTCTATTTTGGGTTAGTTGCTTTCAGACAGATCTTCCAAAAACATTTAGCTAGGAATGCGAGGTTAGTAACTGTTTAGAAGTTGTTCAGGTCCTCTGGGCCAGTGTTTAGTTTTTCCAAGAAGGGTGGAACTGTCTTGTTTTCAAACAATCCACGGTCTCGGCTTGGGTCAGCGAGGAGTTGATCAGCTATGCGGTGTATGCACAAAAGCTGCCAAAGAAGCTGTCTGGGGCACTCTGACTTTATGCTGCACTGAGGTGGTGCACAGACAGTGTGTCCAGCTGAGGGCACGCGGTATCCCCCAGGAAGTGGGTTCAGTCACTCACTGCACTTTCCTGCACAGAGGGGTCTCTGCCCTCCCTTCAAAAGCAGGTCAACCTGCTGCCTGCACTGTGAAAGGACCAACTGCTTCAAACAGCTGGTTGGTCTTTCACTAAAGCGCTGCCCATGCCCTCTTGAAATTTGAGGCTGAACGTCCCACCTCAGACCAGCAGCTTCAAACATCCAATCTGCCTTTCCCCCTTGCACTGCTCCCAGAGCAGATTTGAGTTTATTCCTGCACTGGGAACAGGGCATTCATTTAATAGGGTGCACTGTCCTGGTCTGTGTCCTACTTGAATATGGCTCCAGATGTGCAGAATGCATGGATGCACCACATGCACAACGAATGCATTAAAAAATATAATCCTGGAGCATTGCAAATTATTGAAAGCACAATATTTTAGGTATGTGTTTTATCAAACGTAAGTTGATATAGATACCAGTCTTAATTATAAGCACAATTGAAGGCTTGTAATTCTCAATTTATTGTGAAGGCAGCAAGGAATCATGAATATGAGTATTTATTACTTTTCTGCACAATACTAATTTTGCAACATTTGGTCTCTCTTTTCATTGCGTCACTTACTCTAAGCGAGTGGTAGATTGCCAAAGCGAAAACCTAAGGAGCATGTGGAAATATTCTCAATTGATTTATAGTTGCCACACATATAAAAAGGAGAAATGCTATTAAATCTTAGCTCCATGTTATGAGCTATGCGATTGATTCCAAGAAGACTTTGTGCACAGTGTTTTGTGTGGATAATGGATGCCGAGATCTGTGGTCCAGCATTCAGTGTAGACATTTCAGATGGAAAAGAAACAAAAAACGTGTATGACTCGCAGAACCAGTGCTTAATTTGAGCCGGAGCTTTCCGGTGCTGAGCAACGGCACTTAATTGGTTTCCGGTGCTCGGCACCGGCACCTAATTGTCAACACCACACTTAGGGCAGTCTGCCACAAGGTGGCGCTGCTCATGTAATTTAGAGATGAGCAGTATAACAGTTGTTTAGGAAAACAATATACATTAAAAAATTACTAAAACCTGCCTCCCCAGCCATTCCTTTAGCTTTGGGGACCTGGGGTAATCTGAACTGTCGCATTTACATCTGAGAGAGATGGTTAGTAGTTGTTTTGGCAGTGATGACAGGGGCGATGGGTGGTTCAAGCTGCAGTGGCCTCCTTGTCAGAGCCCCGGCACTTAATATTTTACAAATTAAGCACTGCGCAGAACTGAAGCCAGTGTTGGGGATAGATATCTTGTTAAGGCCAGGCTCTCTGAGGGGATTGAATGCCATGGCAAAGGTGAAAGATTAACCATATTGCACGTGCTGATGGCTAGCGCTAGTCACCTTGATCTGGGTGCAAAAATGAATTTGACATGGGTTCTTGAAGAGCACCCTCCAAATAAATTGTTGTTTCAAAGGATTCCTCTCTGATACAATGAACAATATGTTATGTTGAAAGACACCCACCACGGTGCTGTAACATCAACGCCATGTCTGAGGATTTGCTTTGCAATCCCTGTCTCAAACAAGTAATTAAACAAAAAGATCCATTTAAATTGCTCCACAAAATATCAATGATATCTAAAAACTGAGGGGCAGATTTACAAGCCCCTTGCGCCACTTTTGCGTCACTTTTCCCATGTTAAAAATGACGCAAAAGTGGCGCAAGGGGCTTGTAAATCTGCCCCTGAGATTGTTTTTCTGATTATGTCATTTTTTTAAGCTCACGGGGGCATATTTACAAGCCCCTTGCACCACCCGTACGTCACTTTTCCTATGTTAAAAATGACACAAAAGTGGCGCAAGGCGCTTGCAAATAAGCCCCACGGAGTTTTGAAGGGCGTATTTACAGCGCCGTGCTGTGCTTAACACCTTCGCTGCTAGGCCTTTTCCCCCCCTGTGCTAAGCCTTTTTTTGGCTATTTGGGGTAGTGTGGGCTTAGGCCCCTGTAACTTTTTGACCACATAAGGTATCCACGCCAAATTTGCATACTTTTTTTCTAACATCATGGGGATTGTAAAGGTACCCAGGATTTGTGGATTCCCCTGGAGGGGACCCAGAAATTAGCCAAAATACAGCACAATTTTGTTTTTTGGGGGAAAATGCGAAAAAGGGCTACAGATGAAAGCGTCTTGTTTTTTCCCTGCAAATGGCATCAAAAGGGGTTGTGGTGCTGAAATCACCATCTTCCCAGCTTTCAGGGACAAGCAGACTTTTGTCAGAAACCCAACTTTTTTACACAGTTTTGGCATTTTTCTGGGACATAGCCTATTTTTGCTATTTTTTGTGCTTTCAACCTCCTTCCAGTTAATGGTAGAAATGGGTATGAAACCAATAATGGATCCTGAAAAGCCATACATTTCTGAAAAGTAGACAAACTTCTGAATTCAGCAAGGGGTCATTTGTGTAGATCCTTAAAGTTTTCCTTATAGAAACTAACAGTTAAATGAAGGACAAATTGAAAATTAGTTGAAAAAAACAGCCATTTGTGTCAACGTTTTCACCTGTAACTTCTTCTAATTATGACAGCTATTTGAAAGCAATATACCATTATATCCGCTGGACCTTTCTGGTTGTGGGGATATATAGTACTTGTAGGTTCACCAAGAACCCGACGAACCCAGAGCCAATAACTGAGCAGCATCTTGCAATGGTTTTTTATTATGTACCGGGTATATAGCAATTATTTTGGGAAAATGTATACATGGAAAAATTGTTATGAAAGACACCTATGTATTTCTGAAATGGGAACAAAATGTAGATTTTAGAAACAGTAGATATTTGCACATTTCCGAAATTGGGAGTACCCATACTAGCATGAGAATTATAGGTCATTTTTCAAAATGACTTATTTTTTACACATTGTCTTTCATTTGGAAGGCAGAAATGCATCAAAAGTCAATAGGTAATGACAGTTGCTCTACAATTATGTGTTACCCTAAGTCTCCCGATAAAAATGGTACCTCACTTGTGTGGGTAGCCCTTGTGCCCACAACAGGAAATGGCTCAAAATGCAACGTGGACGTACCACATTTTCACAATGAAAAATTTCCCTTTTTTTGCAAAGTGCCTAGATGTAGTTTTTGAACCCTAGCTCTGCCGGCACCTAGGGAAACCTAGCAAACCTATACATTTTTGAAAACTAGACACCCAGGGGAATCCAGGATGGGGTGACTTGACTGCCTCCCACCAGGTTCTGTTACCCAGAATCCCTTGCAAACCTAAATAATTGTCAAAAAAAACACATTTTCCCCACATTTCTGTGGTGGAAAGTTCTGGAATCTGCGTGGATCCACAAATTTCCGCCCACCCTGCGTTCCGCAAAGTCTTACGAGAAAAATGGTACCTCACTTGTGTGGGTCGGCCTAGTGCCTGCGACAGGAAACGGCGCAAAACGCAACGTGGTCACACCTCAATTTCGCAGTGAAAAATGACCCTTTTTTGGCAAAGTGCCTAGCTGTAGTTTTTGAACCCTACCTCTGCCGGCACCTAGGGAAACCTAGAAAACCTATACATTTTTGAAAACTAGACACCCAGGGGAATCCAAGATGGGGTGACTTGACTGCCTCCCACCAGGTTCTGTTACCCAGAATCCCTTGCAAACCTAAAAAATTGTCCAAAAAAACACATTTTCCCCACATTTCTGTAGTGGAAAGTTCTGGTATCTGCGTGGATCCACAAATTTCCACCCACCCCGTCTTCCCCAAAGTCTTATGAGAAAAATGGTACCTCACTTGTGTGGGTCGGCCTAGTGCCTGCGACAGGAAACTACGCAAACGCAACGTGGTCACACTTCAATTTCGCAGTGAAAAATGACCCTTTTTTGGCAAAGTGCCTAGGTGTAGTTTTTGAACCCTAGCTCTGCCGGCACCTAGGGAAACCTAGCAAACCTATACATTTTTGAAAACTAGACACCCAGGGGAATCCAGGATGGGGTGACTTGACTTCCTCCCACCAGGTTCTGTTACCCAGAATCCCTTGCAAACCTAAAAAATTGTCAAAAAAACCACATTTTCCCCACATTTCTGTGGTGGAAAGTTTTGGACTCTGCGTGGATGCACACATTTCCACCCACCCCGCGTTCCCCAAAGTCTTACGAGAAAAATGGTACCTCACTTGTGTGGGTCGGCTTAGTGCCTGCGACAGGAAACGGCACAAAACGCAACGTGGTCACACCTCAATTTCGCAGTGAAAAATGACCCTTTTTTGGCAAAGTGCCTAGCTGTAGTTTTTGAACCCTAACTCTGCCGGCACCTAGGGAAACCTAGCAAACCTATACATTTTTGAAAACTAGACACCGAGGGGAATCCAGGATGGGGTGACTTGACTTCCTCCCACCAGGTTCTGTTACCCAGAATCCCTTGCAAACCTAAAGAATTGTCAAAAACCACATTTTCCCCACATTTCTGTGGTGGAAAGTTTTGGAATCTGCGTGGATACACAAATTTCCACCCACCCCGCGTTCCCCAAAGTCTTACGAGAAAAATGGTACCTCACTTGTGTGGGTCGGCCTAGTGCCTGCGACAGGAAATGGCGCAAAACGCAACGTGGTCACACCTCAATTTCGCAGTTAAAAATGACCCTTTTTGGCAAAGTGCCTAGCTGTAGTTTTTGAACCCTAGCTCTGCCGGCACCTAGGGAAACCTAGCAAACCTATACATTTTTGAAAACTAGACACCCAGGGGAATCCAGGATGGGGTGACTTGACTAGCTCCCACCAGGTTCTGTTACCCAGAATCCCTTGCAAACCTAAAATATTGTCAAAAAAACCACATTTCTGTGGTGGAAAGTTCTGGAATCTGCGTGGATCCACAAATTTCCACCCACCCCGCGTTCCCCAAAGTCTTACGAGAAAAATGGTACCTCACTTGTGTGGGTCGGCCTAGTGCCTGCGACAGGAAACGGCGCAAAACGCAACGTGGTCACACCTCAATTTCGCAGTGAAAATGACCCTTTTTGGCAAAGTGCCTAGCTGTAGTTTTTGAACCCTAGCTCTGCCGGCACCTAGGGAAACCTAGCAAACCTATACATTTTTGAAAACTAGACACCCAGGGGAATCCAGGATGGGGTGACTGGACTGCCTCCCACCAGGTTCTGTTACCCAGAATCCCTTGCAAACCTAAAATATTGTCAAAAAAAACACATTTTCCCCACATTTCTGTGGTGGAAAGTTCTGGAATCTGCGTGGATCCACAAATTTCCACCCACCCCGCGTTCCCCAAAGTCTTCTGAGAAAAATGGCACCTCACTTGTGTGGGTCGGCCTAGTGCCCGCGACAGGAAACGGCGCAAAACGCAACGTGGTCACACCTCAATTTCGCAGTGAAAAATGACCCTTTTTTGCAAAGTGCCTAGCTGTAGTTTTTGAACCCTACCTCTGCCGGCACATAGGAAACCTAGCAAACCTATACATTTTTGAAAACTAGACACCCAGGGGAATCCAGGATGGGGTGACTTGACTGCCTCCCACCAGGTTCTGTTACCCAGAATCCCTTGCAAACCTAAACAATTGTCAAAAAAAACACATTTTCCCCACATTTCTGTGGTGGAAAGTTCTGGAATCTGCGTGGATCCACAAATTTCCACAAACCCCGCGTTCCCCAAAGTCTTACGAGAAAAATGGAACCTCACTTGTGTGGGTCGGCCTAGTGCCTGCGACAGGAAACGGCGCAAAACGCAACGTGGTCACACCTCAATTTCGCAGTGAAAAATGACCCTTTTTTGGCAAAGTGCCTAGCTGTAGTTTATGAACCCTAGCTCTGCCGGCACCTAGGGAAACCTACCAAACACACACATTTCTGAAAAGTAGACACCCGGGGCTTCAGGGAGGTATGGCTTGCGTGGATCCCCCAACGTTTCCTTACCCAGAATCCCCTGCAAACCTCAATTTTAGCTGAAAAAATCACTTTTTCACACATTTTGTGTGGGAAAGTGTGGCATCATTGGCCTCACACAAATTCCTACCACCCAGCGTTCCCCAGGTCTCCCGATAAAAATGGTGCCTCACTTGTGTGGGAGGCCCAAGTACCCGCGACAGGCAAGGGCCCAAAACGTAGTGAGGCGACATCAAAATTGCCTATCTCAAAACCACCTGGTTTTGCAAGGGGGTCACCTGGGTCTTTGGCCCCGTGCTCGGCGGCTATCTAGGGAAACCTACCAAACCCACACATTTCTGAAAAGTAGACACCCGGGGGCTTCAGGAGGTATGGCTTGCGTGGATCCCCCAACGTTTCCTACCCAGAATCCCCTGCAAACCTCAATTTTAGCTGAAAAAATCACTTTTTTCACACATTTTTGTGTGGGAAAGTGTGGCATCACTGGCCTCACACAAATTTCCTACCACCCAGCGTTCCCCCAGGTCTCCCGATAAAAATGGTGCCTCACTTGTGTGGGAAGCCCAAGTACCCGCGACATGCAAGGACACAAAACGTTTTGAGGCAACATCAACATTGCCTATCAAAAAATGTGATGCCACACTTTCCCACACAAAAATGTGTGAAAAAAGTGATTTTTTCAGCTAAAAGTGAGGTTTGCAGGGGATTCTGGGTAAGGAAACGTTGGGGGATCCACGCAAGCCATACCTCCCTGGAAGCCCCCGGGTGTCTACTTTTCAGAAATGTGTGGGTTTGGTAGGTTTCCCTAGGTGGCCGCTGAGCCCCGGGCCAAAATGTCATGGGACCCCCTTGCAAAACCAGGTCGTTTTGTGATAGGCCATTTGAGGTCGCCTCAATACGTTGTGGGCCCTTGCCTGTCGCTGGTACTTGGGCCTCCCACACAAGTGAGGCACCATTTTTATCGGGAGACCTGGGGAACGCTTGGTGGTAGGAAATTTGTGTGAGGCCAGTGATGCCACACTTTCCCACACAAAAATGTGTGAAAAAGTGATTTTTCAGCTAAAATTGAGGTTTGCAGGGATTCTGGGTAAGAAACGTTGGGGGATCCACGCAAGCCATACCTCCCTGGAAGCCCCGGGTGTCTACTTTTCAGAAATGTGTGGGTTTGGTAGGTTTCCCTAGATGGCCGCCGAGCACAGGGCCAAAACCCAGGTGACCCCCTTGCAAAACCAGGTCGTTTTGTGAAAGGCCATTTTGAGGTCGCCTCAATACGTTGTGGGCCCTTGCCTGTCGCGGGTACTTGGGCCTCCCACACAAGTGAGGCACCATTTTTATCGGGAGACCTGGGGGAACGCTGGGTGGTAGGAAATTTGTGTGAGGCCAGTGATGCCACACTTTCCCACACAAAACGGTGTGAAAAGTGATTTTTTCAGCTAAAATTGAGGTTTGCAGGGGATTCTGGGTAAGGAACCGTTGGGGGATCCACGCAAGCCATACCTCTCTGGAAGCCCCCAGGTGTCTACTTTTCAGAAATGTGTGGGTTTGGTAGGTTTCCCTAGGTGGCCGCTGAGCCCCGGGCCAAAACGTCATAGGACCCCCCTTGCAAAACCAGGTCGTTTTGTGATAGGCCATTTTGAGGTCGCCTCAATACGTTGTGGGCCCTTGCCTTTCGCGGGTACTTGGGCCTCCCACACAAGTGAGGCACCATTTTTATCGGGAGACCTGGGGGAACGCTGGGTGGTAGGAAATTTGTGTGAGGCCAGTGATGCCACACTTTCCAACACAAAAATGTGTGAAAAACTTGATTTTTTCAGCTAAAATTGAGGTTTGCAGGGGATTCTGGGTAAGGAAACGTTGGGGGATCCACGCAAGCCATACCTCCCTGGAAGCCCCCGGGTGTCTACTTTTCAGAAATGTGTGGGTTTGGTAGGTTTTCCTAGATGGCCGCCGAGCACAGGGCCAAAAACCCAGATGACCCCCCTTGCAAAACCAGGTTGTTTTGTGAAAGGCCATTTTGAGGTTGCCTCAATACGTTGTGGGCCCTTGCCTGTCGCATGTACTTGGGCCTCCCACACAAGTGAGGCACCATTTTTATCGGGAGACCTGGGGGAACGCTGGGTGGTAGGAAATTTGTGTGAGGCCAGTGATGCCACACTTTCCCACACAAAAATGTGTGAAAAAAGTGATTTTTTCTGCTAAAATTGAGGTTTGCAGGGGATTCTGGGTAAGGAAACGTTGGGGGATCCACGCAAGCCATACCTCCCTGGAAGCCCCCGGGTGTCTACTTTTCAGAAATGTGTGGGTTTGGTAGGTTTCCCTATGTGGCCGCCGAGCCCCGGGCCAAAACCCAGGTGACCCCCTTGCAAAACCAGGTCATTTTGAGATAATGTGTTGTTTATTTCTGCAGCGTGAAAATTTTGGCACAATATTGCAAGGAAAATGTGACAGACATTTTGAGGTTTGCAGGACATTGTGGGTACCATAACTTGTTGGGATCCACAAGAGAGATATCACCATGTACTCCCATGGGTGTTTCGTTTACGACAATATCTACAGTTGGTAGGTTATTCTTAGACGGAATGTACACCTTGGCAGACAGACTAAAAAGACAAAGATTACTGCACAGCCATCTATTCCTCAAGCACACACACATACTGGTTGGATTTGGCACGAGGGCAAGTGATGGTTCAGTATATACAATTTTATTAACAAGAGATTTCACAAAAATGAAATGCACTGTCAATAATTGAAAGGACAAAAACGGAACCAGTGACTCGCAGCTCGTGAGCTGTAAAGCCACGTCAAGGCCCCAACCGCTTTACAGGCCATTCACACACCTTTCATACGTGATACACACAAGACCATTCACACCACCAGGCACGAAACAAACACATTACAACATTCGCAAAAAGGGACAAGGTACACCCTGCTTGAGAAAGACAAAAAAAATATTACTGCACAGCCATCTAATCCTCAAGCACACACACACATACTGGTTGGATTTGGCACGAGGGTGAGTGATGGTTCAGTATATACAATTGTATTAACAAGTGATTTCACAACAATGAAATGCACTGTTAATAATTGAAAGGACGAGAAACTGAACCATTGACTCACAGCTCGTGAGCTGTAAAGCCACGACAAGGCACCAACCTCTTTACAGGCCATTCATACACCTTTCATACATGTGACAAATACAAAACCATTCACACCACCAGCCGCGGGCCCATCACATTACAACACTCACACCAGCAGACAGCGCCATTCAAGGGCCCATCACTTTCACACACCCACATTCCTAACACAGCAACCACACAAGCTGATGGATTGCGTGGAGTGTCGCTCGGCTAGCAGTGTGTGTAGTGACCAGCAGCAAGTCACTACTCACACACTGCCAGCCGAGCGCCAGTCCATGCACACCGCCAGCCAAGCGCCACTCCACGCACACCGCCAGCCAAGCGCCACTCCACGCACACCGCCAGCCTAGCGCCACTCCACGTACACCGCCAGCCTAGCGCCACTCCACGCACACCGCCAGCCTAGCGCCACTCCACGCACACCGCCAGCCAAGCACCACTCCACGCACACCGCCAGCCAAGAGCCACTCCACGCACACCGCCAGCCAAGCGCCACTCCACGCACACCGACAGCCAAGCACCAGCCTACACACACCACCATCACATTTAGGATTTTTTTATACAAAGAAGAAAACACAAACAAATTGCAAATAGATACAAATCTACTAACACAAAATCAGAAACTAAATACATTGCACTAATGCCAACCTTGAAACAGAACAACAATTCTTAAACATTACAGACCAGGCAGTTCACTTTACCACTCATAGTTGCTCCCAATAATTCTTTTGCTTGTGGTACGCTCTATAACAAGCAGGCACACAAAGCCCAGGGTTAGAAGGACACTCAGGGCAGTACATACGAGTCTCCTTCCGCGTACCTCTTCGCCAACAGACTCTACATCTCCTAGTGGGAAAGTCTTTTGAGGGTGTAGGAGGAATGTGATCAGGAAAGTGGCGATCTTTCAATCGAGCCACATCCTCCACTACTCAAACTCTAGGAACACTTGCCTGTTCCACAACAACAAGGCTGCCTATGACAGACTGCTGAAACTGAACAAAAGTCAACTTTGACGCAGGAGAACACTCCTTGAACACAACAAAAGCATTGAAAGTTGTAAATTGAAGAGATGGATGGCCAACTTCTTATACCAAATGTAAGACTTACGAATAGCAGTGTAAGGTTCCAACCTCTGATCTACTCTATCAACACCACCCATGTGCTTATTGTAGTCTAAAATGCACACAGGTTTGCGCACTTCAGCAATCTGACCCCAAACAGCCACAGGTGAAGTACTCTCATCATGGATGGTAGTCAGCATGTACACATCCCTCCTGTCCACAAATTTCACAGCTAGCAGTTCCTCACTACGCAAGGCACTGCACTGTCCCCTCTGAAGTTTTTTGCAAACAAGCTCTTTTGGATAACCTTTACGGTTAGAGCGGATTGTGCCACAAGCAAAAGTGTCCACTTTGAACAATTCCTTAAACAATTGCACAGCAGTGTAGAAGTTATCAAGGTACAAATGGTGGCCTCTGTTAAACAGTCCTCTAGCAAGATCCCACACAATTTTCTCTGAAACTCCAAAAGTGGACGGACAACCAGGGGGTCAATAGTGGAATCCCTACCAGTGTACACACGCAAATTAAAAACATATCCTGTCCTACTCTCAGACAACATATACAGCTTAATTCCATAGCGTGCCCTCTTGCTAGGAATGTACTGCCTAAAAACCAAACGGCCCTTGAACAGGACCAAAGACTCATCAATAGATATTTGTTTCCCTGGAGTATAGATCTCTGAAAATCGATCTACAAAGTGATCAAGAACAGGCCGAATCTTAAAAAGACGGTCACATTCAGGGTGATCTCGTGGCTCGCCAAACCATTATCAACAAAATGCAGCATCCGAAGCAAAAGTAAATACCGATCACGAGTCATAACTGCAGGAAATATGGCCGTTGCCATCAAGGGACTGGTAGACCAATATGAACCCATGGACGGCTTCCTTATCAAACCCATCAAAAAAGTCAAACCCAAAAACTTCTTAATCTCTTCCAGATTTGTGGGACTCCACCGGGTAGCTCTAGAATGTGCCTAAGTCTGGCACTGTTGTCCCTCAAAAACTGTTCAGCATACAAATTAGTCTGCTCAACAATCTCACCCAAAAATACATCATCCATAAACAACTGAAAATACTGTATAGGCAAATAATGTTCACAATCCACTCTACACCCTGCATAACCACTAAAGGCAGGCAACACCGGCTGCACCATGTTTGAATCAACCCAGAGTCCAGCACTTCCAGTAGGAAGCCTAGCAGCCCCAGGCTGCAATCCAGATGCCTCTTGCACCATCGGCACAGTAGTATCCTCCTCTAAATCAGGCACTTCATCTGCACTGAGAGTACCTTCATCATCCGATGATTCCATGTGGAGAGAAAACTCACTGCCTGAATCTTCCCCTCCCTCCTCTCCCTCAGACGCACTGTCAGTCTCATAATCCTGCTCAGAGGAAGATTCAAGAAGCAAACCAACCACCTGCTGAGCAGTAATTCTATGGCTAGCCATAATGCTTACTAATAAAGGTTACTTGTCAAACAAGTCAACAACAACAAACCCTTTGTAAAAAAAGAAATAAACAAAATGTAGCTTTATCACAAAGACCTATATACTCCAACACTATACCACTCACGTGACAGAAGCAGCTAGACTCACCACCACCTACTCTGCACAGACACAGTAAGGATCAACAATATCCCACTAAAAAAGAAGAAAAAAAATTACACATAAGACAATGCAAAACATCGCAAAGAATTTCATACTCTGAACACTAACAAATATGCTGCCATTATGACACCACTTACAAAAAATTCATTCATGCATGACAATAATACTCATTTGGAGTACACACAACAAAAATATTTTTCTTACCAAATAAATGCAATTACGCAAAACTGCAGAACAACCACTGCCGAAACCGCAAACAGGAATCAAAAGCTTTACACTAGAATAAAAAGGAGAAAAAAAACATTACAATCACATATGCAAATAATGCACCAGTCCACACACAATCCACCAGCCAAGCTAAGGGGTAGGTGGGCCAAAGAGTATAAATAAAATATTCACCCCCGTAAAAGGGGAGCAACCCTTGCCCTTTTGGCCACTCCCCAACACAAAAATTAAAAAAACCCGGGTGTCTAGTGGCTTCTGCCCTCCTTGGGGGCAGATGGGCCTAAAAACATACTGCTATTCTGCCACCCAAGGGGTCACTCTCCACAAATAAATGCCTGGTGGACTAGTGGGAAGATACCTTTATCTTCCACACACGATCTCTCACTACTCAACTCTACTCTCAACTCTATTCACAACTGGATGTTAGCTCACCAACTCATTCTGAATCCCGCCAAAACTGAATTCCTCCTCCTCTCTACCTCTCTCTCACCTCCTCCTGTTCAATCTTGGATGGATCAGCTGAACCTACTCAACAACAAACCCATCATTGTCGACAATGCTAAATCCCTAGGTGTCATTCTTGACAAAAGACTCAATCTAATCTCCCACATCAACTCTATTGCTAAGAACGCACGTTACCAGTTGCGCCTTCTATGGGGGATCCGTCGGTTCTTCCCGGAGAAAGACTTAAAAACCTTAGTACAATCTCTGGTTCTCTCAAGACTGGATTATTGCAATTCTCTTCTGAAGGGCCTACCCAAATCCCACCTCTCCCCTCTCAAATCCATCCTCCATTCAGCAGCTCGCTTCATTTCAGGGTCTAAACGAAGCGACCACGTCACTCCTATCCTGTCCTCTCTTCGATGGCTTCCGATCGAGGCAAGATCTATTTACAAAACTGCCTGCATCACACACAAAGCCTTACACACGTCCTCCCCTCGTTACCTGGCGAATAAATTTAAATTGTCCGGTGGCTCACAATGCGGAAAAGCTTCTGCTTGCGCACCCCCCGCCCTCTTCAAAAGGGAAAGATCGATGGCGCAATCCGGTGAGAATCGCTTCCCCCATTGCTCCGTGCCACCTCCTCTACCCGGATCTTCAAAGCTGACCTCAAATCTCTTCTCTTCCAAAGACACTATACTTTCACTCTCAGCCCCCTCTAGTTCGCTCTTCATTGTGTTCTGAGTGCCACTTATTGCAGTATACCTCTATATCATACACATGTGTGTGTGCCCGGAAGCTGTTTCAGCCCGGGCTGCCACACACGGGGGGGTGGTGTATGCACTGCCAGCAACCTGCCAGGCCAGTGCACAACGCTTGCCCGATTCAAGGCCCCATTCTCCCAATTTATTAAATAAAAAACTGCCCAGGGGGGGCAGAGCACCAAAAGTATATGGCCCCCAAAAGGGGAGCGACCCTTGCCCAAGGGGCCGCTCCCAAAACAGTATTTAGACGTTTTTAACAAAAAATAAATAAATTCCCTGGTGTCTAGTGGGCATTCCTGCTGCACGATCGCAGGATCGTGCAGCAGGAATGCACAAAGAGGCATCGGGGAAAGGAAAACCCTTTCCTTTCCTCGATGCCTCTTTTGTTTCACACGGGGGGGTGGTGTATGCACTGCCATTCTCCCGATTTATTAAAAAAAACTCGCGCGCTGACGTCATTGAAGGGGGTGGCGGGGGAGGCAGGGGAAGCCCTTCCCCTGCCTTCCCCGAAAAAAACCAACGATCGGATCCCCACGGGGAGCGCCAGCGCTTCCCCGTGGGTGGGTCTATGACGAGCTGGACTCGTCATGAGCACACGACCACTGTGTGCCATGACGAGTCCAGCTCGTCATAAGCATCGAAGGGGTTAATTGACAAATGTAAAGTAAACCCCCCAAATATTCTTCGATGAATGAAACTGAAGCATGAATATTTGATACATAATGGCAAACTCTTCAGTCAAGAACGTATGCTAGGAAATTGCCGTTTCCACGCAAAAATATTTTAGCAACTGTAAAAAAAGAGGGGCAGATTTACAAGCCCCTTGCGCCACTTTTGCGTAATTTTTCCCATGTTAAAAATGAAGCAAAAGTGGCGCAAGGGGCTTGTAAATAAGCCCCAGAATGTTTATTCTATTTCCAAATAAGCATCTCAAAGACCCTCAATTTGAATTGTAAACTAAATATTAGCTCTTGTGAAAACGTGCATTGGTGTAGTCAACTCTCACCGATGCAACTGGGTGGATTTTCCTGGTAAAAAGATCAATAGTGAAAAAAGAAGTTAGTCTTATGTGCTCCAAAAGATGTACATAAAAATGCATAGGGAAATCTTCTTCTACCCGTCCTTGAGGATACCAACAAAAAATGTTGACGCAAACATCGGTGGAAAGTATAAGGGAGTACCCCATAACACCTTCGTAACTGGTGTAACAGCTCTATTTCTGAATACAAAGGGGCCTATTCACAAAAGCATTTTGGAGAATGTAAAGTAGTATCATGAAGTACTGTTTTACGTACCCCCTACATGACTTGAATTGGACCCAAAATATCTAATATGGGACTATAATGGGAATGTCCAGGGAAGGTTCAATTACAATTAGTACAAATAGAAAGGACTGTGCCCTCCTTTCAGTTTTATCAATGGGGAGTTGGGAGCTTCAGAGATTATTTGCAAAGGCATGTCCTGTGCACAAAAGAGTACTGCTTTAATACTATATGTTCAATGAAAAAAAACAACTGTTAAAGGGATGTTATAATTAGGTGAAAATGTCGGTTAAAACATACCATTCTAAATTAACAAAACCACCAGTTATAGTTATTTCAAGTAACTGTAGCTTGTGTCCTAAAGTAACTATAACTCATGACCCCGCCATACACAGTGTTGTCATCAAGATGTAATTTCAGATGTTTCTTTGATGTTATCAATGATGTCATAGATCATGTCATGAGTGTTGTAACATGTGAAATAATTAGCAGTGCATGTCAAGGGTGTGAGTTATAGTTACTTTAGGGCACTAATTATAGTTACTTGAGATAACTACAAAAATAATGCTAAAAATATTTGGTTGAAGTGGAAAGATTTTTGACACTTTATTTGCTACTGATCATTACGCATCTTAGCTCGACATTTGTTACTCAACATGTGGAGTTGAAGAATGTGCATGTTCCTAACACAAGGATTGTCAGAGCAGCAGGATATTAACAGGGACAGCCACAATGCCAGCAGCAGCACCACCTGCCCACATCAGTGGCATATGCTCTTATTTAAAGGGTTGATATTTTCCTTCAAACTCTCCTACCTTTCCTGCCTCCAGCAACCACCAGTGCACAACCATTAGTAGCACCTACAGCAGCATGACTAAAATTACACACTCCATCAATGCTGGCCTATGGCAGCTTCTCAAATCCACTACCTTTTTATAGGATCACACAAGCTTCACCTTCATTGGTTGGCCACAAGCCACAACAAGTGTGCCTCACTACAGGGGCGTTTATTCACCTGGAACCAGAGGCATTCTAAAAGGTAGGCAACAAAGAATTTCTTGTGGCAAAATTGATAATTCAGGCATACAATTGAATGGTTCATAAACAGCAGCTTATCATCAGGGGGTCAACAAAATGTATACAAAAAATTATTGATCAAGCATTTAAGTATTTAAACTTTTAAATAAAATAATTATGTCCGTGCTGATGCAGAATAAATATGCTTTAATGATCAAGTCATTAATTTTGAAGGTGCTCTGGGGTCGTGGTGAACACATACTGCAGTCAGTCAAGAAAGATATAAGAAAGTGTTTTTGATAAAAGACATGGGAATCCAGTGTCATGTAGTTCCTATAAACCTATATAGGATCTGGCATTTAGACCACATAAACTGTGGGATTGGTGTCCAGACTGATTCTAGACACCCCCACCGGGTATGTTCGCCTGTATACCTAGCTAGCTCACAGTGCCACTGTAAACTCCTCTTACCAAGGAGAGAATAGTTCCTGGCAACTATCGAACATGACAGCTCTAGCCCATCAGGGGTCTTGGAAACAGTACACTACTTTTCGCTCAGTCACTCATGCTCCCTTTGTCTCAGAGATACACAGAATAAACGGTAGGGATGTTTTCAGTAAGCATTTATTGAACCAGCGTCATTCTAGTGTAAAATGGGTGTGCTGAAACAACCATAAGACAGACACAGATATAAACGATATTAAGCACCAACAGAGTAAATGGATGGTAGATTTCTACCATAGTGCTAAAACAATGATTATATGCAAGCATATAAATACCTGACAATAATAATGCATACTCCTACGATGCAACCCTAACTAGATGTACCTAAATGTACCTAGCATGTATGTAGGTGTAAAGCGAAGAATCCCCCTAGGCTGAAGCCAACCCCATTACCTGGAGTGAGAGACTGTGGGACCCCGTCTTGGTCTCGAGATGGACACCCCGCGAGGGATGTCAGACCACTGCGAGATAGAGTGTCTGCGTGCAGTAACCTCAGCGTCTTGCGTCAGTGTATCAGCATGGAAGTCTTTCTCCTCTGGCAAAGATATGGTGTATATATACCCAACAGGTACCCTCAGGGGACTCTACCTTGCTGTGCCATGTCGGCCGAGCATGACGGAAGGGATGACCCTTATACATAGTTATTAGGCAGAAGATGGTAATCCTCCTGTGATTTTGAGAATCCTTATGCATAATTAATGAGGCTGGTTTTCGGGGAAAACCACACGACATTTATGCAGTGCTTAACTAGGTAAAGGTCAATACCAAAACCTGTTATGTAGTGTAATGGTACGGTAAATGTAGGTGAAGGGTTAGGGGACTACTCAAGCCTATATTGGAGTACCCTACGAAACATAGCACCAGCAAACAGTGTTTTGTAAAGTAAGCCCAGTTAAACAAATTAGAACATGTGTCAAAGACTAAGCTTTCTGGCAGTCCAAATGTCAGTAGCATCAATGGCGTTTCTACTTACAACAATTACCAGGTCTTCATAATGAATGAAAATTTTGGAGCATGAGCAAGGTTTGCACCAGATTATGGTTCAATATGATATTGAAGATTGAATTGCTGGAACTCGAAATGAGAATCTGATGAATGATGTGAATGAATCACACAGTAGTTCAGAGGACTGGGATTAACAGGCCTGGTCTCATGTGGTAAAAAGACAATACACCTCGGGAATGTGGGGAAAATGCCATATGCTTAGGTGCATCCCTGTTCTAGAAAATGACAATTTTCGATCAGGGTGACACCTGAGCTTTCACCATTTTTTTCACAGGCCCTGCTCGCTCAAGTAGCCTTTGCTGTGGATTGTTGGTGGGATCACCATCATTGTAACTGAGTGGCCCCATGGTGGGTGGGTTGTCAAGTCAGAGGTTTACACTGGCAGAGCCAGCAGAGAGGTTGCCTGTGTAGAAACAGCTCTTCTCTCAAAACTCTAAATAGAGTGGGAAAACTATGAGTTTGGAGGTGTGGGAACACCACCAATTTACACTACTGCTCCTGCTCTGCTAAGCTCTAAATAAGGCCCCTAAATAATGAGATTGGGAATAAATGTATTGATTAGACTAAAGCATATCTGAACAGATCAGTATGCATTGATTAATTACATTTCTTGTCCTTGATGAAATAGAAGTACATTTTCTCTTTGATTGCATCTGCTTTCTAGCTTGCCTAAAAAACTGCCACAGGAGTATGACCGTTGAAAACCGACACTGAACTCATTCAACTAATAAACCTGTTCATTGTAGGAACCCTCACATGCTCACATGACCTACTGACGAAAACGAGCTGAGCTTTCATATTGATTCTGCCTGCCACCCACACTCCAAGCTCATTCATTAAGAATTGAAGATGAACATTAACCCTTGATGTAGAGCAGGAGAGAGAATAACATATGCATCTAGTGCCAGAATTGCACAATGTGAAACCAAAAAACCTGTGATTAATCTTGGCTTCCCTGCTTGACCAAACTGTGTGATCTTAGACAAATATTTTATTTACATGTGCCTCTTTTTTCTTCATTATTGCAAATGAGAGAATCTTGAAATATGTAAGTTGCGGATGTGTGTTGTACAAAACATATATAACGTTTGATTTATTAGAGGTAACTATAATGTTTCTACATCTATAAAAAGAATATATTAGGTACACATGACGACTGACTTACCTCTTAGTTCACTAATGGCATTATTGTCATAGCAGGAGGCATGACTATTTCTAAATTCACATTTAAAAACTGTAAATTTTATTGAATGCTTCTCAACATAATGAACTATTCAGATATATTAAAGTGAAACACTTTATATTAAAGATATAGGCTTTTTGGAATTTTGAAGAGACCATCTCATATTTTTGCATGATGTATGTTGCATAATTTACACACCAAATATTATCAGGACTTAGCTCGTGCACAGACTCTTTGAGCAAAGCCAGATAGACCCTTGTCTCGGACTGCCCTGTTAATTTGTTGACCCTCCCACCTCTAATACATCACTCTCAATGGTGCAGAGACAGAATATCGACGTAAAAATATCGAATTGCAAGAATATTGAGTCAAGAATATCGATGGTGGAAAATATCGAGGTAACTTTTCTCGTTGGTAAAAATATGGATTTTATTGTTATCTAGAAATATCGAATTTGTAAATATAGATGTGAAAAATATCGATGTAAAGAATATCGATTTCCTTTCTTTTTCTAATGTTCTATTTTTTTTTCAGTAATTTGGTATTAGTAATTTTATAATGATACATTATTTTTTTATGTTTAAATAATTGTATTTTTTGGTTTTAAAATAATTTTTGGGAGCGGGATGTTGGGTTTATTGAGGATACGGGTGGGTAGTAATTTAAAAATTTAGTAGAAAAATTACAATATTTTCAAATTTGTATATATTTTAGGAGCAGGATGTAGGGTTTATAGGGGATAAGGGTGGGGAGTAATTTAAGTTTGTTGGTTGAAAAAATTTATTTAAATTAATAAATTAAGAAATATATAATTATTAATACAAATTTATAAATTTAAACTTTTACATTTTTTTGAAAATTTGAAAAATTTTGGGTTTCGAAAGTTTTGGTGTAAATTGTGTGAAATTTTTTTTTTAATTTTTTAAAATTTGAATAATTGATTTAAAAATTATGTTAATAGTTATTTATTTAAAATGTTATTTTAGAACTACAATTTCGTTTTCTAATATTTTTTAGTGTAAAATGAGTTTACAAAGGGTTTAATATTGGATTATAAAATAAGTATGTTTATTTGTAATTTATAGTGTAGTTTTAAATATTTATTTTTGTTGTGACAAGTGTTTTTTTTCACATTTTACTTTTTTTATTATTTTAAAATTTATTCTCATAAAGGTGTATTTTTAAATATATTTTTTTATAAAATTTAGTGAATAATTCAATTTTTTTTAATAATATTTAAAAATTGTGTTAAGAATTTTTAATTAGTGAAGGAGGCAAGATGGCGTCCGGCTAACATCACCGCTGTGATGCTCCGCTGAGCATCCCCCGAAAATATGTCTAAACTTACTTTTGAAGAAACCTCCGTGACAAGGCTGTATTTCTATAATCTTTAAACAAAAACCTGACCAGTGAATGCAGCAGGAAACACAGGAAAAACGTTTTCTCTTCTCTCTTACCTGTTTGCTGTGGGTCGAATGCACGCATCTCCTCTGCCTCGAGGACGTCCGCTGGGCTCTGACCTCCCGGATTCACTCTGGCCTGCGTGAGTCTCAAGCGGAATGGCGGAATTGCAGGAGCACGGCTAGATGCTGGGGCGCGCTCCCTCTCCAGAGGAGAAACTGTCAGCTTCAACAACCGCGCGGTGGCCGCTACGGAGATTCTTTGAGAGCCGGTGCATCCGCTGTACAGTTCTACATCAGTACCCAGGAGAAACAAGTAAGAATGACTGGCAGAGGGGCACGCGTAGCGAAAGGCAAAAATGCCACGATATCTTCGCAGGTCAGTGCAACTTTGGCAGCGACACGGCAGAAAAAACTGGATACCCTGGCGATGAAAGGCAAAAGTGGGGGAGAGAAAGGAGAAAAGAGGGAGTGCGCTGACAAGAGCCCCGGGGAAAATAACATAGCAAACACCGCTACTACAAAAAAGCCCCCGCTCGCTCAAATAAAGAAACTGACTATTCTCAGCCACTGATCACCAGTAGCTTTGGTGCTGCGAGCGAGGGGGGAGCAGCTTCCATGCTGTCAGCTGGATCTCCTGGCGTAACGATAGAGGCGCCTGTACAGATAGAAGGAGAATTAGTAGGTCACTCCTCACCGGTCGTACTGAGCGATCTGCAGCTCCCAGATACCCCCTTCCCCGCAGTCCAAGGCAAAAAAATTGTTGGCTTGGTACTTTCTGCTCCGCTAGAAAGCGCTCCCGTGGACAACATTGACAGTCACAACAACAATAGCACCATCCCAAGGGGCAGGTCAAATATTCCGGAGGAGTGTTCAAATGCTGTACTATCATCACAAGCCACTTGTAGCACACGGCAAGATCACATGCTGAAAATGCCTGACAATCAGGACCAATTTTACTCTCTTACAGAGGATTCCGAGATGTCAGACATTAGTATTTCTTTGTCAAGCGGGGAGGAGGAGGGTAAGTGGTATAGCAGCTCTAATACTGACCTGCAGAAACATAAACATGTCTCTAAAAAACTACAAAAGAAAAAAAGCAGGGACCGCCATAAAAAGAATTATGACCTATCGGACAAAGAGGACGCCTCAGATTTGAAGTGGGATTACAATGATACATCGCTCACGATTTGTTCTAACACCATGACTGCCTCTGGGGGTAATCAAACAATTACTGGCACTGGTACTGATCAAATGGGGACACTCGGTGATCAAAGGAGTGAACCAGCTTTAACAGACATTTTGCAGTCTATCAAAAGCTTTCAGGCAGAAGTCAAAGCTGATAGTCGCAGATCCCGCCTGGCAGCAAAGAAGTTGCAAGGGGCAGTCAGGAAAGTGGGAAAAACCTGCGCCGAAATTGTAGTTCGAATGGCTTCAGTGGAAGAAAGAACGGAACAACAAGAGAAGGATGTTACCTCGCTCAAAACCAAGACTGATGAACATGAGGGGGCGGTTAAGGACCTCATGTGGAAGCTGGAGGAACAGGAAAACCGGCAGAGACGTAACAACCTCTGCTTCCTAGGGATTCCAGAAGGTGCCGAAAAATATGATCCCAGGAAGTTTATGATCACGGTTCTTAAAGGCTCATTCCCTGAGCTACAATCCTGGGATTGGGACAAGGAAATTCAAAGAGCCCATAGGTTTCCTCTGTCTCCCGGGAAATGCAATTCGGCATCCCAACATCATCCTCGCGCTATGCTTTTGTTTTTTGGTAATTTCCTGCTCCGGCAAGCTCTTTATGATCTGGCTAGACACACAAGCAAGCGGTCGTTTGATGGAATAACTTTTTTTACCAGGCCTGATTTTGCACACGCTACAGTTGAGCGCAGGTGGAGACTGAGGCAGCTCTTTGATCCCTTTCAGAAGCTTGGGGCAATGGTGTACCTTCAAAATCCTGCCAGACTAAAAATTGTTCACCAAGGGACTACTCGTAGCTTTATTTCCGAAGTACAGGCTAAAAATTATCTAGAGGAAATTTCGGGACATAAGTAACATATGTAATCCTGCAATAGAAATGCCCTGGCTCGACAACTTGTGTTAGAATGTGGTATGGAATGTAGGAAGTAGAGGCTATAACTTAAGTGGGCGGCGTAGGGTGTTTTTTCCTTCTTGTCTGCTCGTTTTTGTTATTGCCTCCGTTAATTAATTTTTCTTTTCCTTTTCCCCTGGTGAATTGCTTGGCATGAGGCCCTGTGTCTGTGTTTGGGTGTCGGCCTTTTGGTGTTTTATTTAGAAGGTCATTCCTCAATGGGGGAGTCTCAGCGGGCACATGGGGTCCTGCTTGACGGATGTCACACCCCTGGCCTGGTGCTGGCCAGGTAACCTCCAAAAGTGGTGGTGGGTGGCGGGGTGGGAGAGGGTGGGTAGGGTGGGAAGGGTGGAAGGTCAGATAGGTTGTTATTTTGAGTAAGAGTAAGGGTAAACTCAACAGGGCAAACTGGTATGTTGGAAATATCCGGTTATGGTGTAGCAAAGGGGCTATGCAAAATCCAGAGCAAACACTTGGATCACTTGAACTAGCGAGATGGGGGTGATAAAAGTGCTATCCTTAAATATTTGTGGCTTAAACGACATTAAAAAGAGGCAAATTGTTGCGATAGGATTACAAACCATGGGCACGAATGTTGTCTGTTTACAGGAAACTCACATAGAGGGCTCACAAACACACATTCTCAAAACACTGGGGTATAAACTGGTTTGTGCAACATCACAGGGGGCTCGGGTACGGGGGGTTGCTATATTAGCCAGAGGCTCAGGGTATACTTTTAACCACTCTAAAGCTGATAAATTTGGCCGCTGGGCAGTCACAGAGTGCCAAGATGGACAGGGGCAAAAGATAACACTTTGCGCTACATATATGGAAGCAATAGTGACGACCCGTCAGTCTTCAATGAGATCTCTAATGAGCTCACGCACTGGCCTCTACCTTTACTGATCTGCGGGGATTTTAATATCAACCTCCCCAGTAACTGGTCCATGAAGGACGATTGGCGTTATAATGGCCGGAAACCTAAAGTGTTTAAGGCAATGAAACATATGTGCTATACACATGGGCTTGTAGATGGATGGCAGACTTCCAATCCTAATGATCCTGGGTACACCTTTTTCTCTAACCCACATTGTACACACGTAAGAATAGATTACATTCTGATGTCCAACTCACTTAGATCTAAGTTCCAAATTGAGAAGTTGCCCCGAATTCTTTCAGACCATAACCCTCTAATCTGTACTCTAGAAACAACACCAGGAAACATAACACCTAGATCATGGACATTTGAGAAAACCTTGCTTTTAGATGACAAATATTGCGCTCACATGAGAGAGTGGATCCCTAACTTTTTAAAGGACAACATCGGGAGTGTATCAATTGAAGTTCTATGGGACGCTCTAAAAGCAGGGATTCGAGGAGAAACTATGCAATATTCACTGAAGGCTAATAAACTGGCTAGAGAATCCATGAGGGAACTGCAGAAAAATCTTGGGCTGGCCGAAGAAGAGCTGATAAGGGTGACCAGAGGGATTCAAGGGTTAGAAGAAATAACTAGAACACAGAGCCAGGTGGCAATCGCAAAGGCCGCAATCACAAATATTTTTACTGTCAAAGCCATAAAAAAAGCCACAGCACATAAAGAGATGTTGTATGAGGTCAATGAGCAAGTTGGCCATCAGCTGGCTATACGTATGAGGCAACAGGCTTCAGTAAATTTGATACGTTAAATACAGGACCCAGTGGAAGGCCAAATATCTGACCCAGAACGTATTAGAGAGGCATTCTGGCAATTCTATAGCACTTTGTATACTGAGGAGGGGGAGGGTGACCTAGAAAATATCGAAAGATACTTAGATAGAGGAGGTTTCGACAGGTTCGACGAGGAAGATCAGTCTACCTTATATGAAATCCCTTATATAGAAGAAATTTTAACTACAATCAAAAACTTACCGAAAGGGAAAGCAACGGGATTGGATAATATACCTTCGGAATTTTATTTAGCGTTTCTAGATCAGATCAAAGATACTCTACTTGACTTAATTGTACACATTTTTAAAGGGGGGCAGCCCCCAAAGTCCTGGTCTAGGGCAAAGATAGTCATCTTTCTTAAAAAAAATAAACATCCAGATCAGCTAGGCTCATACCGCCCTATCACTCTTATTAATACAGACTCTAAAATATACTCGAAAGTTATGGCGAATCGAATCGCCCCTATCATTCATAAAGTAATTGCCAAATACCAGCACGGTTTTGTACCAGGGAGATCGATTACTAATCACATCCAGAGAGTGATCACCTTATTTGATAGCACGGAAGTTGCAGGAGACCCTATGGCATTGGTTCTTCTTGACGCCGAGAAGGCCTTTGATAGGGTCTCCTGGCAATTTTTGTGTGCTGCGATGTCCAGGGTTGGAATTAAAAAGGGGTTTATCCAGGCAGTGCAAAAACTATATGTTAACCCCAGGGCCATGGTAATGGTGAATGGTAGCCTCACCAAAGAGTTGATCATTTCTCGAGGAACACGACAGGGGTGCCCATGCTCGCCATTGCTTTTCGCCATCTACATTGATCCCTTCATTCGCAGACTGGAGGGAAACAGAGAAATAGCACCGATTTTGTCACAGGAATATCCGACCAAGACCTTGGCATACGCCGTTGACATAGCTGTCGTGACAGCTGATCCTAACACAACTATGTCTGTTATTGAAAGTGAGGCTAATAAATTTGGGCTAGTATCCGGATACGCACTCAATCAGGGGAAAACACAGGTCGTGCTGAACATTCTTATGTCCACAAAACTTCAAGCACAGTTTTATAAAACATGCTTTTTCTTATACTACACTCCAGATAAAATCGCCAAATGGGGGAGTGGTAAGGGGACATGCTGCCCTAGATGTATGTTATCTAACGCTGATTGTGTACATATTTTCTCTACTTGTGATGGACTGACTTCTTTAAAACAAAACATTGAGAAATTCCTGTCTGCCGTATTGCAAAGCGATATAGCTCTGTCTAGTGATGTTATTCTACTGGGGGCCACAGATCCGAGTAATCCCAGAACTGGTCATGAACTTATTTTTATTGCTATGGCAGTGTTAAGAATGTGTATAGCCTCGGCTTGGCTGGATCCTATGGCACCGTCCTTTCATCAGTGGCTAGCTAGGCTACTGGCAATCTCTAATCTGGAAGCTGCTATTTATAAACGGAAAGGCAGGAAACGGCGTAAAAGGGGGTTGAGAGTCTGGTCTCCTCTAATAGAATGGTGTCAATCCCAAAGCAATATCTAGTGGTATATTATGAAGAACACTTAATTGTATGGTATGTTGTAAGATTATTTAATGCTGGGGATAATGTAACATGATTATGAAATTATGAAATTATGAAATTATGAGATTATGAAATTATGAAATTGTATTTTTGCTTGTCTGACCTGGGAGGGTGGGGGTGGGTTTGGGGAGTGTTAAATTGTTGGAAAAAACCAAATAAAGATATTTAAAAAAAAAAAAAAAAGAAGTTTTAATTAGTAAAAAGTATAAAAATGTAATTTAAAAATAGTATTACATTTCATTTTAAAAAGAAATTTAATAACTAAATTTTGGTTAATAATACATTTTTGGGAGTTAGAAAAATGAAAATATGGGGGGTTTATTCAGTACTTTCTTTGAGTTTCGTTGTATTTGGAGTTGGAATAGTAAATTATTATGGTTTACTATCCAGTACTTTCCCTCAGTTTAGTTAGATTTGGAGTTGGAATAGTAAATGTTTTTTTTTTATAACATATTTTATCGAATTTTTGAGGTACAGTTTGGGCCGCTGAAGGAAGTGGCCCGAAAAGGGCCACCCGGGTTTTCTACAACCTCCTAATCGCCTTCCCAAAATGAAGAGTCGGTCAGACAGTAGAGAATACAAAACAATTGTTTATTACCAATACTCTGCAGAGGAGTCCAATCTGACCTGCACCCTAAGATGTCTGCCGAGGGACTGACCCCCCAACAGTCTGCAAGGCCTAATCATGCCTCCCAAGGGCCTCCCAACCATGCCCACAATGGAAAGTTACCGGCTTAGGCCGAACATGAACAAAGGAGGCACAGAAGGATGGACTACCACCTGCTAGATGGGTACACGCTATCACTATCTCAAGGTTGCCGTGCTGGGTCTCGGCGTCTCCTAACGTGGGAGCAGAGCTACACACAAGGATAGGTATGCGAGGGCAGAATGGCCTATTCATTAGCAAGTCAGAAGGCAACCTTGAACAAAAGAGAAAATAATAGCTGAATACAGTGCTCTGCTGAGGCAAGCAATATGAATAATGAGGCCTAGTACAGGCATAGCCTAATAGGGATTACGAAATTCAAAATGGAGTCACACTCGCTAACTGAAGCTCGCACATTGCAGGGATAACTCAGTGGGTTGCATAACATGAATACGAATGGTGTCTAGTTTAGCCGCACACTGCTAACCTAATATAACGTAGAACAAGTGTATAACGAGAATGAGATTTTCAAACCTAACAGACCCTTCTTTTAGCAGTGGATGCTAAATCCTTTATTGACGCTATCCGGTAGGGTCTTTACAATTCTAAGCAGGGAAAAGAGATAATCCATAGTCACTTTAATATCAAAGGAAAAGTAAGCAACACATGTATACCAAGATATTTTTAGTACTCCAAAATACCCTCATCTATCTGCATCATATCCTGTATTTCTTGCATCATCATATTAGAAACTTTATCATTACGGCCTGGCAATTTAGGGGTAGGGGTGCGTTTACTCACACAATAAGTGCAGCATGCTGGAAGGCAATTGACACATAGGCAGCAGGTGAAAATGACACTGCAATAGCTACTAGGAAAAGAAGTATCTTCCAACCCCAGGATGATAGCAGACTCCAAAACCATCTTGTGAAGGACCAGGAACCATTATCCTGATGAGTATCGGATGCAAGCCTATGTAGCTTCTTTATAGCTGAGTATACATTAGGGGTGTGGTCTGGGATGTAAATGCAGCAACTGCTGCCTATGACGCGACAAGCTCCACCCCTATCTGCAAGGATAACGTCTAAAACCATCCGATTTTGAAGAGCAACGAGTCTGGTAGCCTGGAGCTCAGCCGTGATGTTAGTGAGTATGCCTGCTGTAGTGTTGATAATCCCTTCAACAACCCTGGTGAGATGACGAATGCTAACACTGTTGTACATAGGTCCCCAGAAAGGGACAATACCCTTCATGGCATCCTTGAATTGCTGTAGGGTAGTATCAGTTTGATCAATATCTGCTGTGTCAATAACTCTCCTTACCCGGGACAAGTACACGTTTCTCCGCTGCAGCCTATGGTCTTTGTGATAGTTGGACGGTGCAATGTAAATGGGAAGTAAAAGGAAAGAGACATAACACCGGCCAGACCATCCCCTAGGGAGCCATGTATAAGCCTGCTCCCCACAAACAAAGTATACATTTGGGGGGGTGAGCAAAGGTGGACTACTAGTAGTGTTTAATCGATAGGTGTAGTTGCAACTGCTCTGTCCCACTGGAATATTCCCAGAACCTTCGACACAGAAACTAGCTGCTGTATGAACCACAGGTACGGGCATGGCTTTATCTTCAGTGACATTTCATGCATGGAAACATTTAAAGTATTCAGTAACATTGAATCCCTGAAAAGCCAACATTTCATTTTTCAGCCATGTGGCATTCTTGTTACCTTCGTAAACATTCATGCAAGCATGTGGATGTAAGGTACTCTCTTTTCCTCCCATCCCAGGTGTATAACCCTGGTGTACCACAATATATTCCAACACTGCTTCATAGTCAGACTTCGTCATATTCATAGCATCAGTATGGTAATGCATATACACCATGGAAAGCAACATGAACCATGCCTCACAATTACTTAGGTACGACAGGGGTAAGGACACCAGTAAATCGTTCTTGTGCATAACTGAGGGGAGTAACCCAAAAACCCAACAATTCCTGGCATTTGTTGTATTATGTACCTGGTGAAGCATTTGCAGGAAAACATTTTCAACATATGTTTGTCTATGTCTCTCTTTATGTGGGGCCAACGTAACGAACAGATGCTCAGGTGGAGACCTAGCAAAGTGTGGACAGGATGCTGTTCTTCTAGATACCACACTACCCCAAACAGTATTATCATTACTATGAGAAGGAACACTACCACCACTATCTTACTCCTAGTAGACCAGCTAGACCACACAGGACTACTCTGCCCCGGTGGTGGTGCCGCTGGGGCTGTTCTTCTTCCATGACAGCACGGCCAAATAGGAACATGTGAAGAGCCTTAAGAACTGGAGCCACAAGAATACAACCGACCAGAGGGGCACTGTTTACCCAGCGTCCTTTTAGAGCCTCGCTGGCAGGCTCCTATCGTTCATCAACGATGGTGCTCGAAGCACTCCTCGAGGGAGCCGCGCGATCACGGCCCTTACTGGAAACAAATCCTTCTTCTTGCAGGATAGGGCACCCTCCCTCCTGGGCAAGTACCCTGAACGATCCTGTCCAGTGTCTCATGCAGTGCACCAGTGTTGTTCACCCTAATCTGACGCAGGCACTGCAGACATAGTACATACACCCTAATCTCAAGTCCTTCCCTAACTCCTGGACTATCCCTCTGGCGCACTGTCCTTCTTTCGGGGGCGCAAGTTATACCTGTCAACTCCAGCCACTGTTTCATCAACAAAAAGGGGGTTAAACTCAGGCTCAGAAAGGCATGGGGACTCAGGTGCCTGTGGGTCAGATGGGGCAGAAACCGGGGCTGCCCTTATCTCCGGAGGGACCACCTCAAGCAGGGCGGCGTCACTCTCTGCTTCTGTCCGTGTCCACCTTAGCCGGGCATCAGAGAAGGGAACAAAGTGGGGCACCCTTTCCCCATCCTGGTCAGCAATGCCGTCGAGCACCCACTTGTTGTAGGGAAGTGGGAGAGGAACCCTCTTGCAGTGTGTACCATGCACCCAGTTTTTCCGGCCGTCGAGTTTTACCGCCGTTCTAGTGGCAAGGAGGACCAAGAGGGGGCCCTTCCAACGGGGCTCCAGGCAGCTCTTCCTCTGGAAGTTCTTGACGAGGACGTAATCTCCGGGCTGTAGCTGATGCCCGGGCCCCTTTGGTACCGGCTGCAGTGTCTCCTGAATCTGTTGATGAAGAGAACGAAGATCTTTAGTTAATTCATACAGATAGTCTATAAGCAAAGGGTGCTCTATCTCAGAGAAACGCTTTGGCCTTGGAACGCCCCAGATATTGGCAGGGCGACCAAACACTACCTCATATGGTGACAACCCTGTCCTAGAGTGTGCCGTCGCCCTGGTGGATAACAAGGCCAGGGGCAACGCATCTGGCCATCGCAATCCTGTGCTTTCCTGTATTTTTGCTAACTTCAGCTTGAGAGTGCCATTATATTTCTCAACCAGACCTGCTGACTGGGGGTGGTTGGCTGCATGAAACTTTTGCTTGATGTGCAGACCTTCACACACCAGTTGGATGACCTTGGAATTGAAATGACTTCCGTTGTCACTCCAGATCACACGCGGTAATCCGAAGCGCGGGAAGAACTCTTTTATGAGTGCCTTCGCCGTCGCCATAGCCGTATTCTCTTTAGTGGGGTTGTTATATCCCGTATAGAGACCCTAATGTAGGCCCGTTCATACATGCCCTAAAATAGATGTATTCATATTTACCCTAATATGGTCTTATTTGTACTTGCCCTATTATGGTCATAGCCGCATATACCCTATTACGGTAATAACCATACATGCCCTATTATAGTCATGATTCCTTATATAGGCATGCTCTTTCACCTACATTGGTCCCATCCAGTACACAACGTGCTCTGAGGGCTGAACGTTATCTGCCTTGTGGTTTTGCAGGCACCAGGGTTTTCCCAAACACAGGCCCACACTGAACTCATAAATTATGCATGACTCTCTAAGAACATTCCACCTGCATAATATGTATGTACAGAGTTCACCCCTGATGTCTTCTTAAAGCCTAATGGAGGACCAATACAAACCTTGCACGAAGATCAGTGTCTTCAGGGTATAAATACACCACATCTTGCCCTGGTAAGATAGAGGGAACAGAGTCTTCCATGCTGACACACTGACCAGAGACGCTGAGGCTCCTGCATGCAGTCGCTCAAGCTGACAGTGGTCTGACACAACCCGGACGGGGTGTCCAACTCGAGACCAGGACGGGGTCCCACACTCTCTCTATTCAGGTATGGGGGTTCGACTAAATCCTAGGAGGATTCTTGGCTCTTAGCTTCTAAGACCTACACACATATGCTAGGTACACACAGGTACATCTAGGTAGGCATTGTAGGAGTACGCGCACTTGCATAATGCTTTTATATTCATGTATGTACTCATGATTATCGCAATATGGTAGAACTGTTCTATCCCTTTGCTTTTATCGTACTGCTGATACTATATCTCTGCTATTGTCTGCTGGTTTCTACAGCACATATATTTTACACTAGATTAACAACTGTTCAATAAATACTTGTTGAAACGCCCGACTGTTTATTCTGTGTAACTCTCTGAGACAAACCGAATAAGTAAGCACGAGTGACTGAGCGAAAGGTAGTACATTGTTTCCACGATTCTGAGGAATTTGGGTTGTCATGTTCTAAGGTTGCCAGAAACTAATCTCTCCCCGATAAGAGGAGACACTAGTGGCACTGCGAGCTAGCTAATGAAAACCAGGCTAACATATACGGTGGGCATGCACTGAGTCAGTCTGCCACCAAGCCCGCAGTATATGTTATTCAAACGCGCAGGTCCTGCAGGGGTACTATAGGAACTACACAACATGGCGCCGCCAACGTTGGTTGGGTACTTATTTAACAGTAGAATCTGAGTAGTTCAGTCATGCTATTCTCAGAGAACCTACTCACAAAACCCCAGAGACGTCTGGAGTGGGTGGGCACTAAATCCGCCACAGCTGAGTAGTATTAGAATACTATTTATTGGCTGTTGGTTACTCAAGCTTGAAGGACATTTGGTTCCTACAATTGTGCATAACACCTTATCTTAGTTCCCTGGGAACACTTCTTTCTCTAAATATGCCTAATTCAGGGGATGAGGGAGTTGCAACAGCCCTCTTCGGAACAGAAGACCCTGAAGATGCAATACAAATTGCAACAAATTTCAGAAGGGCAATCACCATAAAACTTCTAGAACATGGCTTAAGAGCCAGGGGTGGTACAGTAATTTTCGTGATTGAGGCACACGAATCTAATAAAACAGAGGTGTTCTATTTGTGGGTTACATTCCAAGCAGTAAATGCAATTACAAATGTGTTTCACTACTACCTAGAAGACTATACTCCCTTTGAGGAAGTAGAGGTCCCGCTCACTTACCAGGAGCATAATTACTGGTTTAAAGGCGCCCTACCCCACGTACATGGAAGAGCAAGATTAGGCCCGCCCGGAGGAGCAGGAGCCACATGGCCCATATTAGCGGCATACAAACCGCATCCTGACATTGACACAATGCCACAGCCAGACTTACTCGTACAACACAGAGATTTAATTAAAATCTACAGAAACCTCACACAATTTGTGATGAGGACTTTAACAGTTCAACCTGCACCTGCTGGAACACAAGATACTCCAGTCCAGAGTACAGTTAATAAAATAACTTCACAAACATTACACGCGGTAATAGGCAAAACGCCAGCAAAACGCGAACAAATCCCATTTTGGATAGCTCAGAAAATAACTCAGCTTGAAGCAGTATTCCCAAATACTACAACCAGTGATAAACACAGAATTCTAACAATCTGCTTGCTCATGGGGATCACACCACAACTAGAGGATTGCACCTCTTGGGGTTCAGTCTTTGCTGCCATATATACCAAAACACATGGTATCCCATCAATAGCAGTAGTACCTGACGTATTGAGACAGATACAAAATGAGTACGGAGCAGAACCAGCCCTTAATTTAGGGATGAAGTTGCTAAACAACTTTGAACAGGTCTCAGCCATAATACTAGCTAACATTAAGGGGGAAGCAGCTTCAGTGGCGATCCGCCAACGCCTAAGGGAGTTCGGTCCAGAGGATCAACAACACGAACTACCCAAAATAATTGAAACTTCATATGCAGGACTAGGCAGAGACAGTCTGGGTGGGAAAGCATTAAAACCACAACTGGTGGGCAGTCCTGAAAAGGACACTACAAAGCAGACACCTACTTCTTCTGAAAAGAAGTGGGAAAATAAAAAACAACAAAAGTCTAAAGACAGCAGATCTCAATCCAGAGGTAGGTCTCCTCAACAGGAGTCCTCTGAAAAGAGGTACAACCTCAGGAATAGGGATAATATTAAAAAACCTGACAGGTATCAGGATACTGATACTCGTTCCTCTCGTTCCTTTCAGGGTTCATCATCAAACTCCGAGAGGGAAGGACGGTCAAAGGAGCGTACAAAGTCCAGAGACACGCAACACGCTGGGGACTACGCACCTAAAAAAGAGGATAAACAAAAATCAAAACCTCAGTTCAAAAGAAGAAGGTAGCAGGTCTCAAGATCAGACATGCCCAGAATTCTGAGGACACAGCTTCTGAACGGGGAATGGGCTCTGACGATGCTAGACAGCGCGGCAGAAGTAACGATAGCTCGCCAGAACCGGAAGGAATTTCTGGTGACAGCGGAGTTGAGTGAGTATATCACGGTGGAAACACCTGATACTCGGGTAAGTGTCCCACATAAGTTACATGAGATAACACTCCGGATGGAGGGGGACAAGCCCAGAAAAGTTAAAGGTCTCTTTTGGAAAAATCTGTCATCTGGTTATGACATTCCATTAACAGAACAAGACTGGCCGCCTGCATTCATCATGGAGTGCCCTAGGGGAGAAAAGATCATTTTTCCAGCCTTTTCCGACCTCGTTCCCATATACCTTAAACATGCATATGCGCAGGAGTGGGCGGATGCCCTAGCTTCAGCATTGTACAAAAATCATGCTGGTTGGGATGAGAATTCAACCCACCACGTGATCCCGTTAAAAGTTTCCCCAAATGCTCAAAGGCAATACCCTATAAAGCAGGAAGCTAAAAGACAGGTCAGGGAGATCCTAGATCAACTAGAATATCAGGGGGTGATAGAAAATTGCACTTCACCTATGAACAATCCTTTGTTCCCCGTAGCCAAACCTGACAACACATATCATCTAGTTTTAGATTACAGACATTTAAACACTTGCACAAAGACATTTGCAGTTCAAAACGCACACAGTGCCGCATTAATGAATAACATTGTGCGACAAAAATACAAAACAACACTTGACATCTCAAATTGATTTTTCTGCCAAAATATAGCGCCTGAAAGCAGGTATCTGACCGCATTCAGTGCGTTAGGAGTCCTAACGGCAATTTTGTCGACTCCCCAAGGGTATAAGAACTCACCGGGGTTGTTTTCAGCAAGGGTAACAGAGTTACTCCAAAATTTGGATGAAGAAGCATTGTCCTATGTGGATGATATTTATCTGACGGACGATGACTTACCGAGGCACTTGACCAGGGTGAGCACCATTATTATGGGATTCGCCTCTGAGGGCTATACATTTAATTTAAAAATCAAAGATTGCCCACCTCAGTGTCCTGTTTTTGGGATACGAGCTGTCAAGTGAGGGTAAAAGCCTAGCAGCTAACTTTTTAGAAAAGTGCGCGCTGCTCCAACCTCCAAAATCATTAAAGAATTTACAATCAATTCTGGGATTCCAAAATTTTGGTCGAACATACATTTTGGATTACGCAGAAAGAGTAAAACCTTTCTACGACTTAATAAAACCTGATTTTTCAGTCAGACAATGGACACAGGAACACACAAATATCCTGCGCTCCCTACAGGAAGTTATGATAGCTTCTAAACATTTACAGACACGCGTAAACGCACATAATTTGGTGATCCAAATCATAGCGGGTCAATGCGGGTACACTTATTTAACTTTTAATGAAGGTGAAACAGTACCAATCGCATACAAATCACACCTGTACACAAACGCAGAGATGCGTTTCACTTCAAAAGGAAAAAATTCCTTACAGCAGTTCAGACCGCTGTAGCAAGAGAAAGAGCTCTGGCTCAGGGAAAACGCATAATTGTCGTGACCCCAGTACCAGCTTTAGAAGCTGTTACAAAAGCTAGCATTCCAAATGCTAAAGCCTTACATCCGAGATGGATACAATGGGCTAATTCTCTTACTGCAACGGATGTTGAATACAGATTTGATCCGAGTTTAAAAACTCAAGCATTCCTGCAATACGAACAAGAATATCCTCAACCAAATGAAATTTTGCCTCTCGATCAGTATGAATATATTATTTACACTGACGGATCTGCTCAACCAGCCACAGGAAGCAAGCAAGCTTACAGCGCGGCGTGTGCAATCGTTAAAGGTCGCTTGCGTGATGGCAAGTTCCATCCGAGTTGCACTAAAACGCAATCTCTAGGAGACTGCACGGCTCAGTTGGCAGAACTCAAAGCACTGATACTGGCACTTATAAATGCGGATCACGAATTCCCCACACTGATTGTGTGTGATTCCTTTTACTGTGTGCAGTCATACAATGAATATCTACATCATTGAGAACAAAACGGGTTCAAAGATGCAAAAGGTGGGACAATTAAGCATAAAATGCTATGGGAACAGGTAGTGGAGTTGAGAAACGAACTACCAAGGGCTCATGTGATACATACACTGAGTCATCAGCGTGATGGCGTTCACGTTGAAGGGAATTCATTGGCTGATGAATCCACAAAGGGGGCTGTTCGCACAGCTGCCGTAGCTGCAGTTACTCGTTCAAAAACGAGGATAGACGGCGAGATAATGGTAGCTGTTAATGCTTCACGCAAAGGCAGCACAGCAGTACCAAAGAAATTTCCTCTCAAGTACTCCTACAAGTTAGATGCACAAAACATTCCATATGTCCAGATTCCTGGAGTGGGGGATAGAGTAATAACAAATATGGATCGTAGGTTAGGTTTAATTGTGGCAGCACACGAAGGGAAAGGTTCTGTACATAACAGACTTAGGGAGACTGTGGCTTTATTGAAAGAACGCTACTGGTGGCCCGTGATGAGAAGGCTGATTAGAGACTATGGGGCCGATTCCGATCTTGGCCGGTAGGGCACCGAATCGGATTCGGCTTTACCGGATCCGATTCGGACGCCCTGTTTCCGACCGATTCGAACACCCGTCTGCGCGAGCAAGTACGATGCGAGCGTACGCGAAATCCCCGACCAACTCGTTCCCGGCTCCGAACCGCTCCGACCGACTCGTACGGACTCGACTCGGGTAAGTACAATGCGCGCCTCGAACAGTCCGACCTCGCGCCGTCCGGCTCGAAAGAGCAGTTGGAGCCGGACTTCGGGGGTCCGTGTTGGACCCCCCTGTACGCGTAGCCGCGCGAGTTGCACACAGGGGGGACCCATGGGTCCCCCCTACACATGCATGTACGGCGCGAGTCATACTGACGCGTACCTGCTGTAGGGGGGCCCTTGTTCGCGACGCACCCATTGAGTCAATGGGAGCCCGTGTACGCGTCGTACGACCGGCTCCCATTGACTTCAATGGGAGTCCGACCGAATCGAGTCTGATAGCATGCGGCCGCATCGTACTCGTTCGGTCGGACTGCTAGAGTCCGGTTCGGTCGGATATCTCTCCGAATCCAACTCGGTCAGAGAGATTTCCGGCCCAAATCGGAATCGGACCCTTAATCTGGAACTGCCACATCTGCAAGCAGATGAACAGGTCCACCACAACACGTCCAGTACAGGTACCTTTGTTAGACAGCATTAGGTTGTCCGTTCGTGCGCGTCCAGCTCAAGTTTCCTCAAGGTCTGGCCTCAGCGCTCGGCTGACGCTCAAACTGTTATAAAAGATTTGCGAGTCTTTATCGGCACATACGCAGTTGGCACATTACATTCTGACCGTGGTCCGGCGTTTAGCTCTCGGGCTTACAAAGAGGCCATGGAAGGAATGGGCGTAGCATTGCGGTACTCCTCTCCGTACCATCCAGAGGGAAATTCTGTTGTGGAGAGGAAAAACCGAGACTTAAAGCAATCTTTAACAGCTAGGGTATTAGGCAAGGGCGGTAGATGGGTCGATCACCTTTATGGGGTACAGCACGTGCTTAACAACCAGCCAAGAAGCTCTCTAGGAGGTGTCACTCCTTACGAGGTCCTATTTGGGACGAGAATGTGGGTACCTGATCTTGATTGTGAAGGCGCAGTGGCGGATGAAAAACCATTTGATATCCATGATCGTTTGGCTGTTTTACAGGATCTAAATGCATCCAGGACACAACAAAGTAACGTGCTCCAGAAACAGGCCGCCACTGAGGAAGTCAAGGCAGTAACGGCAAGACCTATCTGGATCCCAAAGATCGTGGATCTGGTCAGAGAGAAGATTGCTGACAAGAAAGAATTTGGGCCATCCTACAGAACACCTGTACCGGTCCTTGCAATCCACGGCACAAGAACAGTACTGTTGCCGCCTCTTGCCGGAAAAAAGGAGAAAAGATTTGTCTCAATTGACTTAATCAAACCACACTATGTGGCCGATACTAAATAGTAGGCCTCGTGGACTCCAGAGTAGCAGACGCCCTCCTCTTGCTACAATCCAAGAAGTTCAAACAGAAAGACTCATCACGTTTGAAGAGCCACCTGAACGGAATGAAGGAATAAGCAACGATGCTATGGAACTCGTTCCACTTCAACAAGGAATTCATCTCCAAAATTAAAATCAACTTAACAACCAAGTTGCAATCAGATCTAATACAGACATCTACGTCAATGTGCCTCGACATGAGAACACAGCGATTTCAACAAATCCTGATGCAATTCCAACAATTGATCAAACTGCTTCTGGCTATTTCATGAACTTTGATACGTTTTCACTGGATCCAAGCGAGCCGGAAACGACGCCAGCCAAAAAATCACTCCAACAGAAACTCATTGACTTTTGAACTTTTTAGAAAGACTTACCTGGTGTCACCTTGGATAGAACTATGGTATATCACTGGGATTTTATTTTTTATTTTCTGGCTAGGTTTAATAATAACTTTTAGTATGCTTATTAATGGACGATACCTCCAACCAAGCTCTACAGCCCAAAGAGTCAATTTGATTTTAAAACCACACCAGTCTTCACATCATGAATCAAGAGACTTGTCTTCAGTGAACATCACAGCAGTTCCTATACCGGACGGTATAGAATGGGACAAGATTGATTATGATATATTAGGTCCAACTGAACTTTTAAAACTAAAACATGTATTTAAAATTTCTTTAAGTGATTTCATTACCTCCAGTACATTTTCTGATGATTGGGATACTGAAACTGTAAATGCTATGATGTCTGATTTAGAAAAAACTGCTGCATTTCCAAACAATGAAATGTTAGAAGGTACTTCAGACTATGATACATTGTACTGTTACCAACAATTTGGTGATCATTTCTTACACAAATCTATAACACCTAGAAATGTATTTGAGTACCACCAGTGGGAACACTGCCCAACACCACCAAAAGGTAATTCACAAGCGTTTGCACAGAAATTCGCATATTTCTCAGGGTACAACACATCTGACCCAACGTCATTCTATTATAAAATGGAGCAAATTTCAGCTCAGAAAATTATGTTAACAAACACCAAACATATTTACGCTGCATCCTTTCTGAACCAGTTATCTAAACAGGGTTTCGATCTATGGAAAGACACAATAGAATCCAAATCAATCTGGGGTTCTAGGGACTGGCAAGTCCAGGGAATAGAAGCACTTTTTAGAGCATGCATCATTCCGCAGCAGATTTTATTTCTGAATGAAACTGTGCAACAGACATCCTGTCTTAGATTAGCCAAAGGCAAGGAAATGAACACACCGGGGTTTCCAACACCATCGCAGATGGGTGGGGGGCAGAACTCAACTACACAAGGGGTAGGATTAGATGCCATTTTCCAGTACAACAGATCAGATCCTAATTGGACAGAATGGCTGATTTGGCCCATTTACACAAAAAAATGTCAACAGAGATTTATGAATACAACCAGAGCGTTTAGTATCCATAGGCCAGATCCACGCTATGTACAAAGACATCACCCAGGGGTAGTGACATTGTATAGTGTTGGGAAGTTGTGCCTTGATTGGCTAGAGACCTCAACACTAACAGAAATAAAGCACCACTTGACCTTACTCACACCTGACATGGATCTTAGAGATTTTCTACTGGGACCCAAGAAACAGCGTCAGAAATGTTTCATATATGCAGGCCTTTATGCCTACTATAATGAAAACTGGAAAATATCCCAACAAGAGGCCGCAGAAAGAATACGAGAAATAGACCGTATTAACTTAGAAAAAGCATTAGCAGTGGTGGATAATGGGTTAACTACTTTGACCTCCAGGATTTACTCCTTAGGCAACATTGTGTCCTCGGCAATCGACATATTAGAACAAGATCTGGCCTTGTTACAACACGGGCAATCTCAGCTACGTTCTATTATGATGTTAAGCTGGACGCTGCAATCTTTGCGTGCAGGCTATGTGCCATGGCGTTTTATAAACACCACGTCTCTGTTCTCAGAATACAATCTAACTGATAAACAGACAGAAATGGCACAAAGGGGAGCCAAATATACAATGCTGCGTATTGAGAAACTGGAAAGGTTACCATTCACTGTAGCCGAATCACCATCAACTGAATGGTTAATCCATGGACAAATCACTCTGCCGGTCACTACGTTTCAGTTTCAATATTGCCTTGAGCAAAGGCAGGCAGATATGAAAAAATGGGTAAGGGATACATCAAGGAAACTTGGGAGTTACCATATAGATACCGATGCCGGAATGGGGATCGAGAAGTGTATCTGAGTGGTACAAACTGCAAGAACGCTTTAAGTGGTTCTCTCATGTGTCAAGATATTTCTCTACTCGGAGCCTGCAGTGGTTCAGTGGCGAATCTATCATGTCACATGTCAGGGACCCCAGCGGCCATGATCACCCCGGTTTTCCAGCTGCTCTCGAATGGGAGTTACATAATGCTAAATGATCAAGGTTGTTGTGGGATGCTTCCAGGCGTCGCATATCTAGTAACTGTTAACTCCAGGGTTACTTGATGTATGCAAGTATTGTTTCCGCCACTGAACACAGTCAGGGAGGCGCCGCTATGGCCTTCGCTGAATGTTTCTTTCATACAGTTCGATACTCTGAGCAGATTGAAAGCCATGCTTTTAAAGCAACCTGTGCCCTTAACCTCCGCTCGAGAAACCTATGAACTTCAAGTTGCAAGGACCTCGACTGAGATACAGGCACTCATACGTACAAACTGCCCCATTCATTTCGCAGACATGGTTAGTCGTATCTTCAACATGTCTGATACAAGCGGTATTGTACACCTTTTTAAGACCATAGGGTCAGGACTGTTAAGCACCTTTCAGACAGCCCTCTGAGTAATCCCAAATTTTATACACTCCGTATTGGGAAGCGTATTTGGAGGATTCCTGCTCATCCTTTTCCTAATTGCTGGAATCCTGATTATAATACTGCTGCTACGCAATGGACGGTTCAATTCCAGAAGGGTTGTTGAACACACTGCTGGAACGGAAGTACCGTGAATGCATGGTACAATTTCTGGGCTTGCCTTGCCTACGAGAACTCAATGCCTTCTGGTTTCTATAGTTTAGACCAGTCTGGGTAGACTGCATCTTACCTGTTCTTCGATGCCTGTTCTGCGGAGAAGAATGCTCGTTGGATTTATGTCTAACATTTCCATCAGACGCGCCTCCGGACATGGATGCAATGCTGGACCCCATAAAGGCCCACGCTCTGCGTTGTCCCCAGCGGCTTCCGATTCTGATGAACGCATTCCTTGAGAATCCACAGGTGCCGTTTGCTCCTGCTGGGTTAGGCGACTCCTCCACAGGCACACAGGTTTCAATTGCCGCATCAGATGCCGCAGCTCCGACTAATGGCAGTGCTACATTCCAACTATGTGCGATTGACGTTCTATGCGAAGCGTTGGATATGTCTACTGCTGCGGCTGACTCCGATATGGATGTGCTTTCCAGCCCGGACGCTTAATCTCGAAATTGGCTCATCGCGTCCTGGTAAAGAATTCGGCTTTTGCTTATTTCAAAATAAACGATCTAAAATTGGAACTTTGCTTACAAATTGACACTGTCACTTGCAGAAAGCATGGCCTTTTCCCGCTTATAGTGATACAACTTTATGAAGAGACAGTGATTGACTTTTAAACGTGGCAACTGAAACTAGCTGAATTTTACCACTTTTATATTTTTTTTAACATTTTTTTAACGAGTTTTAAACTCATGTTTTTACCGATTTTAAAAATATATTTTAAATTGTCCAGATTTTATAGTATGGTCATTATTATCCTTTTCGGAAGAGGAGTGGGTGTTGTATCCCGTATAGAGACCCTAATGTAGTCCCGTTCATACATGCCCTAAAATAGACGTATTCATATTTACCCTAATATGGTCTTATTCGTACTTGCCCTATTATGGTCATAGCCGCATATGCCCGATTACGGTAATAAACATACATGCCCTATTATAGTCATGATTCCTTATATAGGGCATGCTCTTTCACCTACATTGGTCCCATCCAGTACACAACGTGCTCTGAGGGCTGAACGTTATCTGCCTTGTGGTTTTGCAGGCACCAGGGTTTTCCCAAACACAGGCCCACACTGTACTCATAAATTATGCATGACTCTCTAAGAATATTCCACCTGCATAATATGTATGTACAGAGTTCACCCCTGACGTCTTCCTAAAGCCTAATGGAGGACCAATACAAACCTTGCACGAAGATCAGTGTCTTCAGGGTATAAATACACCACATCTTGCCCCGGTAAGATAGAGGGAACCGAGACTTCCATGCTGACACACTGACCGGAGACGCTGAGGCTCCTGCATGCAGTCGCTCAAGCTGACAGTGGTCTGACACAACCCGGACGGGGTGTCCAACTCGAGACCAGGACTGGGTCCCACACTCTCTCTATTCAGGTATGGGGGTTTGACTAAATCCTAGGAGGATTCTTGGCTCTTAGCTTCTAAGACCTACACACATATGCTAGGTACACACAGGTACATCTAGGTAGGCATCGTAGGAGTACGCGCACTTGCATAATGCTTTTATATTCATGTATGTACTCATGATTATCGCAATATGGTAGAACTGTTCTATCCCTTTGCTTTTATCGTTCTGCTGATACTATATCTCTGCTATTGTCTGCTGGTTTCTACAGCACATATATTTTACACTAGAATAACAACTGTTCAATAAATACTTATTGAAACGCCCGACTGTTTATTCTGTGTAACTCTCTGAGACAAACCGAATAAGTAAGCACGAGTGACTGAGCGAAAGGTAGTACATTGTTTCCACGATTCTGAGGAATTTGGGTTGTCATGTTCTAAGGTTGCCAGAAACTAATCTCTCCCTGATAAGAGGAGACACTAGTGGCACTGTGAGCTAGCTAATGCAAACCAGGCTAACATATACGGTGGGGGTGCACGGAGTCAGTCTGCCACCAAGCCCGCAGTATATGTTATCCAAACGCGCAGGTCCTGCAGGGGTACTATAGGAACTACACAACAGGGTAAGCTTCAATCCATTTACTGGATGCACAAATCACTACCAGCACATACTTCAAATTGTTGACTCATTCCATTTCGATGAAATCCATCTGGAGAACCTCGAAAGGGAAGGAAGGCGGTGCAAAGTTACCAGAGGGTGTAGGAGTACCTTTCCCAGGATTATGTGTCATACAAATCATACAGTGTTTCACTAAATGAGGCGCTGCTTTTGAAATATTGTCATTCTGCCACACTGGGTCCAACACCTTACATATTCCCCTGGCGCTAATGTGGGCTGGGCCATGGGCCATGGTAACCACAGGAAGTACATAGGCATTAGGTAACATCCATCGCTGTTTCTCCAGCACCCATCCTCATCCAGACGCCCTGTACTCTCCTGCCATATTGCCAATTCGTCTAGGGTCGCCTCGTTTTGTATCTCTTTGACGTTTTCTAATGTGTCCTCAAACATTCCATTGTCCGGGACCCACCTAGCAGGACCTGCCACAAACATCTTTTTCATCTTTGATCTCGCTGTCTCTTTAGCTATTTGATCTGCAAACGCATTTCCTCTCCAAACATCATCTGTTATTGCTTTGTGGGCACGACATTTTATTATTGCTAACCTTTTCGGAAGTGTCAGAGCTGACAAGAGTCTATGTATCAATGGGCCATTCTGTATTCATAATCCCTGTGATGTTAAGAACCCTCTCTCCGCGCAGAGGCATCCAAAATTATGGGCGACCCCAAAGGCGTACTGGCTGTCAGTATAAATATTGACAGTCAGTCCCTCACTCAACTCACAAGCCCGAAGAAGGGCAATCAGCTCTGCGGCTTGGGCTGATTGGTATGGGACACGGGATGTCTCAACTACAGTGTGTAACGTTGTAATTGCATATGCTGCAGTGGTGGTGCCATCTGGTAGTTTGAAACAAGAGCCCTCAAAATATAGTTCCCCTTGGTGTTCAGATAGGGGAACACCAGTCAGGTCTGCCCGTCCCTTCGTCTCCTCTTCCGTTCTGTACACACAATCATGTACATCTGTGTCATTACTCGTCGAAGGGAGGGGTAGTAATGTGACTGGGTTCAGAGTGACACATCTTTTGATGGTAATGTGCGGAGCAAACAAAGTTAGCTCATATCCAGTCAGACGACCACTAGTAAGGTGCTGTGTCTTTGTCTTGTTCAAAAGCGTATCCCCAGCATGGGGTACCATTACCGTGAGAGCAGTATCAAGAACGAGCCCTGCCGATTGTCTGATAGAAACTGCCACCGCCGCGGCATCTCTCAGGCAGCACCGGAGCACTCTGGCTACGTTATCCAGCACAGCAGAAAAATAAGCGCAGGGTCTTTGCTTACCACCAAAACCCTGTGTTAAAACAGAAAGCGCGCAACCGTCCGCCTCATGTACGTAAAGCACAAAAGGCTTCTGGTAGTCAGGAGTACCAAGCACAGGAGCAGAGCAAAGCGCAACCTTTAATTGCTCAAAAGCTTGCTGGCATGCGGATGTCCAAGGCAGGGGGTCATGCACTTCTTTAGTGGTCAGGTAAAGGAGGGGTTTTGTTAGTAAGGAATAATTGGGGATCCAGTGTCGACAATACGAGGTAATACCAATAAATGCACGCACTTCACGTTGAGTCTTAGGAACAGGCATATTAGTGATAGCAGCTATGCGCTCAGGTGTTAGTCTGCGACCCTCCTTCAACAGTAGGTGACCTAAGAAGGTGACCTCCTGTCGACAATATTGAAATTTGGAAAGAGTCACCTTATGGCCATGGCCCGCCAAATGTAACAACAATTTAACAGTGGCATCTTTACAGCCATCCTCAGTATCAGAGGCCACAAGGAGGTCGTCCACGTACTGCAATAGCACGTTACCAGTGGGAAGTACCAAAGAATCAAATTGAGTTTTTAAGGCTTGACTATAGATACTAGGACTATCTGTATAGCCTTGAGGAGCCCGACAGAATCTAAAGCTCCTGCCGGCTAGGGTGAATCCAAACAGATATCTGCTATCTGTATGAATAGGAATGCTAAAGAAAGCATTCTTCAGATCAATCATGGAAAAGAACTTTGCCGATGGGGGAATCATTGTCAATTTCGTGGTGATGTCTGGGACTACAGGATATAGGGGTACTACAATTTTATTGACCTCTCTGAGGGCAATTACAAAGCGATAAACATCAGGATGAGCATCAGAAGAGTCCAAGGGTGTCTTCTTGAGAATTGGAAGGATAGGGCTATTGCACACATTCGCCACTGTCTCCTCAACCACGCCAGACTTAATGAAATCCTGTATTATTTGCAACAAGGCCTTTTCTCCTGCTTGTGAAATCTTGTACTGGGGAATACGTGGCAAGACAGCATTGTCTTTGATCTGAATAGAGACCGGTGGGATCTGGCGTAACCCCACATCCGTGTCTCCTGCTGCCCATAAACTACGGGGCACCTCTTTGAATTCAGCGGGGAGGGGTGCGTCCTTTGCAAAGCATTGTTTAGCACAAGCCACTTGTGGCCCACCGGTTATGTAAACGCCATCTGGAGAACAAAAGATGGTGGCATGCAATCTCTTCAACAACTCCAATCCCATCAAATTCTCCCCACAATTTGTCGTTAACAGAAAAGGTGAATCCACTGTAAAGGGACCAATAGTCAGAGCAAGAGGTTTGGAAATGGGGCTAACAACCGGCATGCCTGAGAAACCTACTGAAACATTGTTTTGGCCAGACAGAGCTGCCCCTGGGACCAGCGAACGAGAAACAGAGCTATTCATAGCACCCGTGTTAAATAAGAACATCTTAGGCGTGCCCTGCAAATCCGCAGTGACATAAGGTCCCCGCTGATCTACAGGCACCGGAATCGGTCCCTTACCCTGTCCCTGGCTGTCCTAGCTGTGGGACATCCCCGACACTTCGTCCATGTCATAGTCGTCATGATAGTACTGCCTTCCCCGGGGTTCGTAAAAATAGTTCTGGCTCTGCTGAGCATACGATGTATCCTCAAACTGTCCCTCTCTTTGGCCCCCTCCCCCTCTACCACGTCCTCTAAAACCCCTACCTCTCGGGCCTCAACTTTCTGCAGTAACTCCGGACACTCACTTCGACAATGCCCCTCCTTTTTAACGTACGCACATTGGTTGTACCCCACGGGCACACCCGGTATACTGTTCCCGTCAGACCGGGACCCCCGCTGGGCCGGACCCAAACCCCTTCCTCTTCCTCTTCCCCTCGCCACTTGCTGCATCAACACCCTTGTCTTCAACTCCTTTGACTTTTTCTCCACCTTCTCTTTGTACTCATTCTCTCTATGCTCATAGTACTGTGCCAAACTCAAAATTACTGTTGGGGAGGAGGTGGTCCAAGTACTTTCCGAAGCCTGCAACCTAGTTGCAATCTCGTGAAGCAAATTAGTGACAAACCTGTTGACAAACAAACAAACACCACCCTCCAGTGACAGATCCTGGCCACTAGAATCCCAAAACACCCCTTCAAACCTAGTAAAGAAATCGGACACACTTTCATCCTTCTTCTGACAACACGCAGTCAACTTGTCCCAATCCACTCATCTCAGCGGGATAAGGGAATGCATGTAAGTGATAATACGCCCCGGCAAGGCTAATAACTCTGCCTTCGGTTTCTCGCCGGGCTAGCGCTCCTTATCCCATGCCCTGATCTCATTCCATGTTCCACCTAATTCCACCGCATGATCCTGCGTATGCACCTGTCTCCATATATCTACCGGCACCAACAGACCGAAAAACAACTCTATATCAGCTAATGTCATCACCGTGAAGGAGGCCGCCTCCGTCAATTCTTTATAGTACGCAGTTGGATTTTTCCTAGGGTCCAGCAAATGTCCTTTTAGGGATAGTACCTCACTCCTCTTCCAAGGAGTGTAGATCCACTGTTCCTGGAAATGGGCCACCACTCGTGGGCGAGTAACAATACTATTCCCATCTCGCAACTCTGGTATTTCGGGGTGGTAAATGGGATGAACTTCCCTCATGGGGAACTGTGACACTGTCGTCGGGACCTTCTGGAGCAATCTACCCCGATAACCCACCAATGTCGTCACATTACTGAAAACCTCATTTGGGGCCATATCTGTAGTATATACCCTATCCCGAATGTCATAAATTATATGCGGTGCAATACCCTTGAACCACTGTTCCCACAATCCTATCAGCGTAGCCGACATATGCTTAAGAGCATGTTGCTGTATAAACGGCTCATAATCTTTCATCACGCTCCACACATCTTCCACACTATAAATCGGATTCCGGGCCCACTGTGCAGCCTGGTCAGCCACCAATCTCTTTTCCTCATCACCCACAGCAGAACGCACCAGCACTTTATCCATGCGTTCACGTGCTGCTGCCCAATTCACTTCATGCACTCCACGCACAGGCGTCTCGGCATTTCGCAATGCCTGAGGTAACACACTCAAAGGGGAAAGAGCAGAGGAAGAAACAGGTACCATCGTGCACAAAGACTGTGATGCAGGAGTAAGAGGAGGCGCGACCACAGGTACAGAGTCGGGAGACAGAATAGGCGAACCGACGGCTCCCGTCCCTGTAACTTGCAAAAATGGGGAAGAAGCAGGTGGGGCCGGGGCCGAAGAAGTAGGGCCAGAAACAGGAAGAGTAGGAATAGCAGAACCAGAGGCCGAAGACTGAGGTGTTGGGATTATGGGATATATCCGGTTGGGGGCATAAGGAGGTGGGGGCCGAGAATCCAATAACTCCTCAAAAAAACCATCACCTTCCTCTCTAGCAACATAACATTTATCACTCTGCAATCGAAACTTCCTATCTGTGCACTCTATGCCTTTCTCGATCTTTTCTCTTTCATACGCTACTGCTTTCTGCCTTATCGTTTGCGTCTGTTCCCTCCGATCTTGCTTCTCTGCCCTCATACGTCATTGCTTCGCCTCCTTCTGCCATGTCCTCAGAGAATCAAACATCGACTGCCTGCTCTTTTTGGCGAACAATTTGTCCTGCAAGTAATTCAACTTTTGTTCATCAAATGTGCCAGTAAGCGGCCACTGTAACTCAACATTGTCCCTCGTATATTTATTCCACAACGTGCTAAACATAATAGGGCTAATGCCATACTTGACGTATACATCAAAATTTGGGGTACCCTCCAGACGCACTGGCTGCCTTTCTTCCAATCGAGCTTCAGTGGAACAACACCGACATCCAAAACACCCTAACTTACTTAGACAAGGCATCTTAATATAAGACACATACACTGTCCCCAATGGACAAATAGAACACCAACCAACAAATGGTCCAAAACCCAAATCAAAGCAGTCCAAAACCACACAAGACAGTCCGCAGACTGTACCAAGACAAGAAGACAGGCTCTAGCCCCAGACCTTTTCAAGAGTAAGCCGAATTTCCAGTTGGCCTGGCAGATTGTTCGCAAACAGCCCCAAACCTTTTCAAGAATGGGCCGAATTTCCAGTTGGCCTGGTAGACCGTTCACAAACACTCTGTGTCTTTTCAAGGGTCCACAAACCCACCAAGTTCAAGACAAGACAGTCCAGAGACTGTACCAGACACAGCCCTTAGGCTCGTGCCATTCAACCATGGCGCCACATTTTCCAAGAATTCAAGTCACTCACCTGGTGCACTCAGGTCGAGCAATATTATTCTCCACTGCCGACTCTTCGGACCAAACAGTCATATCCAAGGTTCCGCCTTCTCAGGACCCCGGCCAATGACCACTAGACGAGGAGTCGCCCGATCAGACGGGCGGGGCAGCCAAGAGAACCGGGCTTTTATCGTGTGGGGATCCCGGATCCGCCCGACCGACCGGACGCCACCATGACCCTCCCACCCGATTACGGGCGAGTCGGGTCACCTTGCGGAGTCCCTGTTCGGGGGCCAACTGAAGGAAGTGGCTCTTTTCTTGACAGTGGAAAAAAAAAACAATGGCAAATGCAGACTTTTGTTATCAGCAGGCTAGAGCACAGAGTGGGATGATTTAAATAAAAAATTGCATATTCACTTTTGCAAATCCATAGATTTTTGTTCTTTTTCCTATGTCGTAAATGAAAATTCTAATACCTTCTCGTTATGATAATAGTCATTATCATGGCTCTAAATGAACTTCTTCATGTACTTTGAAGAATTCACCCTAACATTCTCAGCTAATGCAACACATTTGCATGTAGAAGCAGGTCATCATTAATTGTAGATGGTGGCTTTGAGACAATTGGTTTTTGCCAAGTACAATGGCCATGTGTAAACAAAGATGCTTGCTCCTCAAGTATCTAACAGACATCAGCATTGAAAGCATACAATTCCTCTAAAGTAAACTCAATAAGACTCAAATGTTCCTGGAATGGACAAGTTATCCAATTATGAGCTAGGGTCTGGCCAAAGCCCACTCCAAGTATGCGTAAAGTATTAGAAACCATAAGTCTGTTATAAACAGGTAAAGTTGTCCATAGTGAAATCTAAAAAAAAATGCAAAAGTATATACATAATAAAATAAATACATGGGCAATTCAAAGTTGAGTCACTATAATTAATCCTACAATTGTTATGTAAAATATTAAAATCTCACATGTACAAAACTCTATATTGTGCCAAGATTAGAAAGCCTGCTAAAATTTGCTAAAATGAGCAAACATCAGCAAGCACATAACAGAATCTTTGCACGGGGATAAAAACATAGGGCAAATAATGTGTAGAAAATCCACATGCCTTACTGTTGCTGCGTATGCAACATGAAATTAAACAAATAGAGTTTGCTTTGGTCCAAATGTCACTCCAGTCCTTTCAACCGGAGGTTTTTCCACCCAAACAAAAATTGAGAACCAAACCAAACATGGCTCATGTTTATTAATCGTGGTAGCAAAGACATTATAGAGCAAAAATTACCACTATTTAAAATAGCTGAGGTTTTTGCTACTTATGTAATATGAAACCAAACAAACTGGTTTTGCTCAAACACATCTATAATTGTAGCAATTAAAATGTGGCTAAAATATATTTTTACAACTTAGTATCATGTAAATAGCAAATCAAGTGGGGAATTAGTTTGCTACCTATTTTACCCTGGATCAAATACCATTTGCACAAGCAGCAAACAGGGTGCGCATTGGTTTGCGTAATGTTTTTTTTCCACTTTTGCAGTGATTTTGTAATTCGTCTGTGGAATTTTATATTCCCATTAATTTATTGTATTGTATTTATTTCATTGTTTTCTAACAGAGCGGACATTATCTGAGCGGATGTTAGAGGACATCATAGAGAAGTGACAAGAGTGAGCAACCTTACAATTACATAAGTTACAGGATGATTATAAACATTTGCATTACATAGAATAACAGGATAGATACATAGAGATCATAGGTATCTTTGACTGTTCATTTAACTGTGGAATATAGGAATCATGGTCCTTATGTACAAAGCTATTTTGCAGATGCAAAGGCTCTGATTCGCAAAATCTGAGCCTTTGTCATAGCTTTTGGGTATGTACAAACCCCAAAATTTCAATGCAATAACTCATTACTGAATCACAAAATAGGTTTCTGAACATATATCAAATCACAAACTGGTAGTGGAGTGTTATGGCCATACCTTTCAGTCTGCTATTCCTTAACCTATGTGTCAATGGTTTGCGACAGCAATTCTAATCAAAACCATTGGTAGGTTAGCAACACCTCAAACAAAGTGGTAACCTATCGGCAAATGGGGAGGACTCCCGTCCCATTCATGAATGTTGACAAAAAAGTTTTTTAGGAGTAGGATGTGGTCCACCGGGCTCCTGCCTACTCCTAAAAAAAGTTTGTGAAACTTTTCATTTAATTTTTTTAACACATTTCTTGAAAGGAAAATGGGATGTTTTTAAAAAGAATCTTGCTTTATCCAAAAACAATCACAGACATGGTGGTCTGCTTACCTTAGCAGGTCACCATCCCTGTGGTAACATCAAAATCATAGTACCTCATTAATATTCATGAGACAGGTTGAATGGCAAACTACTACGATTCAATATTTTGTGAATCGACGTATTAGTACATAGGTCAATTCGCAAAATACTAATGCATTCGGTAAAAGTCGGAGGACAAATTGTGACAGCTTATAGCAGATGCATTTTTAGTACATAAGGCCCCATGTGACATTTGGTAGTGTATCAAGGTTTGTTAAGCTAGGTCAAGTGAAACTGATTTTTCAGCTGGTCTTTTAATGAACTTGATGAAGCGGAAATTTCATTTCAATTGTAGGGATGCATCATAATCATGTTTAGAGCGCACCCGCATATAATCACTTGTTGTATTACCGTGAAGTGTTAGAATTTTGAAATGTATTAACATGAATATGTGGTGTATTAGACCATTGACAAGTAAAATGTAGAATCAACATAGCAAATTAATGTAACTAGCAGGAAACATTAACATGAAGAATTCGTGTTGTGCAACTGACACTTATTTACGTTTGTAAATGTGTTCACTAATTACGTATTTCACACATAGGTAATGTATTAGTTGAAATTGCATTGATGTTATGTGAACTCGTAAAGCTTATATGTTGTCTCTCTTATGTTAGCTGAAATTTGTAGGCCTGAAATGCTCATCCCTAAAACTCTTGCTTTTGAGTTAACAGTTTGAATTTCAAGTGTGCTTTGGAACCTGTTCTTTCTCACATTTTGTGTTGCAGGTGAAGAAGCGCTCGTTTAGATAGAATAATGTCTTTGTTTTACTAGTCAGGCAAGGAGGGAAGAAGTTACAATCGTGTGGTTTGAGTCAATAATGGAAGGTCGTTGTGCTACACACAGGAGAAGGCCTGGGAACCAAGGACAAACTGTAGGGAAGAAGGTACATCGTCAATATCTTGGAAAATGTCCTTCCGGATTGTATCCAGGGTGGATGGCGTGATCCGAAGTGCATCCTGGGGGTCCCACTTGAGAATAATTGTATGTTGGAATTAGGGATAGTGTGACACTTCTTTCTTGCCTTGAGAGAGAGAGCATCTTAGAACGAGCTCTGTCTTTGGTAGCTTTATGCTACTTGATACATTGATTGTGGAGAGACTTCTTAGGAAGACTTCATGGACTGACACCTTTAACCTTCCTTCTAAAATTGCTTATTTAGGGATGTCACTTTAGTGTTCGAGTAGGGATAGATTTAATGCTTTTTACTCATCAACCCTTGATACAGGGAAATTTGGACTCATGCTTCCTGATTTTCTGTATTCTACTTCTTGAATTAATAGGGCTGCTTATGCTGCACTGTCTGAACCGGAAGCATAGATTTTGCTTTATGCTGATTCCTCTGTATTTCTATACACTTGTGTTGAGGTGTCTCTATGTTCAGTTATTTTTGGCTTTATAATAAATTAACTAACCTTAAGTAGTTGTCCGTGAGTTATTATGTATCTAAAGAGAGTATTAGCTAATTGATCAATTCCTTGACTACTTTCCTCCCCTTTACACTTTCATGCTGTGAAAAAGAACCATCAGAGTCTGACTCTAGAACAGCCTAGAACTTATGGGCCGGACCCTTTCAAACTAAAGGAGAGATCTTGTCTTATTTCATTTCAAATAGTCTCATTTCTTCAGAACAAACCTGAGCTAAACCTGAGGCAGACGTAGGATAGGGCTGAGTTTGTTTTGCAATGTTTAGTACCACATTCCCACCTACACTAAAGCAAGCAGTAGGTATAGCTCAAAGAGCACTTTTTCTAGCAGAAAGAGGGTGAGGCAAATGAGTTTGTCTGCGCTCCATCTTTACTGACCTTTAAAAGATGCTGATCTACCTGGAAATTGAGCAATTCCCTTGGCAGAGAGAGGTCTCATAAAGCTGTTAGGGATGAGGAAGATTATAAACACACAATGAAAATTTGAGTCATGTGTGACCCACCAACGACTGACATCCCCAGCAACGTCGCTGCCAAATGTGTTGGTCTGTGATGAAATATCCACATAATGTTGTTCATCACCTCGGAGGTAGTCATTCTGTTTTAATTGCTGGTTTCACATAGCTGAATGCAGCAAGAAGATTAGTCTTTGGTTTTATGAAGCACAGACAATTGCCCAGAATCAGTGGGGGTCTGAACCAAAAAATGCAAAATTCTGTTTTAAAAAGGAAGTAGGAAGTGTGAGGTCTGAAAATAAGGCAGTATGCATGTACATCTGGGAGTGACAACTTCTCTGGGCTTGACTGCTTTTGAAGTGGGAGGAACTATGTAGCTGCAGACCACAGCATGTCCCTGACGTGGACATGAGGTGACCTCAAAGTAAACTGAGACATTGGATTTAAAGCCTACATAGTCGGACACTGAAGAGAAGTCTTCACTGGAGTAGAGTGGATGCACACTAGAAGATTCTGCTGCCTATTACCTTCGTAGGAGCCTGCCGTCTGAAGATCTGGAGGCAGCGTCACATTGACAGGAAGTGAGGGACATGATTCCATGGTGTGAGTATGAACCAGAGGGTGGAACAGTTCCCTTCAGCATTCAGGTTGTCTGAGATCCATCGCTGTCCTCTAGGGTTGGGTTTGACTTTTGTCCATGCTGCTCACTTCAGCTGAAAAAAAGAATACCTTACCTCCTGAGACCCCTGATTCCCTTCTGCCTCCTCACATACAAGAGATAAAGCCCTGAAAGCATCTATTACCTGCTTCAAGCTGGTGGTAAATGTTCACATATTTTTAACCCATTGTTTCCCCTGGAAGGGGGAAAACCTGAGGATTTGGACCCAGCATTCTAGATTCTTCATGTTATTCCTATTCTGGGGTAAACAAATTGTAATCCATGTTATCTTGTGAGAACTACCACCCTGTGTTATACATTCTTTCCACTTTATCTCCCCGCAGATATAGTGGGGAACTTGTAATATAGCCCTAAGAGTATACATCTTCTTAGGCAATCTGTGCATTATTTAAAATATGTTCACCAGAGTTAAGCGCATTGAAAGAGCCGGTCCATCTTTGACAGAGCAAGCAGCAGCCGCCTGCACTTCAAAAGGGGAATGAAAGCCCCCTGTAGGCCGGTGAAGTGAGTGAGTGCACCTGCTTGTAGGTAGATACCTAGGGGATCCATGGGAGCCACTTTGCCCCCTCCAGAGGGGCACCTTCTTGGGGCAGAGTGACTGTACACTGCCTCTTTGTGAAGCACAGATAGTAAGCCTCTTGACAGGCTTCTTACCTCTGCGCCCATGTCAATAATATGGCACAGACGCAGAGGCAAAGTGTTTCCCTTACTTGCTTGTGGCCACACCCTATGCAAATGAGGGAACGCCCCCTTGAGATAGTGTCAGCAGTATATGTGCAAAGGTGCTATATCTAGTACAGAAGGGGTCGTGCAAGTGTCTGCAGCCCCCTCCGTAATACTGCAGTACCCTAAGGGCACAAAAAAAGTGCTTACACCTTTAGCACTCCCGGGACACTGTCTGTAACAAAGAGCGTGGACTCTAGGAATGCAACACACAAAATTAACGCTAAACTATGTAGGGCCTCTGGAGACTTAAATGTCCTGTGCTGTCCTGAATGTCCTTTGAATTTTCCTCATTCCCCATCAGACTCATCCTTTACCCCCTCCCTCACGCATCCTAATATATCCTTCCTACAGAAATTTGACCCATTGAAGGAATGTTAATCTAAGGCGCCTGCTGCATGGCCCACACAGATTGGCACACTCCAAATAACTCATGCTAGGGGTGACAGCACACTACGTGGGAGGCAGGGGCTGGTGAACAGTGATCAATATTCACTTCCATCTCCTCCAACTTCAGTAGCTTCAAAACAAATTACAGTTGTTGTAGAAAATTGGGTTTTTGATTGAGGGGGAGGAGAACCCTTCAAAAGTAACAACCACAATCCTTGTCAGGGTGAACCACAAAAGTCAGTAAATTAACCTGCACTTAACCCTCTGATAGCTTGGCACAAAAATAGTCACGCTCAACTTAGAGGCAATGTGTAAAGTATTTATATAGCCCTCAAACAGCAATAAAGTGAAAACACAACACAAGAAAAATCCCAAATCCAGTTAGTCTATTAGACTATGGGCCTGATTCACAAAGGGCCTCCACACTTGTGGCGGAGTCCCCGCAGTTGTGGCGGGGTGCCTGCAGTCTTGGCGGGACCTCCACAATGAGAAACTGCAATGCGGAGATCCCGCCACGAGTGGGAGCCCCTGACATGAGTGCGCGGCCTATGCTATGAGTGCGGAGGCGCTTTGTGAATCGGGCCCTATATTTTAATAAATAAAATTATAACAGAATGACAGTCAATAGTTCTGGAAATGTTGAGTTTTAAGCTTTATATGAAATAGTACCAAAAGGCACAAAGCGCCATTTGAGAGTATCTGGTGATGCTGAACCGGGACAAAGTAACAAGTTCAGGATGACCGCTATGGAGCGTAGGCCTGGCACAGGACCAAGATTGGCCTTCTGAGGATTGTACCTCATGTCCTTGCTGCAAGGTCTGCCCAGTGCTGCTTTGCAAGGCTTTGCGTCTTATGGCGTTGGTTCTGATGAGGCTGGTGGCGAGGCTTCGTGGGGCTTTGCATCGATTGACGTCAGATCCGATGAAACTTTCAGCTGTGGGGCTTTTTGTGTTGCTTGGAGTCAGCTCTGATAACGCTTTCAGCTGTTCAGTGTGGCTTTGCTGGTCTTTGCATTACTTGGCGTTAGTTCCAATGAAGCTTGTAGTTGTGTGGCAAAGCTGTGTGGGGCTGCTGGTCTCTTCACGCCAGAGATCATGGAACCTTCAGTTAGGCAAAGAGGAGTTCTCGCTGATTCCAACCAAGGGTCCAGGGCCTAGGGAGGCACCTCTTGGGGATCAGGAACTTACTGCAGCAGGGCTCAGGCAGGTCTAGTTGCCAGTTTAGGCAGGTCAGGTGATTAAGTTCAGCTGGGCAGTTGCAGTGAGGCCTTTGGGGCTTGTTGTGTCCCTGTAGTTCAGAGCAGGAGGTAAGCCAACTGACCCTTTGAGAGAAAGAGAGAGAGACACTCATTTTGCTAATTTCTACAGAAAATGCCTTAATCTTTAGAGCTTTGATTAATTAACTACTCCCTTATTTTAAAATGGTAAAATTTGTGGTTGAGAAATATGAATATATATCTCACATTTTTAATTTTTATTGGGGGCTGCAGGGGAGCCCTAGGGTCACCATGGCCCCAGCCGGCTCACCTAGCAGGAGATGGCCATTTATTAAATCTTAGGTAGGTGCCACGATGCCCACTCGGGGCACCCACAAGTCATCTTTCATTGGGGCAACGGGGGGAGCCCCAAAGCCCCCATGGCCCCTGCCAGCTCCCCGGTCAGCACCATACTGGATGGTGGTGGGAGCCGGCATCATTCCTTTGTTTCCACCTGGGCAGGAGCAGCATTTTAATATGCTCCTACCGTGTGCGCAAACCTGTACTCCAGGCCCGGAAGAGTGCGAAAAAGATAAGCCCATACTCTCCCAAGCAACTGTAAAGTTTTGATCCCTGGTGGATAGAGTCTCAGGGGCTGATCTCAGCTCGAGAAGGGGGGCCACACGCCCCTCTCTCCTTATTAAAAATATCAGCCCCAGGGGATGGGGTCGCCAGCACCTGAATAGGTTCAGGGAGGGGATCCGCAAACCCCCTCCCCTTTAAAAACGATTGCACAGCTATCCCAGGCTCGGCCTGTCACTGGATTTCTTTTTTTTAATAGACGGGACGTTGCACTTTAAAAAAAAATTGCTGCAGATTCACTATCTCTACCCTGCCTGTTTCTATCTTTTTTTAATGTTTTTTTCTGAGGGACTGAGTTTTAATTTCTAAGATGGCTGCCGCCACAAGCATGTTGATGTGAGCAGTCATTCAGATCTTATCTTGAGAACTGTTGACTCCGCTGATTCTCCTCTGTGTGAAATATATAAAGTTTTTCAGCCTTAAAATCTCAAAAACTACTGAACAGATTTATACCAAATCACAAAAAGCATGCCGTCTGGACCAAGATCTAGCCTTCTGACAAATCTGGTGAAATTGCATTCAGCTGTTATTGCAGTATCCCTGTTCAATTTTCCTGTGGAAAAAAAATGGGAAATGCTGTTTGGGACCCCCATTTTTCTCGGCTCCCACTTGAAGGATCCACCTGAAACTTCCCATAAAGAAGCTGAGGTGAATGAGACTTTTTTTGGAAAGTTTCCTGAAGATTAGTCAAACTTCAAGCTAAACCAAAAAGGGGAAGTTATGTGAAAAGTTCATGGAGTTTCATCAAGCGGCGCCAAAGTTATTGGCAAAATGATTTTGCTATGGAAACTTTGGTCCTAACTATAACTACCTACTGGCGACCGCCCCCTTTCTCCACCACTCTGCAAATGCGCCTCCACCATTCTGCAAACGTGCCTTTTGGCACGCTGCTAGTTGGGGGATGAAGTCCCCTTGGCTGATGAGGGTCCTTAGGGGCCAACAAGCCTTCCTGTTACCTCTAGTAAGCCCCACACAGTGGGATTGCTGAGAGGCGGTTGGAGGCCACACACCCTTTCACCAGCACTCTGCAAACGTGCCTCTCGGTGCACCGCTGGTGGGGGATGAGGTCCCTTTGCCTCCTGAGGGCCTCAGGACTAAAGTGGACTTCTTCTCCCAATCAGCAGTGCGCCAGGAGCTGCATTTGCAGAGTGGGGGAAAAAGGGTGTGTGGCCTCTGATTACCTCTCAGCAATCTAGCTGTGTGGGTCTTACTGGAGGTAACAAGAGGGCTAGTTGGCCCTCAAGGACCCTCAAGAGCCAAGGGGACTTCATCCCTCAACTAGTAATGAACCAGGAGGTGCGTTTGCAGAGTGGTGGAGAAAGGGAGCATGGCCACCGAAAACCTCTCAGCAAACCCACTGTGTGGGGCTTGCTGGAGGTAACAGGAGGGGTAGTTGGCCCCCTAGGACCCTCAATAGCCAAGGGGACTTCATCCCCCTACTAGTAGTGCACCAAGAGGTGTGTTTGCAGAGTAGTGGAGAAAGGGGGCATGGCCTTCTACCAGGTCTCAGCAATCCTGCTGTGTGGGACTTACTGGAGGTAACAGGAAGAGTAGTTGGCCCCCAAGGACGTCCTTGGGGGCCAACTACCCCTCCTGTTACCTCCAGTAAGTCCCACACAGCCGGATTGCTGAGAGGTCTTCAGAGGCCACTTCCCCTTTCTCCACCACTCTGCAAACGCGGCTTGTGATGCACTACTGGTTGGGGATGAAGTCCACTTTGCTCCTGAGGGACTTTTGGGGCCAAGATGCCCTCCTCGTACCTCCTGTAAGTCCTACACAGCGGGATTCCTGAGACCCGGTCAGAAGCCCATCCCCTTTCTCCACCAATCTGCAAACGCGACTAGAGTTAAAAAAACACAGAAATTCACTAAAAAAACAAAGGTTACAGGGATGTTATAGTTAGAAATTAGCATTTAAAAAATCTTAGAAATTCACTGAAAAAAACAAAGGTTACATCTACGTTATAGTTTGGAAATGGACAAAAAAAACTTTAAAATTCACTGAAAAAAACATTTACAGAGACATTATAGTTAGGCTTAGGTTTCACTTGTATAAAACCAGAGAAATTCAGTAGTTTGAGTTAGCTGAGCTAACTATAACTCGCGCCCGCAATGCACTGCTTATGACCTCACATATTACATCACTCATGACTTGGTCAGTGACATCACTGATGACATCACTAATATGCTATCATGGCGACCGAAGATGGAGTAATATACTGGGATGTCGTAACCTTTCCTCTATGTCTATTGGTATTGTCCAATGGGATTGCAACATGGCAGTTTTAAAAGACATGATTTGTACTGTGTGCTTTGAAACGCAGCAAGCATTGAGAAAGGCATTTTGCCAAAATGCGTCCGCTTATATGCTTATCTGATGAATAAATTCTGGTTATTTTGACCCCAGAGTGCCCACAGTTCTATTTGGAGGAGTGGTTGTGCATACATATGTGAATCCACTGTCATGAGCGGGGCACCCGCCCTAAGGAGTTCGGGAGCTTAACTTTAATGAAGGCTGCCTATACCGCTGCAAATTCAGTTATTTGGCACGTATTTCTTCTGGACCACAAGCCGGGGATTATTCAATCCAAGAAGATGTGGTTACTTAACCAAACATCCTGCAATATGAGCCGAAGGATTATTTGCTTTTGCATCTGCAGCTGGTGTATGGGACAATGTAAGGGTTTTATGTTATCAAAGGCACATTAGTCTGTTACGGATGTGCAGGAGTGAAAGGCGCGCCCATGTATATGTAAGAATTCTTCCCAGGACATTACAGGACAGCCAACATTGGGAGTCATTTGGAGGAATGGTTAATATTATATCCATGAGCATATTTACAATATTAACAAGCATCACGTTTTAATGAATTACTTATGAGTATTAAGACTGTAACATTGATTATCATGTTGATTGAACTTTATAACGTGATACTGCCATTGGGCGTAATGAGATGATTGATATGCTATCATGGCTACCGAAGATGGAGTAATATACTGGGATGTCGTACCTTTCCTCTATGTCTATTGGTATTGTCCAATGGAATTGCAACATAGCAGTTTTAAAAGACATGATTTGTACTGTGTGCTTTGAAACGCGGCAAGCATTGAGAAAGGCATTTTACCGAAACGCGTCTGCTTATCTTCTTATCTGATGAATACATTCTGGTTATTTTGACCCCAGAGTGCCCGCAGTTCTCTTTGGAGGAGTGGTTGTGCATGCATACGTGATTCCACTGTTACGAGCGGGGCAACCACCCTAAGGAGTTTGACAGCTTAACGGTGGAACTTGTGGAACTGGATATATATAACAACAGTGGTAACAGCATAATAAAGAGTGCGATTTTTTGCCTACCTGCGGTGTCGGTGTCCAGTGTCACGACGCCTGGAACTTGGATATATACATATATCTTTTCATATGGAAACTTTGGTCCTAACTATAACTCCCTACTGACGACCACTAGTAGGTATTATGTCTATGTATGTATATGTACATGTGTGTATATACATTACCTAGTGGCAGTCGCCTCTGGGTAGTTATAGTTTGGCCCACACATAAAGTCATAGAATGTCCCAGGGGACCCCATCCCTATAGGGGCAGCTCAGGGACGGTGTCCTGGGAAGGCCACCCCCTTGATACCACGTAATTCCCTGCCCAATAGCGTGTGCAAGGAAAGTGTAATGTTGCCACACCCAGCTAAAGCACAAAGCTGCTGTCGCCAGGTGAGAACTGAAAACTTTTCCCTGCCCACACTCTTTGGCAGAGAAATAGAGTGAACTGCACATACTCCGTGGGAGCAAAAGAAAACTTCACCTGAGGGCAGGAGCAATGCTGGCTTCCACTGCACCTGGGATGGGTACAGGCAGGAGAGCCAGTGAGTTGCGGTGGACCAGGGCTTCCCCCTGCAGCCCCCAATGAGGGACCAGCTGTGGGGTGCCCCAGGTGGTCACTACGGCTCCTTACTTAAAATAAATGAGGAAAAATGACAATGATGCCAGCTCTTGCAGAAGCAGGGAGTCAGTATGGGTAAAGGGGCCCTGGGCCTCCCTCCGTGGCCCCCAAGATAAATAATGGTCTGGGTGCCATGGGTGGACCGGGGTGCTCCATAAATAAAAAAAAAGGCATCTCCTGTGCATCCCTATAAAATGGGGCCACTTGCAGGGAGCCTGTGGAGCCATGAGGGCCCTGATGCTTTCCCCACGGCCCCTATGGAAAAAAAAACAGTAGGTGTCCTGGGTGGGACCTGGACACCCAGAAAATTAAAAAGCGCAAAAGAGTGAATAATAAATGAGTGGCCACAGTGAATAATAAATGAGTGGCTACAGTCGCTCATCTATTATTCACTGCTCCTTCAAGGTGCACCCAAAAATGCCCTGCACAGGCTATTTACATATTGTTTGTGTTTGGTGATGCCCCTAGAAGGGACAGGGGCATCACCAACATGTTTTTTAATGTTATAGGGGGCTGTAGGATTCCTGCAGCTCTCCAGCAACATTAGGAAAAAAAACAGTAAGTCTCCTGGGTCATTGAATCAATGATCCCATGAGAACTTACCATATTTTTTAAAGCAATTTCCAGGCTGAAGCATTTGCTCTGCAGCTGGGAGTGCATCACTCTCTAGGGGTTGGTTCTATGGTTGCATTTTATGTGTCCTGAATATGTTTTAAAAAGATGCAAGACCCTCTTGTGATTGTTTTAATGATTGCATTTTTTGGGTTGAAAAAGACTTAGAGACATGTTTGTTTTCTTTTTCTTTAAAACAAATCAATATGCCTCTGGCTATTTACTTTCATGTTTTTCTCCCACAAACTGTGATAGTAAAAACTATGTAGCAAAAAGAGTAAAGACTTTATTAAACTTTTTTAATATTCAATATTAATAAACATTGCATAATGTGAATTACTGAAATATACATTTGATTATGTTATGTTAGGAATTTTTTAAGCGCGCGATTACCACAAGGTTGTCTTGGCACTATCTGAAAGGCAAGCTAGACGCTGTTTAGAGGTGTTTATCTCCTTCCTAAAAGACGTTAGTGAGGAGATTGCTCTTATATGTGGTGGGAGGCCATTCCAAAGTTTGGTCGTATTATAGACTAAACCTCTGCCACCCCATTGCATCTTTAGGTCTCGCATGCGCTGCTTAGGAGGAGACCTTTAGCCGTCGGTTCCCTTTATTCCCCAAAAACGTGCACGCGTTCCATTGCCTTCAATGGCAACGCGTGCACGTGTGGCGATTGCCTTGCGGGAGCGAGCGGCAGCGCCATATGGTATCAATTATCGCCGCTGGCTCCCGCAAGGCAATCGGCAGGCCCCCCTCCCCCCTGCTGCCGCGCGAGGCGTGCTTTTGCTTGTTTAACTTAGACACAAGAATGAAAAGAAACTGCTCCGATCGCCAACACAGAACTAGCACATAATAAAAATGGAACAACATTGCCCTCTAGTGGCGAAATAAATACTATACCAACCATTATTCTTCCGTTCTAAACGGCTCCCCTTGATTTGTTTCTCAGACCTGGTGTAAACATTAGCTTTTATGGTCAGGCCAGATTCCTGAGGAGGAGGTTTGGCTGTATTTTTTTGTTTTCCTCCGAACAGACAGAAACCTCAAAATGAGTGTTTTCAGAGAAAGGCTCCTCTCCGTATTATAAACTCATTAGGCCCAGACGTCTAGCCACCTCAATTGCTTTATTGCGCTCAGCTCTTCCTGTTTGAAACAAATTCTAGGTATAGTGTTGACAATGAATGGCCGCACTTCGAGGCACCCCAGCTCGGTGACATTGCTCTTGTAGGAAAATAGAAGCCACTCGGCTATTGAGGGAGATCAAGAATTAGCAATAAGGCTGGCAAGGCCAATGTTCGCCATCTGCTCTAGGATAAAAGGAGGGCCGATGCCAAAATGCCAGTATTTCAGCAGTAGCGGGCGTTTCACCGGTATCTAGGAAAGACACATTTCAATGAACTTCGTGTTTGCAAGCGCAATAAACCGCCTTGTGTATGGGTTGATGATGGCCGAAGACACACACAAAGAGATGGAGCCACCTTCAAATGCTCCATCAACGTGAACAGATAAGGGGAAAGGGACACTTCCCCCAAGTCTTCACAAATCTTAAAACCGTGTTAAAAATAATATTTTCTTCAACGGGCTCCGGAATATGAAGCGAAAAGTCACGAATATGAAATGCTGCAGCCTCCCGCCATCTTTAACACGATGATGGTTACATATACCAATAACAAAAGGCTCATTTTACAGCCCTTCAATACATCACGTTTTATGAACTATTTCTGCTGAGAAGGAACCATTAAACTGTACAATTGTATTTGAATACGTGTTCTTATATTAGCACCTCATCAAAACAAATAATTTACAGCGATCTTAGTTAAATATTGTTTAAGCAGTATAAACGCTCTCAGGTCTCAAAAACACCTATGTGTCTCATGTGCCTTTCAGAACTCGCTATGTTTTGAGCACCAGACCACTGTTTTCACTTTGCGTTAGAAACTGGAATTTGATACTGTCCCTTTTTTCTTGAAACTGAAGCTTATATAGTTCCCGTAGCTGATGGGTAATCTTCACCGCCGAGTACCAGGCCTGTCGTAAAGCACTTCACTCACTAACAGGAAACTGAGCCCAGTATACAAGTGCATCTAGGAACGAACATTGGCATAGCCAATAGGTCTCGCCTTTGGGACCTTATAAGTGTTTAATTATCCAGAACAATATCCTTGGTGCAACAACATCAACTGTTGCATGGCTAAACACTTATAAGGTCCCAAAGGCGAGACCTATTGGCTATGCCAATGCTTGTTTTAAATTTGGGACAGCTGAGAGGTTATCTTTGGCCGATCTAAGTTCTCTGTTGGGCATATATCGCTTGAAAGCTGATCTAAGGAAATCAGGCCCTGAATCATGCATTCCTTTATGAGCTAAGCCAAGGGCTTTAAATTTGGCACGACTGCGCATGGTAAGCCAGTGTAGCTTGCAAAGTCCCTGCGTGATGGAGTGAAATTTGGGGCGCTTTAGAATCAATCCAGCCGCAGCATTTTGGACTGACTGAAGTCGTCTCATATGTTTTTCTAGGATGGTTAGATAGAGACTGTTGCAGTAGTCCAACCTAGGTAGGACTAGCGCAGTGATTAAGGTTTTCCTATGACTATCCGGAATGAATGGAAGGATCTTCCTGATCGTTTTTATGATATAGTAGGCTGAGGACGTTATGGCCGAGATTTAGGCACTCATATTATGGCTGTCATCAATAATGACTCCTAACTTCTTAGCTTTGGTGACGGGAAGAGGAGGGTGAGTTAGATTTTCAGGCCACCAATTAGGGGACCAGGCTGGGTAAGGATTCCCGAAAACAATGATCTCAGCTTTACCTGAATTGAGCTTCAGGCTGTGTCCACTCATCCAACCACTGACCGCCTTGATGCAGTTTTGGCATCTTGAAGGGCCTGATGAATCATTGTTGGCTGCAGCAATTATCAACTAGGTATCATCTGCATAAGATGTTACCTCCAAGTTGAAGCTTTTAATGAGAGGGGCCAATTTCGCTACATAAACATTAAAGAGTGTTGTGCTTAAAGATGACCCCTGAGGGACTCCACAAGGCAGGGAGAATGGTGAACAATTTCCCTAATGCTACTGTTTGTGATCTGTCTCTGAGAAAAGAGGTGAGTAAATCAAGCGCGGCCCCCTTCACTCCCATTTCCTCTAGACAGTGGATAAGAGTTATATGATCTACAGTATAGAAGGCAGCAGATAGGTCTAATAGGATCATAACTGCTGAACCTCCATTATCTACTGCCTTCCTCACCTCTTCCGTAGCTTTGACCAGGGCAGTTTCAGTACTGTGCCCTGGACGAAAGCCAAACTGAGAGGTGCCTAGAAGCTGGTTATCTTAAATGTATTTGGATGGCTCAATGTTCATTATCTTTTCACAAATTTTAGCGGGGAGAGGCAGACGTGCAATTGGGCGGTAATTCGAAGTGTCATTACTATTTAAGTTGGCCTTTTTTTAAAGCGGAAGGATAGAAGCCTGTTTCCAAACAGAAGGGAAAGTACCAGTAGATAACATGGTATTAAGAATTTATGATAGGTTCCTCCCAATGATGTCTGGAGCCAATTTCAAGATCTTTACCGGACAGGGATCATAAGGGAAACCTGATTTACTTTGCATAAGTAGAGAGCACACTTCTTCTGGTGTGGTAGCAGAAAAATGAGTAAGCGAGCAATCACCTGGATCACTCCCCTTGAATAGTTCCGAAGGTTGAGAGTTACCACTATCAAAATCCTTAAAAATCCCATTGACTTTCTTTTTGAATGCATTTGCTAGGGCATCAAAAAAGGATTGACTGTCAGAGGAATTATTCTTATTCAAGATGGTAGTGAGTTTCTGGACAAATTAAAATTATTGGTCATTTTTGGAGAAAGATGGTAGATCTGCTTTATAAATATTAATATGCTCACCCCTTGATAAAGCCATTAGGCTCAATTTTTTTTATTTTGATGTTGCAGAAGGCTGTGTATGGTGCAGGGCTGGCTGCTTAGAGGCCAGGCCCTGCGGCCAACCTCATGCCGCGCACAAGGTGTTGGGTGCCTACGAGGGGTTGGCCAAAGGTCGTGCTCTGTAGGGGGTTGTCTGCCAATGGGGAGTTGGCTGCTAACCTGGCCACAGGCCAGGACTTGTGGCCAACCCCCGCTACGTTTGTCAAAAGGTCATGCGCAGCAGGAGGTTGGCTGCCCACTGGGGTTGGATGCATCCAGGCCCTGTGGCTAACCCCCGCCATGCACCCCCGAAGGCAATGCACAGTAAAAAAAACTCACTGGAAAAAACCAAAGGTTTAAGTGATATTATAGTTAGGTGAAGATGTCAGATAAAACATGCCATTTTAAATGTACAAAACCACTGAAATTCACCAGTTATAGGTATCTCAAGTAACTATAACTCATTCCCTAAGGTAACCATAACTCACGCTCTCGCCATGCACTGCTAATTACACCACATATTACATCACTCATGACATCTTCTATGACATCATTGATAATATCATTGCAACATTTGCAATTAAATTATTGATGACAAACTGTTCATGGTGAGGGTGTGAGTCATAGTTTCTTGAGATAATTTCAGTGGTTTTGTACGTTTATAACGGCATGTTTTAAATGGCATCTTCACCTATTATGTCACTTTCACCTTTGTTATTTCAGTGACAATGGATATATATATATAAAACAGGGAAAAAATCAATGGATTAAAGTGGGTTTATAGTTAAGTGATGGAATGAGGGAATGAGCCACAAGCTAATGTTAAAAAAGACCAAAAACACTGAAAAATGCCAGTTATAGTTTAGTGAACTAGCCATAATATTGCATTACTTGTGACATATTAAAAACATCACTGATATATCCCTCATGACTTCTCATTCATAGTTTCTGGCCAGACCTTGCATCCAATCCATATCAGGAATTATGGTGTGCAAAACTTGGGTAGTTTGCTCTAGAATAATTCTGTGAAATTTTAAAAAAATCTATGTAAAAATGTGTGCAATTCGTAAATGGTTCTCCAGCTCCTTGCATTAAAAAATGACGCCAGAGATGCATTTCTTGTTGAAACAAATTACACAAAATGGAAATTGCATTGTGAAAGTGAATGGCCATTTTCTTTACTCCAGAATGCTCTTGCCTAGCTATGACAAATGTTTCCCTGCTTCCCAGTCCCAGCCCATCCATACACGCCATTCTTGTCCACCTCTCCCAATTCCTCAATCTATTTTTACATTTTCTTACTTTTTGACCCTGTGGGTTTATTTTTCTTATTTGGTCTCCAACTGTCTCCTTTAGTTATCTTCCTTATCTTTAGCCATGGCCAAGGCATGCAGTGATGCTGTGCCCTCCCAGCCCCTCTGTGGATGACATTAGCACAAGGGAGTAATGCCCTGCCATATTTTTAGTGAGGTGGTGGTGGCAGCACTGATTGTTTTTGTACAGCGTTACCTTCGCCAAATGCTGGCAGCAGGGGGCAGGCCCGGAAAGGGGTACAGCCTGAAAGAGCTCAAGCAGTATCTGTCTTTGAGGAGAGTGCGGCACCTCATTTGCCACCACACTTGGGTCTCCTGCACTCAATGACAGGTAATGCACCACTGGTCTCACATGACAGACTGGGAATAGGACCTGCTCAACCTGCTTGGCTTCAAGGTGGTGGGTTTAGATAAGTAATGGTTGAAAAATTATTTATTTTATATTTTGTATTTTTCAGGAGGTATTATTGACTTATATGTATAAATAATCACCTCTCTCTCTCTCTCTCTCTCTCTCTAATATATATACTGGCGCTTGCCAGTAGGTAGTTATAGTTAGGATCTAGTTTCCATAGGAAGAGGGTTTTTTCATTTGCTAATACCTTTGGCTTTGTTTCACGAATCCTCACAAAATTTTCAAAACTAGTCTGACGATCATGCTAATGTTTTGAAAGTTTCGTGGTGATCCGTCAAGCGGGGGCCAAGAAAATCGGGGGTCCCAAAACGCATTTTCCGCATTTTCCTTCCCATAGAGATTTTAGACATGACTACTGCCCGAACTGCTGAACGGAATGACACCAAATTTGGCAGAAAGGTAGCTGTTGCTCCAAAAAGTGAGGTTTTTGTAAATTGGTGTAAATCCGTTCAATAATTTTTGAAATATTAAGAGAAAAAGCCAATTGTATATATAGGGACGCGAAGGTTCTGTGAACCCTCCAGATCTCGTGTTCAAAGCTGAATGGCTGCCAACACTTCAAAACAGGTATTGGCAGCCATCTTGGGACTCCGCTTGAGCCGAGTTCCAAAATAAAAAAAAAAAAAAGAGGAGGCAGGGTAGGAATGCCCCGACCCCCTAGGACTCTTGGGGGGTGCCAAAGGGAACCCGCCAGGGCAAAAATAAATAAATATATATTTCAGTAGAAGTCGCACTGGAGCCGCAGCTCCTGCTAAAGAATAGAGAAAAATGAGAATCGCGACCTCCCGCGATTCTCTATTATTAAGCCCCGGAAGGGCCAGGTCCCGAGGGCATGTGGCCATAAAAGGTATAAACAAAAATGGTGGTCTTGTGGCTTACTCATAGTTATTAGGTGGGTCTCACGGACTCCCATTTCCGGGGACCGCCACCTTCCCATGGCTATTTATCAAATTAATGCAGGGGGCATGTATGGCCTCCCCCGCTGCCCCGGGGACTGCTAACTCCCGGGGCTAATACAAAAGAAATCGGGGGGACCTCACGGACCCCCCTCAGGGACCACCACCTCTCCGAGTCCAAATGTGGTTTTAAAATAGGAAGGGGGCCATGCCCCGTGCAGGCCCTACTGAATGGAAGAGGGGACCGTGTACCCCCTCCTGGAGCTACAGCTGGGGCCAGCTCCTGCTATGTCCTGGGATGACCACCCCCGGGACATAGATGTTTGCTGTGGCTTGGCAGGAGCTTTACTGCTCCCTCCAAGTCACAGCAAATACTCCACTGAGAAATGCTCTTGCTTGCTGGAAGTGGAGCATTTGTCTGTTTCTCTGCCCACTGACAAGCGAGCATGGAAGCAGATGAATTGCTTTCAAACACAGGGAGCTGCATTTTTAGCAGCTCCCTTTGTCTGAAAGCAATGCCGGCTCCCACAGGAGGCAGGGAGCCAGGAGGGAATTCAGGGGCATTCAGGCTCCCCACGCAGCCTCAGTGGAGACTGGGTGCCCTGGGGGCACCCCGGCGATATGTCCGGGCCCCGGTGGATGGGGTCCCGAGGGCTGAAATCAGCCCAAGGAGGGGTCCGCGTGGCCCCTCTCCCTTATTGCAAATAGGCCGGGCCCCAGGGGATGGGGTCCCTGGAGCAGAAATTGACCTGGGGAGGGGGACCGCGTGCCCCTCTCCCCTAATTAAAATAATGAAATAAATAAATGCCGGCTTCCTAGTACAAGTGGCGGGCGGCCCTGCTCCCTTTTTCACCCACTCCCCAAAGGGGCCTCCTGGCTCAGAACTTGTTGGGGGATGAAGTCCCCATGGCTGGTGAGGGCTCTTGGGGGCCAAAACCCCCTCCTGCTACATCCAGTAAGTCCCACACAGTGGGATTGCTGAGAGATCGTCGGAGGCCCCATCCCTTTTCTCCACCACTCTTTAAACATACCTCCTGGCACACTACTAGTTGGAGGATGAAGTCCACTTTGGTCCTGAGGGTCTTTGGGGGCCAACAACTCCTCCTGTTACCTCCAGTAAGTCTCACGCAGCGGATTTGCTGAGAGGTCATTTGAGCCCCGGCACCTTTCTCCACCACTCTGCAGAAACACCTTCAGGCGCACTACTGGTTGGGAGATGAAGTCCCCTTGGCTCTTGAGGGTCCTTGGGGGCCAATAACTCCTCCTGTCACCTCCAGTAAGTCCCACACAGTGGGATTCCTGAGAGGTCATCTGAGGCCCTGCCCCTTTTATCCACCACTCTGCAAACGCGCCTCCTGGTGCACTACTGGTTGGGGGATGAATTCTCCTTAAATGCTGAGCAGGGCCAGATTGGGAACAGCAACCAATCCTGGTGCTAGTAATAAAAAGGCCTGCTACCGTTTTTGTTACTGGGGCCGATATTGCAGCACTGCAGCAAAATCGCCCCCAGTGACAAAACTGACCCCCACCCCTCTGGCCCACTGAGGAAACGCCAGTCCGGCCCTGATGCTGAGGGTCCTTGGGGGCCAACAACCCCTCCTGTTACATCCAGTAACTCCCGCACAGTGGTATTGCTGAGAGATCATCGGAGGCCCCATCCCCTTTCTCCACCACTCTGCAAACATACCTCCTGGCACACTACTAGTTGGAGGATGAAGTCCACTTTGGTGCTGAGGGTCTTTGGGGGCCAACAACCCCTCCTGTTACTTCCAGTAAGTCGCACACACCGGATTTGCTGAGAGGTCATTTGAGCCATGGCCCCTTTCTCCACCACTCTGCAGCAATGCCTTCTGGTGCACTACTGGTTGGGAGATGAAGTCCCCTTGGCTCTTGAGGGTCCTTGGGGGCCAATAACTCCTCCTTTCACCTCCAGTAAGTCCCACACAGCGGTATTCATGAGAGTTCATCTGAGGCCCTGCCCCCTTTCTCCACCACTCTGCAAACGTGCCTCCTGGTGCACTACTGGTTGGGGGATGAATTCTCCTTAAATGTTGAGCAGGGCCGGACTGGAAACAGCAACCAATCCTGGTGCTAGTAATAAAAAGCACCTCTCCCGCATTTGTTACTGTGGCCGATATTGCAGCATTGCTGCAAAATCGCCCCCAGTGACAAGACTGGCCCCCACCCCTCCGGCCCACCGAGAAAACGCTCAGTGCCCACTACGGCCAGTCCGGCCCTGATGCTGAGGGTCCTTATGGGCCAACAACCCCTTCTGTTACCTCCAGTAAGTCTCACACAGCGGGATTGCTGAGAGCTCAGGAGAGACCCACCCCCTTTCTCCACCACTATGCAAATGTGCCTCCTGACGCGCTACTGGTTGGGGGATGAATTCCCCTTGGCTGCTGGGGCTCCTTCAATCAATCAGTATACTTATAAAGCACGACTACTCACCCGTGAGGGTCTCAAGGCGCTGGGTGGGGGGCTGGGCCTGCAGTTCTGTCAGAGAGCTAGGTCTTGAGGTCCTTCCTGGATTGCGGCAGCAATGGTGATTGCCTGAGGTGCAGAGGCAGGGAGTTCCAGGTCTCCGCAGTGGGGTAGGAGAAAGTTCTTCCTCCAGCCATTGTCTTGCGGATCCGTGGGATGGTGGCCAGGGCCAGTTAGGCAGAGTGGAGATGTCTGGTGGGAGAGTAGAAGGAGAGGCGGTGGTTAAGGTATGTAGGTCCGGCATTGTGGAGGGCTTTTAGCGTGTGCGAGAAGCTTAAAGGTGATTCTCTTGTTGACAGGTAGCCAGTGAAAGTCTTTCAGGTGGCCGGGGATGTGGTTGCGGCTTGGGATGTTCAGGATCAGTCTGGCAAAGGTGTTCTGAATGGTGTGCAGTTTTCTGGAGTTTCTGGGTGGTGCCAGCGCAGTGTGTGTTGCTGTAGTCGAGTCTGCTGCTGATGAGCGCATGGGTGACCATTTTCCTGGACTTGGTGGGGATCCACTCGAAGATCATTTGAAGGAGGTGGAGCGTGTGGAAGCAGGAGGTTGAAACTGCATTGATTCGGTGGTTCATTGAGAGCGAGGATTCCAGGATGATGGCAAGGTTTTGTGCATGGTCCGTTGGTGTGGGGGGGATTCCGAGCACTGCGGGCCACCAAGAGTTGTCCCAGGTGGAGGGGGAGGAGCCCAGGATGAGGACTTTGGTGTTGTCTGAGTTAAGCTTGAGGCGGCTGTCCTTTATCCAGGTGGTGACTGCCCTCATCCCGTCGTGGAAGTTGCTCTTGGTGGCTGTGGGTTTGTCTGTGAGGGAGAGAATCAGCTGGGTGTCATCAACTTAGGAGATAATGTTGAGTCCGTGGCTCCTGACGATGGCTGCATGTGGGGCCATGTAGATGTTGAAGATGGTGGGGCTCAGGGAGGATCCCTGAGGCACTCCGCTGCTGATCTCTGTGGGTTCTGATTTGAACTGTGGAAGTCTGACTCTCTGCATTCCGCCGGCAAGGAAGGAGCAGATCCATTCTAGGGCTTTGTTGCGGATGCCGGCATAGTGGAGTCTTGAACAGAGGGTGTGGCGGGAGATGGTGTTGAAGGCGGCTGAGAGGTCCAGTAGGATGAGGTCTGCAGTTTCACCTCGGTCGAGAAGGTTGAGAATGTTGTCTGTGGCTGTGAGGAGTGCGATCCTTGGGGGCCAACAATCCCTACTGTTACCTCCAGGACATCCCACACAGCGGGAATGCTGAGAGCTCATCAGAGGCCCCTACCCCTTTCTCCACCACTCCGAAAATTCGCCTCCTGGCACACTACTGGTTGGGGGATGAAGTCCCCTTGGATGCTGAGGGTCACTGGGGGCCAACAACCCCTCCAGATTCCTCCAGTAAGTCCCACACAATGGGATTGCTAAAAGCTGGTCGGAGGCCCCGTTTCCTTTCTCCACCACTCTGCAAACATGCCTAGTAGTTTAAAAACCATAGAAATTCACTTAAAAAACCAAAGGTTACAGGGACATTATAGTTAGGAAAAAGATTTTTTTAAACTTGGAAATTCACTGGAAAAAAAAAGGTTACAGGGACATTATAATTAGGAAATAGAATTATAAAAACCATAGAAATTCACAGAAAAAAACAAAGGTTATGGTGACATTATAGTTCGGCTCACATTTCACTTGTACAAAACCACTGAAATTCAGCAGTACCTGAGCTAACTATAACTTACGCCCCCACAATGCACTGCTTATGACCTCACATATTACATCACTCAGGGCATGGTCAGTGACATCACTGATGACATCTCAAATGACATCTCTGAAGACATCATCAAGTGAGTGTAAGTGTTTTTAAGAGTTTATGGATGCTAAACATATCTACTAACCTATTACAAAAGTTAGATTAGTATAGTAGCTGTACTACTAATGAGTGATACTATTTCTAAAATGTGTGATCTGAGTGGGTGTGTGACTGTCTGTATCAGTGTGAGTGGGTGTATGAATGGCTGTCTGGGTGTGAATGCATGCATGAGTGACTGTATGAGTGAGTGATTTTTATTTTTTATTTTAAATGTAGAACAAAATATAAAAAGCTGCAGCACTATTAACTTAAATTTAAATGTTAACTATTTTGAATATGTTAAATTCAACTAAAATAATTTTTCTGGAGAGTAAATTAAAAACATTCCCTCCTAAAGTAAATAAAAGTATGATTTTATTATGGAGCAATAATTATTAAAAATGACATATAATTATTTTAAGGTAATGTCATTACATTTCATTTCAAATTAATGTTATACTAATTTTTTATTCTAAAAAGTTATTAAAATATTTTTAAATAACATAATAAATATGTTTCCTTTTTAGATTTTGTTAAACATTAAATTAAATGTATTTATATGTTAAATAGTTTAAATAATTTAATTTAAAGTACATTATTTACAATGGGGTTTCATTTTAAGTCCCGTCCATTATTTTCTATGGGATGGTGGAGGTTGCAGTACTAGCCACGTGTGGTGCTGGACTCAGTCCAGCTCTGTGATGGAATTCATTTACTAATTTTTTCGACCCTTTTTGGCTGCTTTAATTTTAGAAGTGCAATTTGTGAATAGGAATGGGATTACTCTTGTGTGGGTGGGTATAAGTTCTTCATTAAAGCTCCCCTCACTTTAACCTACACCCATCCTACCTCCTCCTAAAGCCCCCTTATTTAGCAGTAAGTAGGCCTCCTTTTCAAGCCACTCCGAAAGTCCCTCCCACATTTACTATTAGGTAGTAAACTTACATGTGTGAGGATATGCAGATAGAAAAGATAGGAGCAGTGGAGATTTGTTACTCGTAGGTCTGTGAAGTACATTTTGTAGTAATTAAGTACTACTTCACAAACTACAAATTACAGTTTGTGAATCAGGGCCTGCATGTAGAGTTATCTACTAAAGTAAGCATAATGAATCCCTCAAGCCTCAGGAATCATGAGAAGGTTACTTTAATAGGATCCATGGGCACAGATTGGGAAAATAGTGTACACTACCTATCCTTGGCCAAACATTGTTGAAATTTACTCTCTGCACTATGATGTCCATTTCTTGCCTGGGTAGGACGGGTGGTGGTAGTGATGCAGCGCGTATAATAAAAACTATTCTCCTCCTAGGTCACTTATCGGTCATCCAGGGGCGACTTATATTTTCTCACATCCACATGACGATGGGGCCCATAAACATCGCCTATCACACACGCACACACACACCTGGATTTCCTTTACACCTTTACGAAATTCTGTACTCCTAGGAGAAGCATGAGAACTAAATAGAAAACACCATTTATGTACCGCTAGAAAGAGCCGGGATACCTTATTACCTATCGCTTTCTTCGTTATTTCTTAAGATATTCCTGCTCATTGTTTTGTCGATGGATCATCTAGTAAGAAATTCATTTGTAGTGATTAAGACCAGCTAAATCACAATAACCAATTACTAGTGTCACAATCATTTAGTAAAATAACCACTGTCGTTTGATTAAGAATCTTAAATTTTATATAATTTTTTAAAAGCATGAGAAAGAATTTAGACTTTTTATTCAATTATTCATTCATTATTAATTCAAATATTTATTAAGCAAAATCTATTTTATTGCAGAAAGGAAATTTTATCATGAAGCAAAAACCCTAATTACCTGCCTATCTTCCCTAATTTAGCCTAAGGATTTCTAACCTAAGTTTACGAATTAAAAATATCTTGATTCTCATACTCAACTGGAAAAATAAGGCAGCAACAGAAACTTCAGCTCGTCAGCATCAGCTACCTGCAACCCGTCTCATCTAACAGTCTTTCAGCATCTCCCGCTCAGTAAATGGATCGATCTGGACCACCAAGCACTGGAAGCCACCAACACCAACACCGACTCTGACTGCGACTCTCCAACTCCGACTGTGTACCCCTCCCACTAAGAGTAGGCCCTCTTATACCCTAATTCTAACTTTGCTAACTAATTGTTGCAACATTAATAACACGCTTTTCTTTCATTGGTCCATTCATTTCATCTATTCATTCTTAATCAAGTTCTCCCGGATCCAACTTGTCCTTTGGAATGTATATGATCATTTCCTTTCTCACAGTTCAAGACATGTTTCCATCCGCTTCGATCAGTACATTTGTAACTTATTTCGATACATTCGAGAACTCTGCAGGCATTGTCCTTTCTCTTAAAACGGTTTCCCACGGTTCCTTGCTGATCACCACGGCACACTATCAGTTCAATTAGGTCACATCAGCCTTGACCATTCTTGCATCCTAGCCTCTCAGCCTCATCACGTGGTTAGCTTTTCTCCAACTTTTTCTCCTTGTCACGCGTTTCCCGCACATGTGCACTTCAATAACCGGCAGCCATTTTATATCGCCACTCGTTTACACTTAGAAGCACTATTTTGAAATAAACAAAACATAATTAAAATAGAGAAACATAGCCTTTTCGTTTCCCTCCCGTCATCTACGTACCCCAATTCGTTATTACCTAGCAGAAAGCAACATTTAAGCTGTTCCTTACTTACCATCACTATTGTTTTTGCAACGACACGTTTATATTCTATGAAGCACAAGTCATGCATTTATTATTAATTTAGTACGCAATTATTCTTATGTTATAATTAGACACACAGACATTCGTTAATAGATTATTCAGCCCATATACTTGCGTGTTACCCTTCCCTCACGTACAGTGTTGATTAATACATTTAAACGAACATTTTATTAATTATTTATAAAATTTGTTAGGGGTTAAATTTTTTTATTTTCTCTGCTCCATCAGTAGCAAATTTGCAATTTTCAGTAACCTCCTCCTGTAACAATTGGCTGTAATATTTGATGTTGCTTTAACCACCTTCACCCCGCCAAATGTGAGATTTGTTGATGATAGAAATTAACAGAATAATAGATCACACAACCTGAAGGAACAGGGTTAGGGATTTCATAAATGGATGGGTATGGGGAATTAGGAAAGTAAAAAATGGATAAAAATAACATTCATCAAGTCCATTAATATGTTGCACCTGTCATGGAATGAAGATGACAGCTCAGTTACAACGTTCAAACAGTCTGTCATCACGACATTCAGACAGTCTTTCAGTGCTCAGATTCCACGTTATCTATTCATTACCTAGGCTTGATCAGGATCTTCTTAGAGCTTTCTTACATGAAAGATGGGCACTGGAATGCAAAAAGAAATTGACAATATTGGCGAATCAACGTAAGCATGGTGCATAAGAAGTCAGAGGGTAGAGCACAGGCTGATGCAGTGGTGTGCCAGTAACTGAAAGCCAATCTTGTACCAATTCCAGACAACAAGACAACCTGGCTGATCACTCATAAAAACAATATGTTGTGCACAGCATGTGAAATGCCCAGACCACAAACACTTAATTAGAGCTTGCCACTTGACTCACTAGTCTGCATTTTCCTAATCAACACACCTCTCTTCAGTCCACAGAGGTAGCCTTTTTGAGTCATCTTGTTTCCCACTGAAGTAAACAGGCATCGGTCATCCTGGTTGTTGTCAATGATAGTGAAGATTCTCTCCAAAAAGAGATCAACCTTTTGAACAAGGTACTGACGGCGGTGGGAGCAGCGGAGAGAAGCGGCGCCTGCCTACATTCCCCAGCAGCAGACGCGCACAGCCCAGCGCCTAAAACGCAGGTGGTGGCCCGCGGCGCGGTGTACTGACGGCGGTGGGAGCAGCGGAGAGAAGCGGCGCCTGCCTACATTCCCCAGCAGCAGACGCGCACAGCCCAGCACCTAAAAAGCAGGTGGTGGCCCGCGGCGCGGTGTACTGACGGCGGTGGGAGCAGCGGAGAGAAGCGGCGCCTGCCTACATTCCCCAGCAGCAGACGCGCACAGCCCAGCGCCTAAAACGCAGGTGGTGGCCCGCGGCGTGGGACGCGCGCGGGCGAAGCCCGGGCCAAGGACGGGCCCGTCCACGCCCGTCGGAGGCTGGGCTGGGCCCACTCCCTGACTTCTCCACTAAGGTAAAGAAACTGGTCGTAATCGGAGGCAACTACGATATCTTATTATTCTGCCATATGGTGTACTTAGTAATTGGCATAATAAGATCTGAACTGGATTGCTATTGAGCCCCATTCACTTTTACTATTGACTATTGATGACGGTCACTAGTCGCAGACCCAGTGTGTTAATAAGGAAGGGGTCAATTTCATCGAGGGTTTACGGAGGGTGTGAGAGTTAAAGGCTAGAATGAGTACTAAAAGTACATCAAAAGTAGCGAACCCTCAAAATACGGGCAGGATAGCAGGTAACCTGGACTCATTTCTGACAAGAGCTACAAACATTCTGGAGAACGAGATAACGATAACTGAGCGCCGTAACTCGGCGGAATTTCTATCACAGATAAGTCCATCTCTAGGGGCTTTTGCAACCAACGTTCGTCCCAGTGGCCGGGGTTACATGGAAGAGGGGCCGGAGGAAATAATACCTGAGGGGGGCAATAGAACACTCTACGGAATTGGTGGTTCCTGGTGAGTACCCGCAAGGGAGACACCCCCAAAGGACTAATACAAGGGCCACAACTAGGAAGAAACCCCAGGAACCTAAACTGGAGACAGGGACTAAAAGAAAACAGGGTGGTGGGCCACAAAGGGTGAATGCAGCGAAGGTACCAAGATCCAACAAAAGTAAATGTTTGGGGGAGGGTGAGGAAGATGTGGCAACGGGGAGAGGTCATGATGTGTTGGATACCTCAATGAGTGTAAATAATGTAAACCTGGTATCCAATAATGGTCTTGACGAAGCAACATGGATTAGATTTGAGACCCTGATTTCCTCACTCCTTAACCCCATTAATGAAAGGATGAACCAGATGGACCAAAAAATAAGCAGCCTTGGAGTCCACGTATTAGATCTTTCCCAAAAAATTGAGGCACTAGGAACAAATAATCAGAGGCTACCTATGGTAAATCTGGCCCCGGAAATAAGACAAATGGACCCCAGTTTTAGTTCGAATAGGGCAAGAGTCCCCGATCCAGTTAATGAAGAGCATGATGAAGTTCTTAACATTCCTAGATTAAGGCCCCTACATGTGGATAACCCTCAAATATGTACCTCTATAAACAGCAAGGAGGCGAAAGGGGCCCAGAGGGAGAAGGAAAGAGATAATAAAAATAATGAGAATGGCCTAACCAGAAAGGACAAGGGGCGGATTGCAGAGGGTGGAGACTTAGGGAGGGATCCAGGTCTGATTAATGGCAGGACGAGGATGGCGGAACAAGTTCTCCACCTTCCGCCAGCAGCAGCACCCCTGGCCTTGGTATTAGGAAATGTCCCTCAGCTGAGGAGGGATCAAACTGAGTCTTCCCCCCAGCTGATCTCTAAGGCTCTCCATTGGCTGAATCAAAATTTGAGAAAAACTGGAGTGTCAGAGGGGATAAAAGCGAATCAGATACTCATGGCAAGAAGGGTTCCATGGGTGGGGCCTACATTTAAGCAATTGGGGGGTGATTGTGTAGTCGTGAATTTTAATTGTAGGCATGTAGTAGGTTTCATTCTTGCACAATTAGGCCATATGCCCCCTGGTACTCCTAACATTGTGCCCTTACCCTTAGGTTATTTTTATAGGCCACCCATCCCACAGAGAACATACCCACAGGGGTTGAAGAATCGTGACCAGGATACGAATTGGCAGGAGAGGCATAGCTTTAGGGGCCCATTAGAGTTGGAAAACCAGAACCGTTTCGCACCTCTATCTGATTTAGAGGAGTGCGATTGACTCCATGCTAGTCCACCTTGTGTGGGATTGTTATCAGAGGTACAGGTGCCCCGGGACAATATTAATAATAATAATAATGAAAATAGAAGTTTGCCCCAACCTCTAGTGGGGGTGGGGTTGGGGAGAGAGAGGGTCAATTTGAAGATTGCTTCCTGGAATGTTGCAGGTTTATCATCAAAATTGAGTAAAAATGATTGGCTGAGGGAGTGGCAGGATCACCAGATAGTATGTTTTCAAGAAACCTGGGCTACGGATCTGGTATTTGTGAATAATTATAGATCATTTCAGACTAAAGCGGTACCTTCTCCTGCAGGAAGGGCTAAAGGAGGGATATTAACTCTAGTCCAGAATGATCTATCAGTCAAGATAACACTGCAGAGCAACCACAATCCAAATTTTCATATACTAATGTTAGAAATGTCTCAGGAGGGATTGTGGTTGGTAGTTAATTATTATAATAATATATTTGGGGCATTGATGTACCAGCTGGTGGGAGAGGTTATGAAAGAGATCGCCACAATATTACAAAAAACCAAAAGGGTCATCACTGATATAATATGGATGGGGGATTTTAACATACATCCCTGTAAAAACGGTGTATCTGCGATATGTGGTGTAGAGGATCTAGGAGGTAATCCAACTTACCACTTTTCCCACGATGAGTATGGGGACCGATTAAATGAGGTGTTAACAGAGTTAAACCTGGAAATGGTATGTCAAGTCACCCCAGAGACGGGTCATATAGCAAAAACATTCAGGAGGAACGGGGCAGAGACAACACTTAATTATATCATTTTAACTCCAGCATTAAGCCGTAGGGTGTGTAAGATAAGCCATGATTTTAACATCTATAGCGATCACGCCATGGTCTCATTGGAGCTGAAGTGTGTGCACCAATTGAGACAGCTCATGGGAAATGTGGGGACCCCTGTAGTTGCAAGAAGAAACGGGGTTCAGCTGAAATGGGGAAAGATAAATAAAAGTAAAATCATCCAGGAGATAGTCTCCAACTCACAGACTGAAATTGATATGTGTTTGAACTCGGAAGTCTCTCCCTCAGTTATAGTTGAGGCCTTTAGTGGAATCCTAGGAAATATCAAAATGGCATTGACGGCCAGGGGAAAAACTAGCTTTCAAGAGACAAAGGAAGGCTGGTTTGATAGTGCCTGCACAAAGGCTAAGGCAGCTTTGCATAGAGAACTCAAGGTGAAACCGAGAAACCCGGCCCTTATAAAAATCTTGCGGGCTGAGTATAAAGAGGTAAGGAAAAATAGAGAGAGGGAGATCAGGGAGGAATTATGGGCAGACCTAGAAAAAGCAGCCCAATCGGGAAACAGCTGCAAGTTTTGGGGTCTGATTAATGCCCCGTATTTTAAATCACCAACTGACCCCTCACTGGATGTAAATGTGGGAGAGGATGCCTGGGTTCTTCATTTTGGGAAGATTTTCTGTGGCACAGATATCTAAATGACTCAGGTAGGGCCACTACTGGACATGGAAAGCGAACCCTTAAGTTTTTCATATAGCGAGCTCAGGAAAGGGCTCGAGGCATGTAGCCTGGGGAAAGCACCCGGGCCCGATGGTGTCCCAATTGATATATTTCGAGAAAGCTTAGATTTATGGGCACCGTTATTGACTAATGTCATGAATAGTATTGCTCGGGTTGGTCCCCCCTTTATCATGGTCCTCGGGAGTGATTGTTCCGATACATAAAAAGGGAGATAGGTCGAACCCGAATAACTACAGACCAATCTCCCTGTTAGATACAACCTCAAAGTTAATGGGCCGACTCCTATTGTGAAGGCTGGAGGATTGGGCTAGGAGTAATAATATTCTCATCCAAGCCCAATATGGTTTTCAGCAGGGGAGGGGTACTGTAGACCAAGCCCTAAACTTAGCCCTGATAACAGAGAAATATACAATGATAAAGGAAGGTAAATTATATTTGAGGTTCATGGACCTGAGCGCAGCCTTTGACTGCGTGGTCCATGAGAAGCTGTGGGGCATAATGCAGTTGATGGGGGTAGATCCGGCTATTCTAAATTTTATAAGGCAGTCATATTCCAATGCAACAGCTACAGTTCGTTTTACAAAATCAGGTGATTGCACGCGCCCATTCAAAATTGGAAGGGGAGTGCGCCAGGGATGCGTTTTAGCTCCTTTTCTCTTTTCTCTGTATACAAACGGAGTAGAGGAAGAACTTTTAGCGGTCACTGATGACATCCCGAGATTTGGTAATTTAAGGACCCCAATATTAGCGTATGCAGATGACGCTGTATTGATTGCAAGGACGGGGCTTGGGTTGCAGAAATTGATTACGACGTATGTCTCTTTTATGGGTATGCTACAGATGAAAGTAAACCATACCAAGTCATTTGTAATTGTGGCTGGGGCTGCTAAGAGAGATACAACTCCAAGTTTCCGTGCGGAAGGACACAAAATTGAAGTAGTAGAATCCTTCCCCTATTTAGGGTTGCTTTTTGATAAAGACCTCACATGGAAAAAATTAGTGGAAGCAAGGAAGAGGGTAATGGAGAGGGGTATTAGCGCCCTGAAATCATTTTCTAAAAAACTGGGGGCTAAGCCTCTGCCCACTATTAAGAGTATTTACCAAGCTCGGGTAAAAGCTGCTGTAACTTATGGAGCAGGGGTTTGGGAGGTGGCAAACACTTCGATACTACAGATAGTTGAGTATAAATATTTTAAATCTGTAGTAGGTCTCCCCCTTCTTTTACAAACTCCATATTACATAAGGAGCTAGATATCCCTTACATTACTGAGCAGATCAAATTGGCCCCGTTACTTCTGTGGCATTCAGTTTGGAGGAGGGAATCTATCCCTCTTACACAGCTAATAACTAGGAACTGCCTTGATATGGATCAATGGAAGAATTCCAAGTGGCTGAGCTATGTGGAGCAGACCCTAAGAGAAATTGGGCTTCTGGAACTTTTTAATGATCCACAAACGTGTAAGAGGTGTTCCAAACAGAAGGTAATCAATAGGTTCCTCCGGATGGCGGAATATAAGAGGTCGGAAGCCGATAAGGGGAAACAAGCCCTGTGGACATATCAAGGAACTACTCCAATAATAAACGGAGGATTTTCGTACCTAGCAATAGTTAATATTCCGCAACATAGGTATATTTTATTAAGGTTTAGAACTAACTTGATAGTGTGTATGCTAGGATATCCGGAGAACACCTTTAGTATCAATGACCTGAGCGCCTGTCCATGTGACAATGTATCAACTCAATCCGAGCTACATTTAGTCCTTTTCTGTACACTATATAAAAAGGAAAGGAAAGAACATTTACTCCCAATTTTAAAGAACGCAAGGTTTACGCATTGTCGGGTGGCCCTATACTTTTTAAAATCTTTACCTGATCCGTATGTCTGTTTCTCAATGGCCACTTATCTATTGGCATGTCTTAAGAGAAGGAAAGGGGGGGCCACAAGACTGTGAGATATGATGTGAATAGTAACCACTGCTCCAATTGTTTATCGATTTTATATATATATATTTCTTTTTTTTATGAGTATTAATTGAATGAGCTTTTTAATGAATATACTATGAACTGGGATTGTATGTATTTATTCTTTTATGATCATTTTAAATTTTGATTGAATAAAGATGTGAACGAACGAACAAGAAATTAAGAGAAATCAAGCCTTAGGGGCTGATTTATACGTTGGTGGAGGTGGTACCCTCCTTCCAACCATAATGGTCTGCCCACTCAATTTAAATGGGGGCAGACCATAGTTTGATGACGGCAGAGACTACTCTGTCTCCTCTGTGGTCAAACTTCTTTGGCGGCCTGACAGAGTAAGGCTGTTGGAGGTTTGGCTATATATTCGCCCACCTAATTTAGTTGGGCGGACATATAGCCTGTCCCGCCACGAAAAACCTGGCTGAAAGGGGCACTGAAAAGTGCTCAATGCCCCCGCTCATCATTAGAGAAAACTCCTATGGTGAAGGCGGCATTGTTGATTTTGTTTTCAAAAAGAAAATCCTGCCTTGGTATTTTTGTTTTGGAAAATTTAAAAAAATTGGTAAGTTTGCCGTACGGCTCCATCATGTTGACGGAGCCATACGGCAAAATGTCAATGTATTGACTGGAACTGCAGTGTCAATGCTAGAAATGTCTGCTTGCCTGGTGACATTGCTAAATCTGCCCATTAGCACCTCTGTCACGGCGACAGAGTAATTTACTCCGTGGCCCTGGTGGAGGATGGGCCGAACACCAGGTTATATATGAGGCCCTTAGGCTAGTCTAGGTAACGTGAGTGGCCTCAGAAGAACCTAGAGATAATAGACTTAAGTTAGTGAAAGGACAGTCAAGTAAAGTAACAATCCCAATGACACTTGGAAGTCTAGTATTAATCCAGAATGATCACCCAAACATTACAAATCAAATTTATTTTACCTGTAAAGACTAACCCGGCCATCACATGAATCATCATCATTTGAAATTCAGAGGTGCAAGTTCTTTGTTCCAAGTTTGATATTCATTTACCTATGTGCTTCTCTTTGGATGTAATCAATATGCAATACATAGAATCAGTGCAGACTATTGAATCTTCACTGGCAGCCCAGCATGGGAATGAAACAAAGGATGGGGTTGAAGGCATCTTCTTTTTCTTTTTATAAAATAGAGGCTTCCATTGCAGACTATGTTACAATTGCTCTTTTCAAAGTCTACTGTTAAACCAAAGGTTGAATTACCCTTTCTCACCTGTCACAGCCTGAAAAACTTGTTGAGGTTGAACTTGGTGCTCCTGTTGGCCTCTCTCTAGGACGGGCTGTGTTTGCAGCAGGGTGGTGGTTGCTGCAGGTTTTTCAAGTCCTCTTGAAAAGATGTAACCAGGTGGTGTTGGTGGAACTATATGGCTCAGGGCAGAGGTGAGCTGTATTTCCTCTGTGTCACTCCCCACATTAACAATCACTGGTTCATCATCATCTTCTTCACTTTCAAGGCTTTCAGGAACCTTCTGTTTCACTAATCTCTCATGGCAGGTTTCCGTCATAGTCAGTCATTGTCAAGATCATAAGAAGGTGGGGGAAGTGCTCTTATTTTCCTTGCAGGAGATAGTGAAACTGATGTGTCCAATGGAAGAGCAGTCACAACAACATCTTGCTCAGCGCCAAGCTCAGCGTCCTGCTCTGCTCTTACTTCAGGTGTTGCTGACTGTGGTTCATGTTGTTGACTTTCATGTAAAGATTCAGTTTGCTGGTGGGATAAATTGATTTCAGACTCACTGCTAGTCTCCATGACTGCACTCACTACAGGATTGAAAGACAGGGGCTTTGGTTTTGGTGGTGGTACCATTAATCCAGTGGTGATCATTTTCCTAGCCTCTTACTGTCCAGAGAAGGGTGCAAGTGTGTTGCATTTACAAATAAAATACAAAGGCTTGATGTCAGTGGTGGCACTGCCAACAGACTTCTTCTTCTCCTCGCTGGCCACTTTCCTTCTTCTTTGGCGCCATGTTCTTTATTTTTTGTGTGGGTTAACAGTGCATTAGCACAAGCATAAGCACTTAGCAGAGGACTCTGGTGTAACTAATCCGCAGATTTCTTTCCATCTCAGTATCATGTGTGAAATCTTATGCAACAGCAGACATTAAAATTGAAGCAGGAAGTCAGTGAGACATGGGAAAACTAGTCAATGTAATACAAGTCATCATCAGTCATCATAAATGCTGAACAATATTGGAAAACAAAGGCAAAATAGCTGTTGCTGCATGGGCAGAAAGGAAGGAGGCATGGAGAACAAAAATAAAATGCACTCATGAATGATACACACCATGCACAGACTTCACAAAATGGCCTTTGATGCATGGCCAGCTAAGAAAGGAGGCATGGAGAACAAAGACAAAAATGGCCATCTATCACACACGCACGCACACCAACACAAACATACACACATTCACACACAGGCTCCACTAGTTGACTGTCGCTGCATATCCAGCAAGAAGGGAGGTATGGAGAACAAAGGCAAAATTGCCACCTTTGACACACACACACACACACACACACAGGCTGGGTCTACAAAATGGCCATTACCATATGGATGTGTGGAAAACATTGAGGCCATGGCTGGCTTAACCTGGCTGGAGCCCCTTCCTTCCCTCCTTCCCTCCTTCCCATCAACAAAACTTACAATATTACAGGAGAAGAATGGCACAAATATAAACTTGTAATCTGACTAGGCCTATCCATGGTCCTAGTACACCACCAGTATATAAGCAATGGTCTCAAACAATGAGAGAAGTTTAAAAATAAAATGACAATAAATAAATAATAACAAATGCTCCAGACACAAACAGCACAACACAATCATTACCACTGCTAAACACTTGTAAAAGTTGAAGAAAAACAATTAACCAACCATATAACACAAACACACTCACATTAAAATGGTGAGCAAACAAGTGGGGAAGAACATAGGAAAAGGTGCATACACATGGGTCTAGACTCCTGATACAATGCATCACTAGCCATCAACAGGTGCATGCTGACAAAAAGAAATTAAATTTGGCATGAATACAATGGCAATCACAAGCCTCAAAAATATTTTAAAATATCTCCAGCTCACAAGCAGTGAGAATGTGAAAAAAGTCATTAAAATAAATATCCAAGACCTACAGCACTAAGCACCAAAATGTAAAACGTCCCACAGTGTGAAGAGAGAAATCTGAACAAAATTCACAAAAAACACACAAGGTAATGGACAAAATATATATACATACATAAAACCCCAGGCCACCATCTTAAAAATATACAAACACTATAATTTATAAACCTTAATCCCACATGGGACCATATTCCCCAAAACTCCTTGCCAACCAGAAAAAAAGGAACAAAAATAGTGGTGCACTCCTTCCCTCAAACTTCAAACTTTTTGCAAATTGCTGCATTGTACTTGCTTGATTTCTCCCGAAAGTAAAAATTGCAAGGGTGTGGGTGCAGCAAACACTGCAGAAAAAAGGGAGTGATGATTTCATTCCAAACTTTAAATTCAAAATGACATGGGCAGATCAAAGCAGTAGGAAGAGTATTCAGGACAGAAAGAGGTGTACAGTAGTCTCCCAGTCAATAAGGCAGTTTCCTCATGTAAAAAAAAAGAAACAGTTGTTTCACACAAAAAAATAATTGAATGGTCCACTTGGGTAAAAATTCAAGTAAAATTGTGTGTTTAAGTTGATTTTCAGGTGCCCATTTAAAAATAGAACTACTGATCTCAATCAGAACTGCAGTTTGTGCTTAAAAATTACTTGTTTGGTACACTCAGGTAAAAATTCAACCTGAAAGGTACGTGAAACTCCTGTGTGAAAAAATTGCCACGTATGTTCAGAAAATTGTGCTCGCTTTTGTTGCAATCACGTTGTTTCCTGTGTTTTTCACATTAGGGCTTTTCCCCAAACAGAATTCTTTATGCACAATTTGGCATAATGGCATAATCTCGGGCACTATTCGTAAATTGCCAGTGTCATTAAAATTTTACCTGAGTCTGAGCAAGACTTGGACACCTAGAATCTGGCAAGGCCCTACACCCAACCCTCCACAAGCATCAAACTTCTAGTGCACATAATTTTTAGCCATACACAGGACAGGTATGACACAGGGCTTAGGACCTTATTACGATTTCGGCGGTCCATAGGACCGCCGAACCCATGGTGGCAGACTAACCACAGCCACACTGTGGGACCGCCAGCAGTATTAGGACTGCCATGAGACTGCTGGCATCTCTGGGATCAAGGATCCCGCTGGGCCAGTGGTATGCAACTGGCCGTAATATGCTGGGGGTGCCACTGCCGAGTTGCATTTTTGTTGCCCTTTTCATGGCGGTTATCCCGCCATGAAAAGGGTGGCAGAAAGGTAACAAAGGGGCCCCTAACTGAGCTCCATGCTCGATTTTGGCTAGGGGGTGCATGTGGGGGGTTCATATGTAGTGCCCCCTGTATTTGCACCCCTTCTTCCTGCATGGTGTGGCATGTATGCCACACCGTGCAGGAAGGTGTAGTCGGCAGTCTGACTGCGACGGTCTGCATTATAGGCTCTTCTATGAGCCTTGTAGACCACCACAGTCAGACCGCTGCAACACCGCTCCCAGACCAGAATCTGGTGGGTTTTCGCACCACAGGTTTTGTGGTCCTTCAAGGGACAGTGGAGGACTGCCACCGCTGTAGGACCACCAAACTTGCACCAGGCCTTTAGCCTGTAGCCAGAGTCTGCAACCCCCCTCCAGAAGTGGGCAACCTGTACTATGCACAGTCTTTAGATGTACACAGTGGAGGTTTTCTGCAATACCTTTCATCCAACATAAAAAGGGTTGGGAGGTGGGCTTTCCCTATGTCCAGGTGCTGCGTCCAATGCTGCCCAATGGGCAACCGCCAATGTAAATTGCCTTCGGCCATGCACAGTGGAGAGTTGGCAGCAGGACCTCATCTGTGACTAGGTCCTGTGCCCACCACTCCATGACCAACTAACACCCTACTTGCTCAGTCTTCAGCCCTTCAAAGCAACGTTTGACCAAAGAGTCTATTGTTCAATGGTGTTCAGGGGCCAGCTTTCTGCAACTGACCTACCCTCACTGCACTTATCTCTTGGGTAAATACAAGACAATGACATCCATCAAAAGTGCTTCACTTCTGAAATATATAATTTCTTTTGCATCTTTTGAAAGCTTACAGACAAGCTTATAAGAGTCCAGCTATTGATTTAGGTTGCTGCATTACTCCTTGTTCACAAAGCTTATAGCACACTGTCAGAATCATTGGTTGATCTCATTAGTATTTAGTAATGTTTTTATTTAAATACAATCAGAGATGTCTTCAATGATGTCAATTAATATGTCATGAGTGATGTAACATGTGAGGTTATAAGCAGTTCATGATGGGGCACAAGTAATAGTTCACTACACTATAACTGACGAATTGCAGTGGTTTTTCTGTTTTTAAACTTTAGTTCTTATCTCATTTCAACACCTTTTTAACATATGCTAGGATCTTATTACCTTACCTATTACCTTACCTAACTAAAATGTCACTTTAACTTTTGTTTTTTTTGTGAAACAATTTGTTATATTATATTATATTATATTATATTATATACACATACACAAACTTCTTGCTATGTTAGAATGACTACCTCAAAATTTGTCACTATACACTGTCTTGTGGAAGATAAATTAAGTTCTACTTGATTGCTGTAAATGTATTTACCTGTGAATAACAACTGAATATGTATGAAAATGTCCTTTAAACTCAGTCCTATTGCATCGCATGAACTTTAGAAAAATCTATAAACCCCAGTCTTTAGCATTTAAACAAATGTGGAAAAATAATTCCACATTTTTCTCCTAATCACATACGGCTTCAGGATACTTATCTGACAACCAGAATCTCAATAAGCCAATCCTCGGAGAACTATATATATATATATATATATATATAAAAATTCAGAGTTTTATATAGCACGAACTTGACCCGAGGGTATCTGGTATCAGAGTGCTTTACATGAGCACCAGTTACGTTACACAAAGACACATTAATTTTTGTTAGGCACAGAGAGATTAAGTGATTTGCCCAGAATCACAGGATGTTGAGTGTCAAGCCTGGACCTTGTCGCCAGTCCCTGGCTGCCTGCTGCACAACGCACTTTACCCTGAGTCCCTGGAGGGGCTTTTTAAACATCTTGCCGGTCCCGCAGCGCGGGACGCGCTTAGCCCGGTCATAGACCGACAGAGACTGGGCTGGGCCACATCCCTAAGGTGGGGTGGACATACACTCATATCTGGTGAGTCCTTGGGATTTCCCGATTTTTCTCATCTGACTGAGAAGTTCCCGCTTAGGAATGGGTAAAAGGAAGACGGGCCACACAGCTATCTCAGTCCAAAAAACGGGAGGTCAGAAATCCCTGATGAACTACTTGACTGGTGCTATGGGGGCCATCGAGGAGCAAATAAATACCGTAGAAGAGACTCTTACTCAAGGGAGGCTGGGATCGCTAACTGGAAATAATGTACATGTTAGCCCCCTATTAAATCTGTTATAACAGTGTGTGAGGGACAAATTGCTATGGGTGTTCAAAATGGGTGTATACAGGAGACGTCTGATCTCTTATTTGTAAGTGAGCCAGAAGATGATCCCCAACCACCCTCGAAACGTTGTAAAAATCCTGAGGGGTCGGAGGGGTCTCAAGCGGAATATATTGTTGGGAAGAGCTCTGTGAGCCCAAGCAAAAAGTCGTTGTCTAAGAAAAGGAAAAACTTGGGTAAACAACTAAAAACTGTTGTACATAAAAACCCTGGTAGTGCAAGGAGACCTACGGTGAATTCGCAAATCGAGGGCCAAACTATTGAACTAGAAAAGATTTCGAGGAAAATTGATGATCTATATAGCTATATGGTTGGCGCCCTAGGAAAATTAACAGAAAGAGTGGCTAATTTAGAGGGGTGTTTGAGAGGAGATAACATGGTTATCACAGAGGGGGCGAATACGCAAGGAGCTGATAACCATTCTCGTAGTCAACCCTTAATCCCACAGGTAGGGACTCATTCTACAAGGACTAGACCTGTAGAAACTTTATGCTCAGATACTCAAAGAGCAATTCCCCCGGTAACAAATTGCAAGTTAATAATGCTCAAAATAAACCCTTAATAGAGAAGAAAGGATCTGATACTGGGATAAGGGTACATCTAGAGAATCTAGAACATAATGTCCTTGATCTCCCACCGGCTGCCACTCCATATATAGTCATTTTAGCCAATGCACCCATACGGCATACATCATTGCATGAAACATGGGAGGGACTTCGTAATAAATCTCTTCACTGGCTAGGAAGTAAAACCGGTCTCACTGAGGCATTATTTAAAAATTTTAAAATGGTCAGAAGGGTTACATGGGTGGGCAAGGGCCGGAAAAAACTTCAGGGAGATTGTATTGTTCTGACCTTCAGTGATCCTGCATTAGTGCACGCAATTCTTACAAGGGCTGGGAATGCATGTTTTAATTATACAGAAATTAATGTCTTACCCCTGGATGCTTTTTATTTGCCACCAGTTGTGAATTCTTTAAATAAAAATTATGTAAGGGATCACCAGGCAGACTCAATGAGATCATGTCACCTCCCGCTTTATAATCGTTTTGACCTGTTAACCACTCTGGAAGATATAGATTGACCAAGAATACAGTGTTTGAGGGGGATGGACAATTAGGGCAGGAAACTTTATCACCTTCCGGTGATATTTCATATGAGCAGGAGTGTGGTCAGGATTTGCTGTCTGAGAATAGAATAGATCGTATATTGAGCTTAGATCAATCAATAGAAGGTGTGGTCATAGAGGATAATTTTACAACCCCCGAAGGTAACACTGAAGCCAGTATTAAATACGTAGAAATACCAATTAGGGGCGGGGATAATTTTTATGACGAGGTGATAAGTGAGAGGGACCTAGGGGGACATGCAAAGGACGTTACAGCTGATGTATGTAAAATACTGTTCTGGAATATTGCGGGTTTATCTTCTAAAGTGAGAGACCCCCAATGGCTATCTTTCGTAGAAGAATATTCTATAATCTGCCTCCAAGAAACCTGGTCAGTCGAAGAAAAACATATCATTGGTTTTCGAACTTTTCACACACCGGCAATCAGCAGCGAGCAAGGGCGTAATAAAGGGGGCTATGTATTTACGTCTCTAACACGGCAGGGGTGATTAATTTGAAACTTCTAATTGTGACTGATTATTATCAGATCTTATTATTGTATATGGTTGGAGGAAAGGGTACAGTAATAATTAATTTTTACAATAATATCCCTAAAAATGAGACTATGAGCGTGTTAACAAACTTGAGGCAAACATTGAGTAATCTAGAAGATAAAATGTCTGGTGATATGTGCATTGTATGGGGTGGGGATTTTAATTGTTTTTTGTGTCAACATAGTCAACGGGGTATTTGTGGCCTAGGTAAAGATAAAGAAGATGAGCTGGCCCACTTTTTACATATAACACTGGGGGACCTGTTAAATGAAATTGTATTTCAATTTGATTTGGGATATGCAAATGAATTGTGTATTCCCCCAGTTCCTTTTGAGCCAACTTTTAATGGAAGGGGGTGCAATTCAATTATTGACTTTGTTTTAGTGTCAAATAGGTATTCCTGTAATGTCTGTACTTTTGTAACTCATGGTATTCTAATGAGTGATCATTATCCAATTAGTGTGGCCTTTAATTTGGAGAGGTCGGTTAGAAGTAAGAATAACAAGGATTTACATTATAATCTTAATATTAATCTCTCAAGCACAAACGGATATTCTCTAAAATGGGCAGGGGTGGATCCTGCGGCTTTTTTAAAGCAACTTGTAAATAGGACTAGTGATGATTTTGAAACCTGTCTTTCCGAGGAAAGGGACTATACGGTAGTCCTAAATGCCTTCCTTAATATTACAAGCGAGGTTCAGAAATTACTTACCAGGAAGCAGAAACAGGGTACGCATAAGTCACAGGGTTGGTTTGATATGGAATGTAGCAAGGCCCATACTCATTTGAAGAAGGTACTGCATAGCGAGATTAGGTCAAGGGAGGAAATAAAACAGGCTAGAACTAAATACCGGCAGGCGATAAAAAAGCGTAAAGCACAATTGAGATCAGAGGCGTGGCAGGCGTTACACCAGGCATGCTTAAGGAAGGATAATAATGGCTTTTGGAAAGCTGTGAATGCCCCTTTTTTGTTAACAGGGACACTGATATTATAGACATTGTTATTACAGAGGATAAGTGGGTAGAATATCTCTCGTGCCTCTATAATGATGAGACCATTGGAGACAACGAGGTATCCTCAGTAGTCAAGGCGACCGATGATAATGTACAGACTGCAGCTTTTCCTATATCTATTGGACTCTCGTTGGTGGAAGTCACCAGGGCCATAATAGAGAGTGCTTCTGGTAAAGCACCAGGACCGGATGGCGTCCCGGTGGACATTTATAAATCTAATATTGAGCTGTGGGCCCCACTTTTAACTAATGTTTTAATTTTTTGTAGTCGTTATGGTTTTATTCCTACATGGTCAGATGCAATATTAATTCCTATTTTTAAAAAGGGGGATAGAAATGAACCAAGGTGTTATCGCCCAATCTCCCTCTTAGATTCCCTCCTGAAAGTAGTAGGGAGGGTAATTCTAAATAAGCTACAATTATGGGCGGAAGAGACAGGTGTGTTGTCTAACCTGCAATATGGGTTTAGACCAGGGCTTGGTACGATTGAGCAAGGCCTCAATTTAACCCTGATCATAAGTAAATATACTTTAGCAAAGGAGGGTAAACTTTTTTTGACATTTGTTGACCTCAGTTCAGCGTTTGACTGCGTAATACATGATAAGCTGTGGAGTGTCCTTAAAGATATGGAAGTCGATCCACCTTTGCTTTCATTTATTAAGGAACTGTACAGGAGTCTGGGGCAAGGGTTCGTTATGGGAGACAGGGGGAGTGTACAGCTAAGTTCCGTATAAAAAAGGGAGTGAGGCAAGGCTGTATACTTGCCCCTTTCCTTTTTTCCCTATATATTAATAGCCTTGGTCAATTCTTGACTGAACGCCGGCAGGACTACCCGATTATTAATAACACCCCTGTCCCCATTTTACTTTATGCGGACGACGCAGTTATCATGGCGCGGACGCAAATAGGCTTGCAAAGAACTGTCACTAACTTTGCCAATTATATGCTTGATAGGGGCCTAAAAGTAAACATCAGCAAGACATATACAATGAGCTGTGGAAAAAAAACAAGAAAAATATGTGATATTTTTATTGACAATAAAAAAATTGAAAGTACTGATAAGTTCTCCTATTTGGGAATTAACTTCGATCGGACAGGGTCCTGGAATGCGGCCACGCAGGCAAGAAAGCTAATGTTTTCAAGAGCAATAGGTGCGGTTATTAATTTCTCAAGGAAATTGGGCTGCAGACCTGTCCCTGAGCTATTGGCCATTTACAAATCAAAATGTATTTCTACAGCGATATATGGGGCAGGTATCTGGGGATCTGCAGATGTGCAACATATTCAACGTTGTGAAAATGCCTTCACTCGTTATCTGCTGGCAGTCCCTAGTTCCACAGCTACTTTTAATTGCCATACGGAACTTGGGCTGCCATTTATCTCTGATATTATTAGTCTTAACCCGCTTCTACTCTGGCATAAGGTGTGGGCTTCACCTGAGACTGGTTTTAATCGTGATGTAATTATGGACTGTTTAACTTTGGACAGGGTGGCTAATATACCATGGTTTAAGTTCATCAAAAATATGTCGAACGAAATTGGCCATCCTGAATATTTTGAAACTCTGGAGATTATGGTAACAATCCCTAGAAAAACCTTAAAATCAGAATGTCTGACCCACTTAGAAAATAAGCGATGGTTCATTGAGAGAGAGAAAAGATCGGTCATGAACAACCTTTTGATTACAACATGCTCAGGTATTCAACCCTATTTAGTGCAGGAACAGGGAAGCTTTGGGCGTATGCTTCTAACTCGTTTTCGTTTTGGAATTTTTCATAGAATGATTACCTTCCCTGAAATCAATGACTGGTCGAGAAACTTATTACCATGCCCCTGTGATGACATTTTGACTCAAACTACGTTGCATTGCATTTTATTTTGTAAATGTTATACCTCTCCCAGGAAAAGGTTTTTATTACCTATTCTGAGGAGTATGGGCTTAAGACAATGTAGAATAGCTCTTTTGAAATTACAATCCTTAGAAAATCAAATGATCTTAATGGCTATTATCTCTTTTTTAAAGTCTGTTATTAGATTCAGGAGCACGATGTAAAACATTTTTTTTTTAAGTATGTGACTCTGATTGCTTTTTACTGTGTATTATAATTGAAATGTCTCTTTTAATTGTGCTTTTATGATTTTTACTGTAAGAAAAAATCGAATAAAGCTGAATTTGAAATTGAAATTGAGTGTCATTGCGGAGCCTCGAACCCGGTTCCCAAGATTTGAGATCGACCGCCCTAGACCATTAGGCCACACCCTCTCCCCAAGTTGAAGTGTGAAAGCCAACATCGATGTAGCAAAGTCTAACGGCAAGAGCACTGTAGTACAAATTGCCAAGCTGGATGCAAAGCACCAGGAAGGAATTGTTACTTTAAGATCAAAGATAACGGCCATCTCTCTAGGCACATAAAAATCCACAGCTTACTTAGTGATATAGGGGTAGATTTACAAACATGGGCCAACACAGCAAGACAACTTGCTGTGCTGCATCAAATGGAGAGACCAGGAGTGTGTCATATTTACTAAGATATGGCACATTCCAGCGCTTTCTCTGCGCTGAACACTGAGTGCTTCCTAGCGCCAATGCAGGCACACTTGCACCATTGTGCAACTGTACTTGCATTACATGCAGGATTGCTTTTGTGCCCAAAGCGACACCTTCCTGCACAAAAACAATCTTAAGAGGTATTTTCCTCTACTGATAGAAAAAGGAAATAATGGGGAGAAATAAACATATTTCTCCTTGTTATGACTCGGTTGGGGTGACGTAGCATTTTGACGCACTACTCGGTTTACTATTCTTGGCAAATCTGAGAATGCACCCAAATCCATGGGTGGATGCATGGACACACCCACACCCCACCCATGAAACGCCTTCCCAACCAGGGTAACGAAAGGCAGCAGCTTGTGCTGCCTTGCGTTACTCTAGATTTACTAAACCATGCAGAGAAACACAAGGGGGCTTTGTGTGGCTTAGTAAATCTGACTTAAGGGCTTACGATGCCTTGCGTGATGCAAAGGCAACACAAGCCCTTATAAATCTGGGCCGTAGTTCACTGCACTGTGCATTCCCAATGTGTGCACAACTTGAATCCAGTCACAGTCCATGCTCTGTACTGGCCAAAAGCCGTTCTTTTGCTAGAAGGCCCCTAGCATTGACAATCTGTGGGAACTGTTTCCTTGCACACAAACCTGATATGGTAGAAAGCCCACTTTCAGTCAAGCATCCCAAACAGTCTGTGGGCCTGATTCACAAAGGTAAACTCATACTTTTGTGTACGTTTACAACTGTTTACTATTCACAAAGGTAATTTACTAGTAGTATCTTTACAACTGTGGAGTCCACACACTTAAAAAGATGGCAATGTCCTATCTTTTTATGTGCAGAGAGTCTGCAGTCATAAAGACACTACTAGTAAAATACGTTTGTGAATAGCAAACAATCATAAACTTACACAAAAGTGTAAGTTTAGCTTTGTGAATCAGAACCTTTTGTTTGAGACTTCCCGGCTACAACTCCTTTTATGCTTGCTTGCCCTGTTCGTATTTACAATAAATAATTATCAGATCAGAATGTGATTAGCCGGGGGTTTGGCTTGACAGCCGGCGAAAATGGTGGCTCCCATCTGAGGCTCTGCAGAAAGCAGGGAGACAAAGTTGTCGCACAGCAGTCATACCCAATGGCGATACAATTTGATTAGAAGGCCGGGCAACATGTAAAGATTTTCTTGTGCTACATTCAGTAACTTTTGGGTTTTGCGGACTGCCTTTTCTGCTTCTAATACATCCCGACACCTCAGAGCGCCCACCATTTTGTGCCAGCTGCTATTGTCCTTACTAATGTTGGAAGCAGAAATTTGTTCCACTCTTTTGGATTAATTAACTAAGGTAAATCAATTGATAACAGATGTCTACTTTTCTGATCAACCTTTATTAAAAGCTGTTGGTTATGCACTGACTGTCCTCATATAACATCTGCCCTTTTAATTTTCATTAATCGAATGCCGAGAATACTTGCATTTCCACCTGATGCTTACCCAGTACTACACCTATATCTTATGAAAAAGGCACATGAAGTAGGATTGCTATTTGTGAAATAATATGAGCATGATATGCTCCATGGCTTCACAATAACCACCATTTTAAATAGTCAGCTCATGTTTTTCCTATTGCTCATTTGTAAGTAACTTCTTGCTCAATTCAATGACTTTCTAAATAAATTTAGGGCAGATTCAATCAATCAATCACAGAATTTGTAGAGCGCACTACTTACCCGCGAGGGTCTCAAGGCGCTGGGGAGAAAAAAAGGGGGGTTGCTGCTACTGGTCGAACAGCCAGGTCTTGAGTAGCCTCCTGAAGGTCAGCAGGTCTTGGGTCTGTCGTAGGCTTAGTGGAAGGGTGTTCCAGGTCTTGGCGGCGAGGTGTGAGAAGGATCTGCCGCCGGTGGTTGTTCTTCGAATGCGAGGGACGGTGGCGAGGGAGAGGTCAGCGGAGCGGAGCTGGTGGTTGGGGACGTAGAAGAAGAGTTGTCTGGTGAGGTAGGCTGGGCCAGTCTTGTGGAGTGCCTTGTGTGCGTGGATGAGGAGTTTGAAGGAGATTCTCCTGTCGACGGGGAGCCAGTGCAGGTTCCTCAGGTGGGGGGTGATGTGGCTGTGGCGTGGTACGTCGAGGATCAGGCGTGTGGAGGCGTTTTGTATGCGTTTCAGTCGCTTGATGAGCTTGGCCGGGGCTCCCGCGTAGAGGGCGTTCCCATAGTCAAGTCTGCTACTGACGAGGGCCTGGGTGACTGTTCTTCTTGTATCTGTCGGGATCCACCTGTAGATCTTGCGAAGCATGCGGAGGGTGTTGAAGCAGGAGGAGGAGACTGCGTTGACTTGCTTGGCCATGGAGAGCGTTGAGTCGAGGATGACTCCCAGGTTGCATGGGTGGTCGGTGGGTGTCGGGGCTGCTCCCAGTGTCGTTGGCCACCAGGAGTCGTCCCAGGCTGAGGGGTTGGAGCCGAGGATGAGGACCTCTGTCTTGTCCGTGTTCAGCTTTAGTCGGCTGATCTTCATCCAATCGGCGACGGCTTTCATTCCTTCATGGAGGTTGGATTTGGCGGCGAGGGGGTCCTTGGTGAGGGAGAGGATCAGTTGAGGGTCGTCGGCGTAGGAGATTATGTTGAGGTCGTGCTGTCTGGCGATGCGTGCGAGCGGGGCCATGTAGATGTTGAACAGTGTTAGGCTGAGGGATGATCCCTGGGGTACGCCGCAGATGATCTTGGAGGCTTCGGATCGGAATGGTGGGAGGCGGACTCTCTGGGTTCTGCCGGCGAGGAAGGAGGTGGCCCATTCCAGGGCCTTGTCTCGGATCCCTGCGTCGTGGAGGCGTGCGCGTAGAGTGCGGTGGCAGACAGTGTCGAAGGCGGCGGAGAGGTCCAGCAGGATGAGGGCTGCGGTCTCACCGTTGTCCAGCAGGGTCCTGATGTCGTCGGTGGCGGCGATGAGGGCAGTCTCAGTGCTGTGGTTGCTGCGGAACCCTGATTGGGATGGGTCCAGGATGCTGTTTTCTTCGAGGTATCGGGTTAGCTGTTTGTTGACGATCTTCTCGATGACCTTGGCTGGGAACGGAAGCAGGGAGATGGGCCGGAAGTTCTTGAGGTCTCTCGGGTCCGCCTTGGGTTTTTTGAGTAGGGCATTGATCTCTGCGTGTTTCCAGCTCTCTGGGAAGGTCGCGGTCTCGAAGGAGAGATTGATAACATTGCACAGGTGGGGTGCGATGGAGCTGCTGGCCTTGTTGAAGATGTGGTGCGGGAAAGGGTCTGACGGGGAGCCGGAGTGTATTGTGCTCATGGTCTTGATGGTGTCATCGATGTTCACACTGGCCCAGGCTGGCAAGGGGTCGTGGTCGATGGTGTGCGGCGGGTCTGGTGCATCGATCTTAGTTGGGGCTGTCTGGGTGTTGAAGCTGTCGTGGATGTCGGCAATCTTGCGGTGGAAGAAGGTGGCGAGGGAATTGCACAGGGCTTGCAACGGCGGGATGTCGTTGGTGTTGGAGCTGGGGTTGGAGAGTTCCTTCACGATGTTGAAGAGCTCCTTGCTGTTGTGTGCGTTGTTGTCGAGGCGGTCTTTGAAGGAGATTCTCTTGGCGGACCTGATGAGGTGGTGGTGGTTACGGATGGCGTCTTTGTGGCCTGCGTGGCTGTCCGGTGTCTTATCACTGTGCCATTTCTTCTCTAGTTTCCGGCAGGTACGCTTGGACGCTAGGAGTTCCAGGGTGAACCAGCTGGCTCTTTTGGTGGTGTCACTGTAGGTGAGTTTTTTCAGCGGGGCGAGGGTGTTGGCACAGTCGTCTATCCATCGTCTGAGGTTGCAGGCAGCGTCGTCGGTGTTGGATGGGTCGGAGGGAGGGCTGAGAGCGAGGTTTGCCCGTAGTTGGTCTTCGGTGACTTTGCTCCAGCAGCGGCGTGGGATCTGTTGGGTGCGGTGGTGTGTGGTGGGTTTCTGGAAGGTGAAGTGGATGCAGCGGTGGTCGGTCCAGAGGAGTTCCGTGGTGTGGCTGAAGGAGACGTGGGAGCTTGAGGAGAAGATGGGGTCGAGCGTGTGGCCGGCGGAATGGGTCGGTGTTGTGACGAGCTGTCTCAGTCCGAGGTTGGCGAGGTTGTCGATCAGGGTGGTGGAGTTGCTGTCGTTGTTGTTCTCCAGGTGAAAGTTCAGGTCTCCGAGGAGGATGTAGTCGGTAGAGGTCAGGGCGTGCGTGCTGATGAAGTCGGCGATGGAGTCGCTGAACTGGGGTCGGGGCCCAGGGGGTCTGTAGACAAGGGTGCCTCTAAGGGTGGTGTTGGGGTCCGTGTGGATCTGGAAGTGCATGTGTTCGGCGGTGCAGAGAAAGTCGTTGATGCTGGTCGAGACCCTGATGGAGTTCTTGTGGACGATGGCGATTCCTCCTCCTACTCCGTTGATGCGGTCTCTGCGGGTGATCTTATAGCCGTCTGGGATGGCTATGGCGATGTCGGGTGCGGAGGAGTCGTTCATCCAGGTCTCTGTCAGGAAGGCGACGTCTGGTGATGATGTGTCGAGCAGGTCCCAGAGCTCGACGGCGTGTTTGCGTGCGGAGCGGGTGTTCAGTAGGATGCATCGGAGGTGGTTGAGGTCCTTCTTGGTGGGCGCTTCGGTGGCTCTGAGGCTGGTGTAGCTGCAGTTCCGGCAGGTGAAGGGACCATGAGTGCGTTTCGGGGCGGCCTTGAAGCAGTTGTGTGTCTGTCCGGGGTTGAGAGCGTGGAGTGTGGTGGCATCGTATCGGCGTCGGTCCTCGAGGCTGGAGCGGGGGGCGCACGGCCCAGGGGTTCTGGCACTGGGCGCGGTCCAGGTGCGGACGGGCACAGACGGGCTTGCCTTAGGCGCGCCTTTGGCGCGGCCGCCATATATGGGGAGGTGGGAGGGAGGAGCAGCTGGGAGGCGGGAGGCAGGGGCAGCGAATGGTCAGTCAGGGGGGCGGGCCGCAGGGGACGCAGCAGCAGGAGCGGAGAGAGGCAACGAGGGGTACAGAAGGCAAAGATGGACACAAAAAACGGGGGCAGCGAGGGGTACAGAAGGCAAAGGTGGACACAAAAAACGGGGGCAGCAAGGGGTACAGAAGGCAAAGATTGACACAAAAAACGGGGGCAGCGAGGGGTACAGAAGGCAAAGGTGGACACAAAAACGGGGGCAGCGAGGGGTACAGAAGGCAAAGGTGGACACAAAAACGGGGGCAGCGAGGGGTACAGAGGGCAAAGGTGGACACAAAATACGGGGGAAGCGAGGGGTACAGAAGGCAAAGGTGGACACAAAAAAGGGGGCAGCGAGGGGTACAGAAGGCAAAGGTGGACACAAGAAAAGGGGGCAGCGAGGGGTACAGAAGGCAAAGGTGGAAACAAGAAAACAGGGGCAGCGAGGGGTACAGAAGGCAAAGGTGAACACAAGAAAACAGGGGCAGCGAGGGGTACAGAAGGCAAAGGTGGACACAAAATACGGGGGCAGCGAGGGGTACAGAAGGCAAAGGTGGACACAAAAAAACAGGGGCAGCGAGGGGTACAGAAGGCAAACGAGGGGAAGCAAAAGGCAAAAACAGGCACAGAGGCAGCAAACAGGGGGGCGAGCTTACCAGCTGCAGCAGCGGGTAGGGCACCACAGGTGGAGCTGTGTGGTGGGGGAGCGACCTACCTGGCAAGGTCAAGGGTCGCTCTCCTCACCGCGCAGCGGCCGCCATATATGGGGAGGTGGGAGGGAGGAGCAGCTGGGAGGCAGGAGGCAGGGGCAGCGAATGGTCAGTCAGGGGGGCGGGGCCCGCAGGGGACGCAGCAGCGGGAGAGGAGAGAGGCAACAAGGGGTACAGAAGGCAAAGATGGACACAAAAAATGGGGGCAGCGAGGGGTACAGAAGGCAAAGGTGGACACAAAAAACGGGGGCAGCGAGGGGTACAGAAGGCAAAGATGGATACAAAAAACGGGGGCAGCGAGGGTACAGAAGGCAAAGGTGGACACAAAAACGGGGGCAGCGAGGGGTACAGAAGGCAAAGGTGGACACAAAAAACGGGGGCAGCGAGGGGTACAGAGGGCAAAGGTGGACACAAAATACGGGGGCAGCGAGGGGTACAGAAGGCAAAGGTGGACACAAAAAATGGGGGCAGCGAGGGGTACAGAAGGCAAAGGTGGACACAAGAAAACAGGGGCAGCGAGGGGTACAGAAGGCAAAGGTGGACACAAGAAAACGGGGGCAGCAAGGGGTACAGAAGGCAAAGGTGGACACAAGAAAACAGGGGCAGCGAGGGGTACAAAAGGCAAAGGTGGACACAAAATACGGGGGCAGCGAGGGGTACAGAAGGCAAAGATGGACACAAAAAACAGGGGCAGCGAGGGGTACAGAAGGCAAAGGTGGACACAAAATACGGGGGCAGCGAGGGGTACAGAAGGCAAACGAGGGGAAGCAAAAGGCAAAAACGGGCACAGAGGCAGCAAACAGGGGGGCGAGCTTACCAGCAGCAGCAGCGGGTAGGGCACCACAGGCGGAGCTGTGTGGTGGGGGAGCGACCTACCTGGCAAAAGAATATTTTTTTCTCCCGACTTCTTAACTGTTCCCTCAAAAAGGGCAACACCAGTCACACTACAACCAAACATATTTTTCTAATTAAGTATTCAAGTTCATCTACTCATAAAGGAATGTCTTCCAACTCACCTTCAGCGTGCACTCCCTCACCCCATCTAAATATATGTCAACCCTCGGATAAAAGACTAAAAAAAGATCATCCATCCCCAACAAAAACGCCTCCTCCTATCTCCATGAAGCTTCTGCTGAAAGAAATTTAGGCTCTACATCCATATGTAGAGGAGACCAATACAAGATTGCAAACTCTTGACAACGAATAGTCTAGAATTGATTAAAGGATTACCATTGTCAAACATTGTGTTTATAAACTCATGGACACTACACTCAAATTCAATCCACTACAAACACTAGTCTCTACTCTTCAAAAGCAGATAGAAAATCTTGAAAATCAAAACAGGAGAAATAACCTCAAAATTTAATGATTACCTGAAGGCACGGAAGGCACTGATTTGTTTGCTTTCTTCAAATCTTTCCTACCTAACGTATTGGATTTATCGGAAATGCCTTCACTCAACATACAAAGAGAGCACATTTTGGGCCATTAATCTAGTTTTGCATCCTCATCAAATAAACCTAGAGGCATTATTACTCAGTATTTCCTAGAATACAGTGACTTATTTAAATTCCTTTCTGCAGTCAAACTTAAAAAAAGTAACCTGGTCAGGAAATAATCTTTATTTCTCACAAGACTACGCTAATGAAACTGCAGACAGAAGGAAAGCTTTCCTAAACATGAGGCCGGAGCTCCGATCTCTTAACACGCTACTTGGACTATTGCATCCATGTCTTTTTAAAGTCACATACAAACATAAAACAACAAATTATTAGGACCCAGCACAATTGAAGTGTTTTATTCAGAACTGTAAAGCTGAAGCCATGAAGATGTCTAGTTCTAATGAATTTTTACTTTTCTTAACCTACACATTTTTAAGATGTTTATCTTCTCAAATAATATAAATCTTCATGTTGATTTCTGATTTATCTTTGTTTGTTCTGTTATCTTTCTTAACTTATGAATATTATTCTTTGCAGGTCGTGTTTTCAATTTCATGCCTGTGTATCTTCCGTCCTGTATATCAAAGTCTATCTGAATCCTCTCCCTTGAAGCCTGGAAGTGTCATCTTTTCCTTGTCATCTCAACTCCCCCACCCTTCTGATGTACACCTAGGTATGTTCTCCCTCTCTCCCTTGTTTATCATTTTGTCTCTTATTCTGTTTGATTTAATTATTTTGTTCACTCTTTTTTCATTCCTGTATCCTTCCTTGTTCTTTTTCAAACCTTTTTTTTCTCTTTCAATATCATCCTTCCTTTTCCTTTTGTTATTGCTAGTCATCACCTCAACATAGTCTAAATGTTCTTTAGGCATATTGTTAAGTCTGAATTTATTTTTTCTTATGTCTTTAAAAATTGTATTTTGGAACGTGAAGGGTCTGGTTTCTCCCTATTAAATGGCAATGTGTCTCGAATCTTAATGCTGATATTTCCCTTGTTCAAGAATCACATCTTACTGAAACCAAGCCTTTAAAATTAAGTAGAGGTTGGGTCGGACAACTTTTCTTACCTCCAGGAAACAGGAAACACAATGGTGTTTTAACCAAAAATAAATTTCAACTTGTTTTTATTGAGTTTTCTCAAACATAGTCGTCATTGCAACAGTACATATCATGACCTAGTTACAGTAATAGTAGTGATACAACAGTGTACCGGATGTGCATGCGTCATAACCAGGGCAAACATGAGCGGTTCAGGCAAGTGCATGCGCACAGTTACAGAAGGGAAGAGAAGAGAAAGATAGATCGGGGTGAACAACAAAAAGGCATATGACCAACGCACAAAGGTGGCTGGTCCCTCACAGCACACACGGACATCCGTTGTCATTGTAAGAGAAGAGACCATACAAGTATAGTGCCTATATTGCAGACGAGTGACAGAATTGGGGGAGGGAGGAGAAGGAGAGGGAGGGAGGAGTTAATGCGTTAGACTTATAGCGATGGACAAGCAGGTAATGCAATAGGTGAGGCATTTGCAGCAGACAACTGGGGGCGAGTGATTGGCCAAGTGGGAGGGTCAGAGGCAGTCGCATTACATTTGAAAGCCTCGAGCAGGGCATCCCATTGATGTGAGATTGGGTACTTCAGAAGACCGCGCAGTTCTCCTGGCTGAAGAGTTGTGCCCTCTGCCATCACCCATGCCTTAACCAATTGATCCCAGGCAAGTGGCTGAGGGGGGCCCTTGACTTCCAGGCATACGTGATCCCTCGCTTAGCTAAGAGAAGTGCCTGGTCAAGAGACCTGGTGACTGCCCTGTTTTTTTAGTACTTTCGAACAGACCGAGGTCACACACACCCCAGGTGCACAGCGAGGGAATCCCAGTGGTGCGAGAGAGGCAGGCAGTAATAGACAGCCAGGAGTCAGTCAGCTGAGGACAGGACAAACACATATGAACAAAGTTTGCATCCCTCACAAGCAGAATGGGCAGGAGGCATCCGTATGGTGAAAGAACCAGCTAATCTGCACAGGAGTGAAATATGCTCTGTGCAGGATATAGAACTGCATTAATTTGAATTGCGTATTCCGGGAGACAGTGGCAGGGTAAGCCAAGATCGTGGCCCACTCCACAATGCTGCATGCCCTACCCAGGTCCACATCCCACCCGTTGCGTAGCGTCAGGAGGGATAGATGGTGTTTCAACCTTATGTCGTAAATCTCTGACCATACAACATAAATTTCAAGAATAAGATGCAGATGGCAGACGGTTAATCACTTGTTTCCTTTTTGATAATGTTCCCATTTCTATTTTCAATGTTTATGGCCCAACACAACAATGGTTGAATATTTCCCACCAACTCATGCAATATTCAGTGAAACCAAATTATAGATCCTTTTATTGACAGAAACTCTATTTTCAATATATTCCTAACAAACCTCAAAAAACATTTGTTAACAAAATTAAGCAAAGAACATTACTTGACGATTGGAGACTATGTCACCCCACAATAAGATAATACAAGTATTTTTCTCCTGTCCATCATACACAATCAAGAATAGACCATATTTTCCTTTCACATGATTTATTTCAGACATTACATTCCGCAGAAGTAGGATCAATCTTTCTCTGTGATCATGCACTCATTTCCATACAATTAGATGTTGTACCTAAACTCACTCAAACAAAAAGGTGGAGATTCAATAATACTTTACTTCTGGATAAATCCTTTATCTTTTCATTCACTTCCTTTTTTCATGGATTATTCCAACTTAATCTAATAGATAATATTTATTTTTTCCACCATCTGGGATGCTTTTAATGCATCAGCTAGAGACTTTATAGTCCAATATGTCTCCAAAAAATGGAGAGAATATACTGCTAAAATGAATTAAATTGTCACCAACATAAAAAAGTTAGAACATACCTACTACACCTCCAAATCAAAAGAGTGTTTACAAGAATTAATTAGTGCTAAACTCAATTTTAACAAATTATCAACTCTCAACACGTCAGCTTATCTTCTTAAATCCAGTGCCAGATATTATGGAGGTCAAAACAAATCTGGAAAGCTCTTGGCAAATTATCTTAAAATAAAAAAAAATAGAACTAAAATTGACTCTATACTAGACCTCTAACATTATTTATTACACAAAGAGTCAGATATACTAAGTGAATTTGTTCATTTTTATACTACATTATACACACCAGAAAATTCTCCTACTGATAATCAGTCTCAATAATGTTTCCGATATACAACAATCCTCTGGAACCTACTTAGATTTTTCCTCATTTGAATCAGATATTTCTTATGCAGAACATTTTACGGCACTTCACTTGCTCAAAAAATATAAAGCACCTGGACCGGATGGGTTTACAGCAGAGTATTTTCTACATTTCTCACATTTACTTTTACATAAATTATTAAAACTGATTCATTACTTTGCACACATAGGTAAACCTAGTGATCATTTCTAGATGCTGTGATATGTTGTATACCAAGAGAAGGCAAAAATCCTCAATATTGATTATAACATATTTACTGAGGTTTTGGCACTACGATTAGAATCTTTTCATCCAAACATACTAGGAACGGAACATTCCGGCTTTGTTCAAGGTAGATACATATCGGATAATACAAGGCTCTTTTTCAATATTCTCTCCAAGTCTAATAAATTCTCAGAATATTTGGCAGCAGTTGCCTTAGATGCTGAAAAGACTTTTGATCATGCTAATTGGTAGTTTTATTCTAGACTTTAAACTGGAACTGCTTTGATCCCAAATGTATTCATTTAATATCACTCTTGTATACTGCCCCTAAAGCTGGCATTACTATAAATTACCTTACTTCCTCCTACTTTACTTTCAAAAGAGGGTGTTCATCAAGGTTGTCCCCTTTCTCCTTTTGTTTCTAACTTAGCATTAGAGCCCTTTATATCTAAGCTATGACCAAATGAAAATCTTCATGGTTTTTATCATCATGAGCGACATGTTAAATTGGCAGCTGTTAGAAATGGGGTCTCTAGTTGGCAGTGGTTTGCACTCTGTCCAAGTAGGGACCCTCACTGTAGTCAGGGTAAGGGAGCCACACAGCTAAGATAACACTTGACCACCCATTTGGTAGCTTGGAACGAGCAGTCAGGCTTTGTCTCAGAGGCAATGTGTAAAGCATTTGCACATACACACAGTAACACAGTGAAAACATCACAAAAGGACTGCACAACAGTTTAGAAAAATAGGCAACATTTATCTAAATAAAACAAGACAAAAACGACAACAATCCAACATACACATGCCAAGATATCTCTTTTAAAAGATTAAGCAAGTTTAGTCCATGGAAATCAATGGAAGCATTCGTTTTAGCACAAAGTACCTTAGATGTGTCAAAAATCAAAGACGGTGCCAGGCGCAAGGGCGGTGAAGCGCCGGGAAAGCAAAGCGATGCATCGGTTCCTTACTACACAGGGCAGGTGATGCGTCGGTTCCTTACTGCCAGGGGAGGTGATCCATCGGTTCCTTACTGCTAGGCAGGAGAGGTGATGTGCTGGTTTTTTACTGTCAGGGGAGGTGATGCTTTGGTGCCTTAGTGGAAGGGGAGGTGATGCGTCAGTTTACGGACACACAGCCTTGGTTCCTGTTGGACTTGGCCCTTTTTGGCTAAAGTTCCCTAAACTTTTTGCTTTCCCCCTAGACCTTTTTTCTGACATGGTGTTGCCAACTTAGATGCTTTGGACACTTTGCCACTGCTAATCAGTGTCAAAGTGCAGTGCTCCCTGTATAAAGTGTAATGGTAATTGTTTGTCCATGATTGGTATGTTTGCCTTACTAGTAAAGTCCCTAATAAAGTGCACTATGTGTGCCAGGGCTGGTAATGCAAATGCTACTAGTGGGCCTGCAGCACGAATTGTGCCACCCACACAAGTAGCCTTAAAGAGGGAACTCAGGCCTAACCTGGAGGCCAGGATAACTGGGAACAGAATCCTGACTGATGGGTCTTCCAGGGGTACCGCTCTAGGTGGGGGTTGGCAAGGGGCCAGCACCCCTAGAGAGGCCCCAACTGCCAGGAAGTACCCATGGAGCGGCATAGTTGGCCCAGGGAGTAGTGACCAAGAGAATCCCCTGGGGTCAGGAAGGCATAGAACAGGAGGGTGTCCCTGCGGTAGCGGGCCTGCGTCGGTGTTCTATCGCCCCAAGCAGGGAAGTCCATCAAGGTAGTTGATTGGTCTACCCTGGCTTTTGGCTGGGAGGGGGTTGTGTTGGACTTGGCCCTTTTTGGCTAAAGTTCCCTAAACTTTTTGCTTTCCCCTAGACCTTTTTTCTGACATGGTGTTGCCAACTTAGATGCTTTGGACACTTTGCCACTGCTAATCAGTGTCAAAGTGCAAGTGCTCCCTGTATAAAGTGTAACGGTAATTGGTTGTCCATGATTGGTATGTTTGCCTTACTAGTAAAGTCCCTAGTAAAGTGCACTATGTGTGCCAGGGTTGGTAATGCAAATGCTACTAGTGGGCCTGCAGCATGAATTGTGCCACCCACACAAGTAGCCTGAAAGAGGGAACTCAGGCCTGCCACTGCAGTGCCTGTGCGCAGTTTGTTAAACTGCCATGTTGTTCTGACAAGTGCACCCACTTGCCAGACCTTACCCTTCCCTTTCTATGCACATCAGACACCCCGATGGTAGGTCCAAGGTACCCCCTGGGCAGGGTGCAGTGCATGTGAAAGGTAGGACATGTACTAAGGTGTGTACCATGTCCTGACAGTGAAATAATCTGCATTTCGTTTTTCACTGTGGAAAGGCCATCTTGCCCATAGGATAAAATGGGGAGGCTGTGTAAAATGTTTTCCAGCCTATCTTCCCAAAGGCTTAAGATGGAGAGGTGAAGTTTAGTGTGCCTGAACTCACAATGTAATAACACATCTTTTTATGAAGGTGGTTTCTGCATTGTGTGTTTAGAAGCCACTCTTTTAGAAGTGGCTGGGTTTTTGTGCTCTAACATTTCTGTGTGTCTCTGCCTGGTTGTGGATTGACTGTCTGGATTTGAAGTGATAGGATCTGGGGAATGTCTTGACCCAGGGGAGGAGGTGAGACAGCAACAGGCTGACCTGCATCTGGAGTGTAGGGGGGAGGAGTAGCCCCTACAGGGGAAGAGGCCTGGGCGGCAGCCATAAACCAATGACTCCATCCCCTGCTGAGTGATTGAGGATCCAGATCCCCACTATCAAAGGAATAAGGTGTCACTGGCAGGGAGGCACCCAGAACTGGATTGAACAGGGGTCAGTGCCCCCCTCAACACAAAGACTTCAAAGACATTTAGGGGTATAACTATGAGAGCTGAAGCCCCTGAACTTTGTAGAAATGGATTGATCAAGATTGAAGAAGACTGAAGCTACTTCGTGGTCAAGAGGAACCTTAGCCAAGGAAGAAACAGCTGAAGAGACTGAAGGAAAGGACTGACCCTTGCTGTGTGTTCTGGGGCTGGCCTGCAGTTTGCTGATTTAACCAAGGAGAGGCTAAAGGGACTTTGCTGTATGCTGTGTCCCCCTGCTTGAGAGGACTTTGCTGTGTGCTGTGTCTGGAAGTAACTGATCCCCAAGGGCCCGAGGTGAGCTGGCTCCCTGTTGCGGAAACTCAGGAACACAAAAGTTTCCAGGAGATTCTCAGCGACGCTGTGTGCGTGTGCTTTTTGCAGCCTGAGACCTTCGTGAGGATTGCCTTGTTATCGTGCACCCGGAGTCCAAGTGAGTCTCAGCGACGCTGTGTGCGTGTGCCTTGTGCAGCCTGAGACCTTCGTGAGGATTGCCTTGTTATCGTGCACCCGGAGTTCAAGTGAGTCTCAGCAACGCTGTGTGCGTGTGCTTCGTGCAGCCTGAGACCTTCGTGAGGAGTGCCCTGTGATCGTGCACCCGAAGCTCAAGTGAGTCTCAGCGACGCTGTGTGCGTGTGCCCTGTTGCAGCCTGAGATCTTCGTAGCATCAGCGGCCCGGACCGGCAGTCCCGGAGGAGCCGAGCCACCGGCCTGAGCCCGCCATTGCCAGAGCAGGACCTCGAACCAACCTCGTCGAGGGAGGGCCTGAGTCCCACTGCCCGGAATTCACAAAGATTGCATCGGAGGCCCAAGTCGCGGGAAGAGGAGAGGAGAGCGAGGTCGCACCCCCCAGGTAACGTGTGTCGACGCCTGGGGCGGGGTGCGGGCTCGGAGAGAGACGCTCTCGGCCTCTCCCCTTCCTGCAGTGCGAGCCTCTGCTTCGGCTCGTATCACGGCCCGTGCTTGCCAACGGAGTGGCAGTACCGGAGCCGGAATGCGGAGCTGCACTTTTTGTTTACACCATACCCATGTGGGGGCAACTGTTGACAGAGGCTGACTGCGAGTCAGTACGAGTGGCGGAGAGACCGCCTGAGGCACCGTGATCGGTGCTGGAGAGTATTACGCATTGCATGGTTTCTGCATAACGAACTACCTGATTAGTGTATTACGCATTGCATTGTTTCTGCATAACGAATTACCTGATTAGTGTATTACGCATTGCATTGTTTCTGCATAACGAACTACCTGATTAGTGTATTACGCATTGCATTGTTTCTGCATAACGAACTACCTGATTGTTGTATTACGCATTGCATTATTTATGCATAATGAACTACCTGATTGTCGTATTACGCATTGCATTATTTCTGCATAACGAAATACCTGATTGTTGCATTACGCATTGCATTATTTTTACATTGCAAAGTGCCTGATGCCAGCATTACGAACTGCATTATTTCTACATTGGAAAGTGCTTGATTCGAGCATTATGAACTGTATTATTTCTACATTGCAAAGTGCCTGATTCTAGTATTACGAACTGCATAGCATTGCATTAGGACTGCAGTGGAACGTTTAGAAGTGCTCATTAATATTGCCAGAACTTACAAGGGCTGGCTGGCCCAACAACCAGCCAGGAAGAATATTACAAATACGCATATGTTGGATTTATATCGTGTGGTCTTATCGTATATCTTTTTATATAAATTTATACTTGTTTTTATGAAACTCGTGTGGAGTCCATTTGTGGTGTCATCATTGGGTTGCTGTGAGCGTGGTTGCAAATATTTTACACATTTGCCTTGAAGATAAGCCTGGCTGCTCGTGCCAAGCTACCAAGGGGGTGAGCGGGGGCTATCTGAGAAGGTGTGCTTCCTTTCCCTGACGTGAGAGCGAGGGTCCCTATTTGGCCTAAGGTACCTACCTCAGCCAACCAGGGATCCCGGGTCTAACAGTTCCTTACTGCAGTTCGGTGTCAATGAAGAATCGGTGTCGAGGGACGATGCGTAGAAAATCCAGATACGCTGCGTTGTTGCGTCACCAGCAAAGCAGGCGCTGCATCGAATTTACAGCCGCAAAGCAGGCGCTGCGTCTATTTCACAGTCGCCAATGAGGCGCTGCGTTGGAGCGGGTGTCATGGACGTCGATGACAAGGTGCTCGGGACTTACGCTGCAGTGATTTTTCTGACATGCTGCAATGGCGAGATGGGGCCTGCGGTGAAAGCTGTGGTCAACGCACTGATCAGGAACTACGCTTGGGGGGCAAGTAGTGGCAATGCATTGATCTTGTGCAGCGATACGTCAAGAAAACAGGTGCTGGGTTTGATTCGTGGATTTTCTCTTTAGATCACCAGGTTACACTTCCAAGGGCTCAGGAACTGGGTTTGGCACCACTTGGCAAGTCAGGACTCTCAGCAGAAGAGCCCAGGCACTAGTAGGTGAAGTCTTTGATGGCCCTGAGACTTCTTAACAGGAGGCAAGCAGGCACAAGCCCCTGGAGAACATTGGAAGCAGGGTGTAAAAAGCAAAGTTCAGTCCTTTCACTCACAGGACAGAAGCAACAAGCAGCAGGCCAGCACAACAAAGCAACAGGCAGAGTGGCAGTCCCTCCTACAGCATCCAGCTCTTCTTCATGGCAGAATGTCCTCAGTCCAGAAGTGTTCTAATTTTGGATTGTCAGAGGCCCTGAACTTATACTCCTTTCTGACTTTGAAGTAGGCAAACTTCAAAAGAAAGTCTTTGTTGTACACAAGACCCTGCCTTTCCCTGCTCTGGCTCCAGACACACTACAGTGGGGTGGAGACTGCTTTGTGTGAGTACAGGTTCAGCCCTATTCAGGTGTCAGTGACACCTCCTCCCACCACTCTAGCTCAGGAAGACCCATCAGCCTGGTGATGGCCCATAAGGATATGCAAGGCACACCTCAGCTCCCTTTGTGTGACTGTCTAGAGTGAATGCACAAGAGCCCAACTGTCAGCCAACCCAGACGTGTATTCTACAGACAGGCAGAGGCACAGAATGGTTAAGCAAGAAAATGCCCTCTTTCTAAAAGTGGCATTTTCAAACATGCAATTTAAAATCCAACTTCACCCAAAGAGGTGTTTTTAAATTGTGAGTACATAGACCCCAAAATCCAATTCTCTATCTGCTCCCAATAGGAAATTTTACTTTAAAGAGATTTCAAGGCAATCCCCATGTTACCCTATGGGAGAGATAGTCCTTGCAATAGTGAAAAACGAAATCAGCAGCATTTGACTATTAGGACATGTAAAACACACCAGTACATGCCCTACATTTTCAATACACTGCACCCTGCCCGTGGGGCTGCCTTGGGCCTACCTTAGGGGTGACTTACATGTAGTAAAAGGGAAGGTTTGGGCCTGACAAGTGGCTGCACTTGCTAGGTCAAAATGGCAGTTTAAATCTGCACTCACAGACACTGCAAGTATCAGGTCTGAGACACGTTTGCAGGTCTACTCATGTGGGTGGCACAATCAGTGCTGCAGGCCCCCTAGTAGCATTTGATTTACAGACCATGGGCACACCTGGTGCACTTTACTAGGGCCTTATAGTAAATCAAATATGCCATCCATGGCTAAACCAATCACCAATACAATTTAGACAGAGAGCATATACACTATAGCACTGGTCAGCAGTGGTAAAGTGCCCAGAGTCCTAAAAACAACAAAAACAGGTCAGAAAAAATAGGGGGAAGAAGGCAAAAAGTTTGGGTATAACCCCGCAAAAAGGGTCAGGTCCAACAGCAGCAAACGCTGATGATATTCTCTTATTCATCTCAGTAACGCAGTCATCAATACCAGCTTTCCTAAGTGAAGTTGACTCTTATTCACTTGTTTCTGGCTACAAATGAAATCCAGATAGATGTGAGATTCTACCTCTTAATAAATTTACTTTTAAACAAGAATTTAGACATACGGGATTCTCATGGAATATAAACACATTAAAATATTTGGGTCTCTGGCTCCCTTCATCTATAGCTGACTCTATCTCTCTAAATCTTTTTGAACATAGCATTCATAAATTAGACAGTCTAGTTAATCGTTGGCACCCTTTGCACATTTTCTGGAGGGGACGCTTAAGCACTGTCAAAACGATGCTGGTCCCCATTGCTTTATACACTATATCTAACATTCCATAAAATATTCCTTCCAAATACTTCAAAAAAATGAATTCCACATTGAGCATTTTTTATCATATACTGACATAGCTTCACCCTCCAATAAACAATTAGAGGAGCTTCTGTATATTAATCTTAAAGCAGCAGCTTTTATAAACACTTCACACAGTTCCATGTTGACAGGAATAAATCAGACACAGAGCTGTGCTGGGAAAAGGTTTTAAATATAACATGGCACATCTCACTATGGAGAAACATATGGTCTAAGATCAAAAAGTTGTCTCTAGCGGCCAACATTACACAAACTCTTGTTTTACGTTTACAATAGACTATTGACAACTCCCTCAGTTCTACATAGAATTTATCCAGACCTCTTAGATGATTGTTGGTCTTGTCGTGCACACTCTGCAGATATGAAACATTTACTCTTTACGTGTTCTTTTCTTCATAATTTTTGGCTGGAGGTTTGGAATGAACTCAATTTTCCAGTCTTCTGTACCATTCTCCATCACACACATTTTTCTATCAATCAATCAATCAATCAATCAATCACAGAATTTGTAAAGCGCACTACTTACCCGCGAGGGTCTCAAGGTGCTGGGGGAGAAAAAAGGGGGGGGGTGCTGCTACTGGTCGAACAACCAGGTCTTGAGTAGCCTCCTGAAGGTCAGCAGGTCTTGGGTCTGTCGTAGGCTTAGTGGAAGGGTGTTCCAGGTCTTGGCGGCGAGGTGGGAGAAGGATCTGCCGCCGGTGGGGGTTCTTCGAATGCGAGGGACGGTGGCGAGGGAGAGGTCGGCGGAGCGGAGTTGGCGGTTGGGGACGTAGAAGAGGAGTCGTCTGTTGAGGTAGGCTGGGCCAGTCTTGTGGAGTGCCTTGTGTGCGTGGATGAGGAGTTTGAAGGAGATTCTCCTGTCGACGGGGAGCCAGTGCAGGTTCCTCAGGTGGGGGGTGATGTGGCTGTGGCGTGGTACATCGAGGATCAGGCGTGCGGAGGCGTTTTGTATGCGTTGCAGTCGCTTGATGAGCTTGGCCGGGGCTCCCGCGTAGAGGGCGTTCCCATAGTCGAGTCTGCTGCTGACGAGGGCCTGGGTGACTGTTCTTCTCGTGTCTGTCGGGATCCACCTGTAGATCTTGCGAAGCATGCGGAGGGTGTTGAAGCAGGAGGATGAGACTGCGTTGACTTGCTTGGCCATGGAGAGCGTTGAGTCGAGGATGACTCCCAGGTTGAGTGCGTGGTCGGTGGGTGTCGGGGCTGCTCCCAGCGTCGTTGGCCACCAGGAGTCGTCCCAGGCTGAGGGGTTGGAGCCCAGGATGAGGACCTCTGTCTTCTCCGTGTTCAGTTTTAGTCGGCTGATCTTCATCCAATCGGCGACGGCCTTCATCCCTTCATGGAGGTTGGATTTGGCGGCGAGGGGGTCCTTGGTGAGGAGAGGATCAGTTGAGTGTCGTCAGCGTAGGAGATTATGTTGAGGTCGTGCTGTCTGGCGATGCGTGCGAGCGGGGCCATGTAGATGTTGAACAGTGTTGGGCTGAGGGACGATCCCTGGGGTACGCCGCAGATGATCTCGGAGGCTTCGGATCGGAATGGTGGGAGGCGGACTCTCTGGGTTCTGCCGGCGAGGAAGGAGGTGGCCCATTCCAGGGCCTTGTCTCGGATCCCTGTGTCGTGGAGGCGTGCGCGTAGAGTGAGGTGGCAGACAGTGTCGAAGGCGGCGGAGAGGTCCAGCAGGATGAGGGCTGCGGTCTCACCGTTGTCCAGCAGGATCCTGATGTCGTCGGTGGCGGCGATGAGGGCAGTCTCAGTGCTGTGGTTGCTGCGGAACCCCGATTGGGATGGGTCCAGGATGCTGTTTTCTTCGAGGTATCGGGTTAGCTGTTTGTTGACGATCTTCTCGATGACCTTGGCAGGGAACGGAAGCAGGGAGATGGGCCGGAAGTTCTTGAGGTCTCTCGGGTCCGCCTTGGGTTTTTGAGTAGGGCGTTGATCTCTGCGTGTTTCCAGCTCTCTGGGAAGGTCGCGGTCTCGAAGGAGAGATTGATGATGTTGCACAGGTGGGGTGCGATGGAGCTGCTGGCTTTGTTGAAGATGTGGTGCGGGAAAGGGTCTGACGGGGAGCCGGAGTGTATTGTGCTCATGGTCTTGATGGTGTCCTCGATGTTCACGCTGGGGAGGTTTATCTGAACACTGGGAACATTTCTGGTAATTGACAAAATATTAGACTTATTATTGGCTATCACATTTCAGCAAATAACATAAAATTGGAAGAATTTCACTCAGCTATCATTTCAAGCTTGGTTTATGCAGTTTGTTACAGTCATTGACTGGATGGAGCATATATTTATCCTATATCCCTTGCTCTAAAACGTCACACCACATGGGATCCAGTCACTAAATGTTTAGATCAGAATGCACAATCAGATGCAGAAGAAGTTCTCAACCCCCATGACTTCCTTTTGTTGAAGATAATATTATTTTCTTCACACTACATATGTTTACAATGTATTGATTCAAGAAAATACATAATATGTAAATTTCAGACTTTACTTATGTAATCTATTTAAGATGTTAAGTATGATTATCTTTCCGCATGTTCTCTTCCCCTTACTTTTACCTCCACCTTTTCTTTATTTACAATTCAATTGCATATTGATATTTTCTGTCTTATATACTACTTAATATTGCAATTTCTCAACTGCATTGTTTTTATCATAAATAAACTTCTCTTTAAAACTTAAAAAAGAATGTGGTTAGCCGTTCTCTGACTGGAAAAGAAGGAATCTACAGGAGAGGGTTCAAATAATTGTTAGATGCCCCTGCTTACTTCCCAGTTGCCATCTATGGAAATTTTGCATCAAGAAACTAAGCATACATCAGAGAGTTGAGACAGCGACGCACTTATTACTGATATCTAGTGGGACAGGCCCCATCAGAAGTTCGAAAACTTTGCAGGGCCATCTAGCCCTTCACGTTTCCACTGTTTATACACCGAATACCATTCAACTTGGCCCTTTAATCACAGCAAGCAGAAAAGCATGACAAAAATGCATTTAGACTCCCAGTGTATTGTGGATGCGAATACAGGGCTCTTTCAATTACCGATGCACGGCCAGCCAGTGTTTCCCGCCTCATTATTCCACGCGCTCGATTCTGTGTCGACTCTGAACAAGCACTAATGTCAGCCCCACTGAGTGATGGCTTTGAAGCCAGGGTCTGCCTGAGAGAGAATGCGCGCGCGGCATTGAAAGCTTATTACAGCTTTCAGAAATACATTACGCTTCTTGATCTTGCGCCCATGCGACCGCCTGAAATAATTTCCCACACAAAAATTACATAATATTTCACTTAAAATACTTTCACCTAATACTTATAAACGCATTTTATTTGGAAGTTACAACGACGTTTTGTAATCCAGGACCTTAGGCCTTTTATTTCGTAGTTTTGTCTTCAATGCTTGGTGTTTAATTCGTTTTTTTAATGGATTTTGCAGTGCGGTGCTGGCCCTCCTCTTGGGCTATTATCATATCAATTTAGGTAATTCAAAGAAAAATCAGAAGTTAAAATGAAGAAATGCTGACAATATTCAAAGCATAGGTTTCACTGGTCTCATGCAATCCAACAAGAAAATAGCCGAATAAACCATGGTGCCCTCCACAGAAGTGAACCTTGACCCTCAGTGGGATTCTGGTTCTTTTCCATAGCTTCTCTTTATGAACCCTCCCCCCATGATTTTAGGTCGACTTGTTCCTCAACACGGTCATGTAAAAAATGCAGCATAATAACATATTATATGGGGACGCCTACTTTTATTTAGAAAATGCCAATCTAAATTCAGCTCTATTCTTTTTTGAAGGCAGACCCTTTTGGGTGTACCTTTCAGCAATGACAATGCTATCTTAGCCCCTTTATCTCCATTTCCATTTATTTATTTCTCTGTCTCTCAGTGATGCCCTAATACTGTGTACTGTCATAATTGCATCTCTCTTTTGAGCAAACCTGAGTGTAGGAATTGCAGCAAAGTCAACCAAACAGGAGTTTAGGCCTCATAACCTTAGCTGTACCCCATTAAAATATGGCTTTCAAATGCTTTATTCCTTTTTCTGCCTCGTGGGAGCTGTTTGTATCCATCATTGGTTTCCAAACTCAGGGGCATATTCACAAGGAGCTATCACCGAATTAACGGCACTTTATCGCAGCCAAAGTCGTGATAAATTTACCTCCCCATTCACAAGCCGGTGTTAACAGCCCACAGCACCAGTTTACCCGCGATAGCAGCCGCAAAAAACATCGCCACAGAGGACCCCCGCAAATATCGCTAATGAGATGCAGAGTAGGCGTTCCCGTGCCAAAAGCCGAGACATTCACAACGACCAGCCACATCGGCGATAAAAACACAAAACAGTCGATAAGGCGCGTTAGTACCAGGAAATTTACACCTACTCTGACCTGGTGTAAAGTCGGATGGCAGCCAGCACCACAAAAGGGAGCACAGCCCAGGGCCACAACCGAAGGGCAACAGATGCCATGGAGCCACTCATCATGCGGCCCGGACACCCAAGAGGGCCACAACACCCACCGCCACCACCCCAGGACCCCAACCCACACCAGGAACACCCCCCCCCCATGGACCACCACAGAGGCAGCGCAGACAAAGACAGCGGACCCCCAGGAAGCTTACCAGCCTCACAGACCCAACATCTGACAATGTCACCGTCCACCACAGGCTGAAAGTGACAAACATCCTATGCATCCTGACCATCATCGCCTAACAGGCCTATGGCACCAACACAGCGGACAACCAACATTCCACCCCACACAAAGATGCTGGCTTGGCTGCACCTGTTGGCCCCTGGTACCCCCCAACCAACACCCACCAGAGTCGGAGGAGTCTCACAGGCAGCCACATCCAAGTCCCCTACACCTGTCCTGGACATCACCATCACCCTGGCACCCCAGTCCCCATACGTACAACACAATGCGCAGGATCCGCTGGAGACCAAGCAAGGACCATACGCCCAAGCAGGATGCACGCACGTGATGGGGGCAATACACAGCACACATGTACTACCTGTGCCCCCTGGTGACACAGCACACAATCACCGCAACAGGAAGCACACGTCTCACATCAATGTGCAGGCAATAACAGAACACCGTGGAACCCCCAACAATGTCGCCTTCAAATACACAGCCAGTGTGCATGATACCTTCATCCTCCGACAGTCCATCATCAACCAGCTTTCCCAGGATGGCAACAAGGGAAATGCACAGCCCCTTGGCAATATCCAAATGAACACCCCACACACCTCAGCTCCACAACCATGCAACTCACACCTCTGGCAATGCACACGTCACAAAATCACATACAACAGGCACAACAACATGCCCACCCACCAAACACGACAGAACAACTTACAATGTTGACATGTGCAAGCCCTGAACATGAGCCAGCAACGGCATGGCATCACAGCCACATAATAGCCGAATGTGTGGAGAGGTGGCAACCAGGCATGTGTGAAGGATGCAGTAGAACTATGATTGGGAAAGTACACAATGCCATGGGTGGCGGAGATGTGCTGGACACACCACAGTATGCAGAACACACCCCTATCCATGGCGACATACACCGCTGGTGTATGGAGTGTAGTGGACAGTGGACGCCACCATGTCACCCCAGCCAGTGGGGGACCTCGTGGAAATGTTGCCTGTTACGCCCCCCCTAAGCGTCAACGGAGTGGGATGGCCCGGCGTACGCCACGCCAGCGTAGGGGTGTGAAAAAAAGCACGTAGGCCTGGCCGTGGTCCTCTTCCGGAAAGACCCACGTCTCTGCCAGGGCGGCGCCTCCCACCCCGCCATGAGGCCGACGCCGTCCTCGTGAGCGGAGTTGCCAGCGATGCTGTGCGCCTGCCAGACCCCGGCACGCTGGATCACGAACCCGTCAGGCCCGCCCCTGCGCAGCCAGGCAACACTGATCACCTGCCGACACCGGCGTGTGTCAAGGAGGGCCCACCACGTGTCGGCGCAAGCTCCAAGCCCGAGTCCCGCGACCTTGGCAGCCACCTCAGACCATCACGGCCTCCACGACACAGGCCCGCTTTATTCCTTTCTCATTGACGTACTCCACTGCCGCCTTAGGCCTACTCTTCGGACCAGTAGGTCCCATATGTGTAACTGTGTCCTGAGTCATGAATGGCAGTGACCCCAAATCCGGGCCAGCGGCCACAGCACCAGACCCCCCCGATCAGTGAGGCATAGTTCCATATGGGCTTCTTGCGACACGTGGTGCCACTAACCCTGTTCAACGCCAGCCGGCTACACGTGGGGCCACTGAACCTGAACTACGCAGGCCGGTGGGGCCATCCAACCTATGCCGGCGACACTCGGTGAATGGGCCGTGCTGAGCGCTGCCTCAGGCCTACACCACGGCCAGGTAGGTCACACATTTGGAACTGAGTCTTGATTACACCATGGCAGTGACCGGATGTCTACTGCAGGGGTGATATCACTAAACTCCCTGCTTTCAGTGAAGCAAACGAATGCATCACAGGCACACGACACATGTCTGTGGGCCCATGCTGACCGCTGCCTCCGGCCTACACTGCGGTCCAGTAGGTCACATAGCCTTGATTTGGCAATGTTGGAGTTCACATCTGTGTACCGGCATCATCGCAGACTGCATCCCCTCTCAGCACCTGTGCCACTAAGTGTGTTCCCCGACATTCATGGACACTCACTGGTCGCACATTGGTGGCGTTTGAGTCTATGGACTAGGGGCTAGTTTTCATCTTCATGTAGCTGATACCGAATTGTTGGTGGAAACGAGGGTTGCACTTTCCACTCCTCCATTTGCTGCTTCCAGATAACATCAGACCTTCCGCATCATGCCCTGGAGGACACCTTCCACTGTCCCCTGAAACCCTCCGCAACATACACCTCGGACATTGATGGGAACCCGCTCAGGTCGCATGGCCCATCTGACTGCACCGCAAGTCACCGTCCCGTGGCTGGGTGCCTGTGCCGGCCGCAGTGCATCCGGGGCCACTAACTCTGTGCTGCTCAGGCCTGGGACCCCTCCTTCTGGGACATTGAATGGCCTCTGTATCAATGGTCTGGGGGTCATCAACACCATGTGTCTGTGGCCCTGCGCTGTCCGCATCCTCCGGCCTCAACTGCGGGCCACCAGGGCCCACACAAAGCATTGAGTCTTGACCGGCCCGGACGTCGCATCACCGCAGGAGGCACACGCCACCACCGCAAGGAGCACCTCCAACCGCCATCTGCCAGAGTCGAAACGGTGGTCCTGACAGACCTACGGAGTTGCTCAGACCTTTCGTGGATGCCATCATCGGCCTGATACCCTGCTCAGCACTTCAGGTGCCAGTGACTCAGTGCACCGCAAGCCATTGTCCGTTACTGATTGAGTTTTGTGCTGTTGTGAGGTTGCGCAGCAATGTCACCTCATGCAGTGGGGAAGACCTGGGACCATGATGAGGAGGATGTGTCAAGTGTGCGGACGGGAGAAGGCACAGACAATGGGAGGGCAGGTGGCAACAGCCCCAAGGCAGGAATGCAGACTGGTGGTGGTAGTCAAGCTACACACCCGGATCTAATACTGGGTATTGCGCTGTGGACTCCGGATGCAACTGTCACCTCAGGCAGTGTGGGAGACCTGGGACGTTGATGAGGAAGTTGATGCAGGTGTAACACACCCCACTGCATCTGCATCAGGACTAACCCGAAGGGACACAATCCTAGCAATTTCTTCACATGAGCGCGCTCTTCTCTAGTGCCCCTACCTCAGTGCACTGCAACTCACGGAACCTCCTGACTGAATATTGGGTGACCTCTGTCCTTGCTCCGGATCCCTCCCTGTTGCTCTGCATTTGCCTCTGTTATGCTGGTGTTTTCTGTTTCCATTACACTGGTGTCCACTGTTCAGGTTGTTGGCAGCACCAAGCACTCCGTGCGGGCTGGCTTATACTCACCCCACACACATCCAGCACAGGCATCACCATACATGTGGCCCTGCCAATAAAAGGGCCGGGCGCACGTGCCTGTAGCCAGTTCAACATGATATGTGCATGTGTCCCTGTGGTCTTGTTGTATGCAGGGGGGCCCTGGGCCCTAAGATATTACATTGTGCTGTGTACAGCGGTTGCAGACATGTCACCGAAGGCAGCGGGCTGGAACCTGGACATGTAGCTTTCTCGTCACCCACTCAATTCATAAGGGGAGTGGACTGTGCCGTCGTACGCAGAGCCAACGTGGGTGTGTGACTGATATGTGCGTGCCCCTGGGCGTGGTTCTGTACTGGGTATGTGCATCTGCATGTGTCTCTGTGGAGGTGTGGGTCTCCTTTGTGGGGTGTAGGTGGTCCCTGAAGGGTACTGGACACCCACGTATGTGTTCTAGTTCGCATTCCATGTGTTCGGCAACACCCTCACCTGTTGGGCCACCTCATTTTGGCGTTCTGCGTTTGGCGTTGGGGTGCCATGTGTGGGTCGGTGAAGTGTTGTGAGGCAGCCGTGATTGCGGGTGCTTCATGCTGTGTGGTCTGTTGCAGGGGCTGGGTTCTCCTCTGAGTAGCTTGTCTGCCCTGGTCCTGGTGGTGGGTTGTGTGGGATGTCCATGGGCTGTTGTAGGGCGTTGGTGTCGGGGGTGTGGTGTTCGTCTCGGGCATCACTGATGCGTTGTCTGTTCTGACCTGCTGGAGGTGTTGTTTGTCCCTCTGCATTGTGAAGGGGAGGTGCATGTTGGCATTGTGTTGGCACCTTGTTCTTGTCGACATGCAGACTGTGTGACAATGTACATTGTGACTGTTTGGGCAGTGGTGGCTATTTGAGTTGGGACAGTGTACATTTGGCCTACATGGCTGATGTGGGGTTGTAGGGGTAGATATGCATCTCACAGTTCCCTGCTCTGTCCAATGTGATTGTTCTGTTTCTGCGCCTGGGCGGACCCAGTTGTGTCCCCTGTTCTACAGTGTGGGTGTTGCACTTTGTGCCACATTGTCATGGTATGTGCTGTGATTGCTATGTGTGTGTGCTGCAGTGTGCCACGGGGATGGGGGACATGTCCCTGGGTAATTGTGGGTGTGCAGTGTGCTACACCTCATTGTGCATGTGTGGCATTGTGCCCATCACCCCCCGTCCCCCCAGTCCCTGTTGGATCCTCACCCTGTTGTTGTTGTGTCGGGTCCTCTCGAGCTGTGTCCGGACTCCCTACTCCTTGCCCCGTCTCCACACTGATGACTGTGGCCTGGGTTTCCTCCAGCTCCTCCTGTGGCACTGGACTGCCACCTCCTGTCGCCGTTGCTGCCTTCCTGTTGGCAGCGGGTTTGTACCTGGTTTAGGTTGTCATGTCCTGCCGGCGCCTCTTGGCCTCCGGGATTGGCCTCCTGGGCACTCCGACTGCATTCCAGGTGGTCTGCTTGTGGGTCAGTTGCTGGTAGTGTTCTGTGCCTCCGTGGCGCTGGTCTTGTTTTCCTGCGGGCTGCACACCGTCTTCCTCTCCCTTTTCTCCTTGGCCTTCCCCGACCCCGTTGTTCCTTGCTGGTGGTCTGTGGGGGTTGTGGGGTTCGCGTTGTCCTCTGCGCTGAGTCAGGGTACATCCATGTTGCTGCGTGCTTTGGCTTGTTTCTGGTGTGTTGTTTCTGTGGTTTTTATGGTGCAATTTCCCGCCAGACGCGTGGGATTTGCAGGCCTGTGGCTACTTTTCGCTACTTTTTGTACCGCGATTGGCCTCCTCGCATGATTTCTCGCGTTTCGCGTTTTCTCGGCGTGGCATTGATTTTCACACTGACATTTGACACGTTATCTGGTGGCTTTCGCATGCTACCGCCTTGTTGTGAATTCCACGTTGGCACGGGGTTGTTTTCCCGAGATAGGCTGCGATAATGTAAGTTGCGTTACGCTACTCTTGCGGTAGTTATCACACGTTCTTGTGAATACACCCCTCAGAGTTTTCATTCTAAAGGCAAGAGATGAGTATCAAATGCAAATACATATATTACTACTACTCCCAGCAGCAATAAACACAGAACCGTGAACATCACCTAGTCATGGTATATACAGTGACGTAACACAAAATGATGTCCCCCTCGCAGAATGTGATGAGGAGCCCTGGGTCTCCCATATCTCACAGGTATTCATTAGTCTTGGACTTAATGGGGGGGCCCTGCAGGCTGGGGTCCCGTTGCCGCAGAAGCTGCAGGGGTTACGTTACAGCCCTGGGTATATAAGTCAGGCCTGAGCATTGTTACACCACTTTGTTATGGTATAAAAGACAGCAACCTTGCTAGTGACATTCTCGTTATTATGTGGTCTCAGGCAAAGCATTTGAGCAAAACAGCACATGGGAGCCACCAGCATCAAACCAACACTCAGTCAAGAGCACAGCATGCACAAGCATCCAATCAGGGGAACACCCCATAAAATGTATTGAGTTAAGGAAACCTCATGCAAAAAGTATCTGCATCAGAGAACATGTGCTCAGGGCCGGACTGGCCGTAGCGGGCACCGGGCTTTTCCCCGGTGGGATGCCAGGGTGGGGGCCGGTTTTAGGACCCTTGGGGGATGTTTTTGTTACCGGGGGCCGGCAATATCGGCCCCCTGTAACAAAATCAACCGAAACCGGCCCTAGAACACAGCTCGGCCGCACCCCCCTCCTTCCCCCAGGGGGGCCAGCGGAGCACTGTGCCAGGGCCGGTTTTGGTTCCCAGTCCGGCCCTGCATGTGCTGGGAGGCAATCCAGGGTGCAGAGGATGATGACAAAACCCATCAATAAGAAACATCCACCAAGAAGAAACTGGGCTGAAAGACTGAAAGAACTGAAGAGAAGATCTCAAAGAATCTGCAAGACAAGAGGAGGTGAAAGGAACCACTGCAAAAAGATCACCAGCTGGAAGAAAGTGAGACAATTGTACTACTGGATATGGACACCAACAATATTGTGGTACAGGAATATCAAGGACAGAATATTGAGGGACTTAATATAGTTAAAGATAAATGCATATAGGCAAGTACAGAATTACTATTCCTTACTCCACATCTATGTACCCTGAAGAAATATGTACTGTATAGGAACACATATGTAGAATTAGGTAGAGAAAATCTTGACTTGCCTGTCAATATTTTTTTCGATATTTTGTCTTTGTTATTCTAGAGAGACCAAAAATTAAATATATACATACACAAACATTTCCAAAAATATATAATTTCATGTATGATAACTAAAACGTTGGTAAAGTACATGGAGGGGGGGTGAGAAAAGTATATGTAATATATTTACTTATTTATTTTACTATTTGTTAAAGGCACATTCACACCACAGGCCATCCTGGTGCTTAAAGACAGCTTGCCTGCTGGGTGCCAGACAGAGAGAGACAGTTAACAGAAAAAGTGAGTTTTCAAACATTTTCAGAAATGTAAATGATTTCAAACCTGGCATAAAAGCAACATGGGGAGCAGTACATGATTTGGGGTCAAAATGACAGAACGCAAGACAACTCATCCTATCCTGCTTGACCCTGAGCATGTGGGACAGATACTTTGTAGTGCAGTTCAATTTTTTTAAGGGCACATATTTCAAGAACTTGTTCTTGAGTACAGACTTGTCAGCATCATAGACAATGTTTTGCATAATGTGCAAAAGTTCAAATAGCACCTTTTGCTTCACTAGAAGTCACTGAATTTTTTTCCTAGCTTCAGAATTCAGCTGACATATCCTAAGCCCAGTGACTACTCTGAGGGCTAGGCTTTGAATCCCTTGACATCTTCTGAATGAAGACTCTAAAAACTTCAATTAAAGCCACCACAGTAGTCTAATCTTGTCAGAATACCTGCAGAAATAGTGCTTGTGTGTTATTCTGTAGGAAGTAAGGAGAGAACATTCCTTAACAGGTGGAGGATCAGGAAGCAGCAGGAGGTGATGGTAATGCTCTGCAGGCTAATAGAAAGATTGCCATCAATCCAGAACCCAAGCAATATTATCTTGGGGACAGGTAGAGGTGATGAGCTGGGCAAAGCAGGCCAGCTCTTGTCCTGCCAACGGTGTGTATGATTTCCAGGAAGAACCGTTCAAAATTACCATTGCTTTTAGGGAAATCCTCTGGGCATAACTCACGCACTTGACTGCCTTGCAGTTATGATGTCTGAATAAATTCCCACCTAATGTTTTTAATGTGCATTAATAACTATTTAAAAAGTGACGTGTAGAATTAATGAAATATAATTTAGTTATATTTTAGTATAACTTACTGTTTAATTCATTTTGAAATTCAGAATAGGCTATTACAAAATTGTATAATTAAATAATAAATATGTACTATTTTAATATATTTCTTTAACATTAAATTACATGTATTTATATGTTTACCTATTTTAAATAATTTATCATTTTTCAACATTATTTCCTATGCAGTTTTATCTTAATTCCCAATCTTCATTTTTTTCTAAGGGAGGTCATTGTGGCCACATGAGGTGCTGGACTTACTACTGTTTTTGTCTATTTATTAATACTCACACTCAGATTTTGTGAACTAGCAAAAGTAGTAAAATATTCAAAAGTGTCAATTGCTCAAAGTTCCAAAATAGCAAAGATACTCAAAAGAGTAAGTTACGTTTGTGAACCATGCCCTTAGTGATGTTCTTAAAAGTTAAAAGTAATTATTTTGTAATTCCTTTCTAAAATGTCCTCACTCATTCCCTGATGCACTCATCCACCTTATCAAGTGAGGTTATCTTTTACCACTTTTAACCATATGCTAGAGGAGGAGATAATAAAGTTATCTTTAAGGAATTAAAGATGTAAGTTGAATCAGTTTTCTAGAGCACGTCCTACATTGAATGAGAGAAAGTTTCTGCGTAAATGGAGCGACGATCAAAACCCTCACCCTGACAGGCAACATCACAGCTTCTCTCACATTTAGGACCTGATTCCGATCTCGCTAGGAAAGCCCTCCGTACGGCTTGGATCCAGAGGGCTTTCCAAGCGAAACGTGCTCTGGGAGTCTGAATGAGCGAGTACGATGCAGCCGTATGCGTATGGACTCGGTTCGCTCAGATTCCCATTGAAGTCTATGGGAGCCTGTGTACAGACGAGTACACAGGCTCCCATAGCAAAAAGGGATGGGTGGGGAAAAGCGTACACCCTGTGGCGGGCAACCCATGGTGTCCACCACACTGTGCATGCCTGGATTGTGTGGACACATGGGCACACCCCCGTGACAGACTCGGAAGGTCCTGGGTGAAGGGGAGCCTGCTACGGCCCCTCTGAAGTACGATTCCGACAGCCGTCTCGTCTCGCTGAGACTGAGGCAAAGCGGCTGTCCGAATCGTGCATTGTACTCGCTCGGTCAGAATTCGGCTCCATAGCGTGGCACGATTTGGCTATGAACGAGACATACAGACAGGTTTGGGTCTCGGAAACAATTCGGTCGGCGCGTACGCGATCTTCGCATCGTACTTGGTCGTTCGGACCTGTGTACGATTCGGTCGTAAACAAGGGCTACGAATCGGATCTGGGAAAGCCAAATCCGATTCGGAGGCCTTCCGAATGACATCAGAATCGGGCCCTTAGTTGTCCTCTAAACCGAGCCCACCCCTTTCATCACTCAGAATTCAAACAACCGGGCCACATCTTTGATTATAATTCTTCATTCACCCTCAAATAGACACTCTGGTTAGAGGTGCCAACGAGCATCTCTTTACACTCTGTAAAATTATCCCTCTCTGAAAACCTTCCCCTGGGTTGAATTACTAAGCTAAGTTGTCAATTGGGACTTGGACTCTTTGCTGTACGGACTTTAAAAGCTCAAAACTGAAGTATCAAGAAATCTTCTAAAATTCTTAATTGCTAAACCAGCAACAAAAGTACTTTACTGGCCCCCAGGAAACTAAAGAATTAAATTGAATAGGCTGCTTTAGGAACAAGGTCTGTTGGAAGATAGGCCAAACAGGTTTACAAAAGCTAGCCCCATGCTACACTCCTTCCCTAAAACCTTCAATCAGCATCTCTGCATCTGATTCCACAGCGACTCGTCATCTGGCAGAAATCTGACAGACACACTCGAGGTACTAAACTATGTAAAACTTTCGATTCCCAACTTATAACTCAACCAAAATACCACCGATTGAGAACGTCCTACAGAAATTGTTGGTCTGAGGTCTACTGTACAAGTAAGTTAGCAAAGGATACAGTATACTAAACTCTAAAGTCTAGCCCCCTACTCGATCATCCTCCGTACTCTTTTGCTTTTCTCTTTTACTTCTATACACCTCATCAGTAGGAAATTATCATAAACTAACATCCAGCATTTTATAAAGCTCTTAATGTTGTTCCTCTATTCCCCTGAAAAATGAGTCATGCTTCGTATCCTGAGTCATGGTCGTGTAATGCTGAGACAATTAACGCTCCAAATTATGAATGACTCTTATTCCATATTTCTCTTGATATTTTTGCTCTTGTCATCTCTTGCTAAATTATTTTTCTTTTCGTTTTCTTTCTTTCCAATTCCTCCTCATGTTTGCCAACCTCATCTCGAGTCAGCCTTGAAAAGTTGGAACAAGACCCGCGAAACACCTGTTGATTATAATTGTGGTTCTGAGTGTACATTATATTTACAAAATGCTCTATTTTTAGACAATTCACACATGATTTAAGTGCGTATATGAAAATTGGCTTTACTCTTGTGTATAGAACCTGGAATCAAAAGTTTTATGTAATGAATATAATAATGATCATAAAATGTGTCCGTTATGTTGGGTGTCTCACATTTTTGGTTTTTGGATACTTTTGTGCCTCCTTAAACTCATGCCTGAAATCGAAAGTGGAAATACTGGAAAATGCAGCCAGGACCACTTGACTCCGGGTCTTAGGGCCTTCTTTCCAGTAGCTGTAGGGGGGCACCTTTTGAATGATCCAGTGTTATCTGCATTCTAAGGTAATTGTGACAGATTCCCATGAACCAGCGTCTGGTACCAGATATTCATGGTTTCCAACAAAGAGCTTATTGGCTGTGGGCTCTGGAGAAGGCACACTCTTGACAGAACTTGTGACTTCTGACCAGTGCAACGGGATAATCAGAACAACTACAGTTATAAGGAGAGCCATGTGATGTAAGGCGGAAGAACCTGTGGTGTTCACAATTCACAGCGAAGAAATGAAACATTGCGCTATCGCCGTCCGTTATTCACTGTGCAGCATTCCAGTAGCTCCACAAAAGAGTGCATACTCATACAACCAAAGCCACATTTATCAAACTTTCACGCAGCGCAGCCAGCCTCCTTGAGCACTGCGTGAAAGGGAAAGGCCAGGAATGCACCGTATTTAACATTACACAGCGTATTACTGTCCTTTCCTTGCGCTGGTGCACAAACTTCAGCCTAGCGGCAACTCAGGCACCCTTGCACAATCACCACGGTGCAAGGGTGAATGCATTGCAGACAGGATTGTTTTTGTGCAGGAAGGGGCACCTTCCTGCACAAAAACAATCCTTTGAGACATTTTCCTCTTGGAGGAAAAAACGAGGAGAAATAAAGATATTTCTCCTCATTATGCCTCACCTGGGGAGGCGTAGCATTTTGACAGATTCCCAGGTCTGCCACTAATGGTAAACTGGGAATGCGGCAAAATCCATGAGTGGATACACCCATGCTCTACCCATGAAATGCCTCCCTGTGGCAGAGTAATGCAGCGCAGCAATTTGCGCTGTGTTGCGTTACTATAGATGTATCAAGTCACCGATGACCACACCAAGTGGCTTTGCATGGCTTGGTAAATTTTACTTCGTAGTTGCGTCGCCGTTGCGCCCCTTTGTGTGGCGCAAGGGTGGCGCAGCTGAATGATAAATATCCCCCTCAATGTACCAAGCCAATGATGTAGCAAATAGACCAGTGTCTGGAGGAAGCTGACCCAAATCATATTTTTTTTTTGTGCTTATGACGTTAGCTCTGGCAAGCAGCTAAAGCTGTCTGTAAACAGACATAATGGGTTGTAGCTGAATGCTTTTCTATGAGGACGTATGAGCATAGTGTTGAATAGTAGCAAGAGGATGCTCTCACCGAGCTGCCATCTTGCCCACTTTCAACATACATCCTCGTGGAGTGGAAGTACCACGTTATCTTCATTTTAGTCTTCTAAGGAAATTATTAAAAACATAGAAAGGCTTCCTAGTACACTTAGGCACATAGTATAGTGCCAATGATTTGCTGAGCTGAAAAACCTACATGTCTTGAAGTGATCTAATTTTTCGTCTGAAAGGGTGAAATCAAGAAACATGTGCCATATAAATATTTCTGCTAATGCCTGTCTTTCTGATGAAAATTGATAACATTGATCAGGAAGGTGAGTTGGTGAATTTCATTTTAAATCCACACCCTTACACTGAAGACTGATTGTGCTGCTGTGCAAAGTGTGATGAGCCATATTGCCATGTCTATACAATAGGGAGAAATAGTGAAAGATGATAAAACATACTCTTGTAAAAGCATGAGGATAAAACATACTCTTGTAAAAGCATGAGGATAAAACATATTCTTGTAAAAGCATGAGGATAAAACATACTCTTGTAAAAGCATGAGGATAAAACATACTCTTGTAAAAGCATGAGGATAAAACATATTCTTGTAAAAGCATGAGGATAAAACATACTCTTGTAAAAGCATGAGGATAAAACATATTCTTGTAAAAGCATGAGGATAAAACATACTCTTGTAAAAGCATGAGGATAAAACATATTCTTGTAAAAGCATGAGGATAAAACATACTCTTGTAAAAGCATGAGGATAAAACATATTCTTGTAAAAGCATGAGGATAAAACATACTCTTGTAAAAGCATAAGGAAAATGAAGTCCACACACAAACCGCTCGGTTGCAACCAAAAAACACTTAGCGGGAAGCACTGCTCTGTAATAATTAGCTATGGTGATGTGTTAAATCTCTTGGGTATCCCCCAAGATACTTAGCTATCTGACATCATCTAAGTTAATTAATAGTACTAAATTAGTAAGATCTGTGGGGCATATTAGCAAGGGCACTATCGCCGCTTTAGCGGCACTTTTTGCCGCTAAAGCGGCGATATTTATATCGCCCTATCAGCAAACTGTCTCTAACAGCAGTTAGCGACAGTTTGCGGGCATTAGCGCCCGTTTTTACCGCTTTGCATGTCAGCGATATTTATCGCTAATGACATGCAAAGTGGGCGTTCCCGACGAACAAACCTGGGAAACACTCGCTAACAGGCCTATCGCCTATTAGCAAGGTGGCCATGGCCCCAGTTAGCGACGTGAAAAGTCGCGCTAACCGGGGTCATCGCCATTTATTTAACACCTGCAATTAGCAGGTGTTAGCCATACCTAACATGGGGGGTGGATTATGCTGATACGACCACAGGGTCGTATCAGCAAGGTGTTCTCCCTTCTCCATGCAACATCGCTGGTTTTTCAGCGATGTTGGCCCATTTCCCCCGCTATCGCTGGAATATTCATCGCCATAGCGCTAATCGTTGCTAATACAGCGTTAGCGTGGCGATATATTCCAGCGATAGCCGGCGATAAAAAAAATCACGCTAAGCAGGGTTAGCGATGATTATCGCTTCTTCTTGCTAATATGCCCCTGTGTTTTTTACTGCTTAATTAGAGCTGCATCTCTGGTTAGAGCTTGTGGTGAACTAATTTACCTTGTTTTATCCGAACATGTTTCATCAGTATACACGTCTGCAAGGCTTTCTATAGCCGTTTGTACTGCAAAAGAGTTCACTGACAATTGGGGTGTATTTCCCTGTCATCATGGGCAGACCGTACAGAAGTAAACAAAGGCAAAAGCAATGCACATTGGCTCTATCATTCCCACGGGTGAAGTGATTTATTTCTATAGGTACTTTTCTTGGAAGACAGTCATGGTGGTATAAAGAAAAGAGATAAAAAAATGTTTTTTTTCTATTTTGTACAACAAACTTTGAGACAGATTTACTAACATTTTGTGAAGGTTTTGCATTACAAAATTGACGCAGACCTGCCCAAAATGTAATTTGCTGCATCTTTGAAGAGAGTGTGTGTGTGTGCGTGTGTGTGTCGGTGTGTATGCGCAAATGCAGACAGCATTTAGTATGGATGGCTGTGACCCAGTAGACGGTACTTGCCGCTAGGCATTTTTAATATTTTCAGTGCTTTTTCAGCTTAGGATCATATTGAGGGCGAGGTGCACTAAATTTGGGGTTCTTCTTACTAAAAACCCCATTCTCTGTCATAAGTGTAACCAGTGAAAATTGGTGTTATTGCACCACTGAGGGCTTTCTTTCCTCCTCATTGCACCACCACTTTAAGAATACCCTTCAAAACTGCCTTTCAAGCCTATTGCTTTTTATCCGAATTCTTCATCGAAATGTGCCGTAAAATGCACTGCTTTACTCTTTTTTTTAAAAAATTCTTGGGGGCTGCAGCATGTTTTTGGGGTAGTTGGGCACGATCACTTTGCTCACTTGATCAAAATCAGCAGTGAGGTGTACCCCTCATCACTTTAAAATTTCACAAGCCACCAATGGACAGTTTCTCAAATAGCTGCAGGTCAGTGGTTAACTTGTGCCAGTGGTAGCCAGTGGGGCTCACCAGCACTTATGTAAGGGAGCGGGGACTCTTTTGGTCCCTCAAGCAATGACTTATCTAACAACCTCCTGGATCAGCATGCCTGTTACTGCAGGGCCCAAGTCACTCATTGGTGGCAGCTGACCATGGACATCATTTAGGGGTCGCCAGTGGTTGCAGCTGCGATCCCTTTCTTGCCCCTTGCGACCCCTGGCTCTGCCTTTGCGACACCTGGCCACAATGGGTGGCAAAATCAGGGCCAAGAACACATGGGGCTTCACATTTCTTATTGTTTGCCTGTTTTTCATTATACTAATAGTGAATAATATTCTATTATTCACTGTTAGTGTAATAAAATATAGAGCAGACTTAGGACCTATGCTGGCAGCTCTGGGTAGTACAAATGGTTTATATGTATGTTGTATGCATGCTTGCGGGTGAGAGTGTATTTAAGTGAGATAGAGCATGCGTATGTGTGGGAAAATGTTTCTGTATGTGTAAGTATGTGTGTGTGAGTGATAGTGAATGAGTCAAGTGACAGGCAGTGAGTGAGATTCAGGCCAGATTTACTATTCTTTGATGCAAGCAATGCTGCACAAGGTTGCTGCACTGCCTTGCCTCAAAAGGGGGATAAAAAAATGCACCCTATCTAATAGGATAGGGCGCATTTTTCCTCTCCTAGTGCGCTGGTGCACTTTTAGCAGCCGTGTGCCAACACACATAGCCTTATGCCAGAGTGCAAGGTGTGTGCATTCTCAGAAGCATAGGTTTTATGCTGGAAAGGGTCCCTTCCAGTACAAAAACTATGCTTTAAAGTGTTTTCCACTTTGCATTGTGCTGCACAATACAGCACACATGCAGAGTTGGAAAACGAGAACAAATGAAAAAAACTCTCCTTGTGACGCCTGTCCCGAGGAGGAATACAATTTTGGGGCAAATTCCTCTCTACCAATGTTTGTAGATCGGGATTTGCGTCAAAACCTTAGTTGGTTGCATGGCATCTCCCATGCAACATCCATGGGACAACGCCTTGACACAAAATAATACATATGGCATATGGCAACTTTGCGTTACTTTGTGATACTATCCAAAGCAAATCCTCAATTTTTGTGATGCTAGGTCATGTGATATGCCTTCCAGAAAACAATTAGGGTCAGGGGTCATATGATGTAACTTCCTGTGATGCGGTTAATGTCAAAGGGTATGTGATGTCACTTCTGCTAACCCTAGCATTTTGGTGAATCGATGTCCATGCAGCTGACACCATTTTCATCTCGCCAGCATGGCCGTACTGGCCAGCCAGGAAAGTGGGCAACCCCACTTTTATCAATTTGGACACCATGAAGGAGCGGTCTGCAGAGGAGCACCCAGGAAGGGTCCTGCTGGAAGAAAACAAAAGCATACAGAGGAGGAATGGGAGGAAGGCTGTGAGAGAGGGTGTGCAGAAATGGGGGAAGGAAAGAAGTAGTGACACAAACAGATACGTCAGTGGGGTAAAGAAATTATAGTGGCAAGAAGCATGTTGCTCGGAAAGGGATGGAGAGAAAATGGAATGAGAGAGAGTTAAGGAAGTAAGAGTGAAGGAAAGGAAGAGTGAGGCGGAGGCAGTGGGAGTGAGAAAGAAAAAGGTGAAGATGAGAGGGAATGTGGTAAAGTGATGAGAAAAGATGGAAAATAAAAGAGAATAAGGGAACATGGAGGAAGAAGAGAAGGAGAGTGGGAGGGTGAGGTGCAAAATAGGAAGATGATGAGGAAAGAGGGGATGACGAGAAAAAGGCAAGGGAACTAAATGAAATTTGGCAATCAAGGGTGCAAAGTGAGGATAACAAGGGATAGTGAGGGCCAAAGCACAATCTTCAGCAGGAACCCACTATCATTGCACTTAAAGGGCTTTTTCATGTTATTGGTAGGCTGTTGTTTGTAGAAACTGAGTGAAGTAATCAAAAATTGAAAAAATATGTATTTGTTAGTTAAAGAATGAACTTATGCATGACCTAGGTTGTTTTAGATTTTTTAGGGAAATTGTGCTGAGAAATGCATCATTTTGCCACCATTCTCTCAAAATGACCTTAGACTGTGTGAGCCTGCAACTCTCCTGGAGAGGGTCAGAATTGCTTGTCACATCGCTAAAGTAGTGGAAAAGTTCATGAGTGCCCTTTCAAAGCCTAACGATTTTTAGAGAAATGAGTGAAAAGTCTTCTGCAAAATGCACTATGTGACTCATTTTTTTCAGAAATCCCCAGCTGGTGAACCGTGCTCCCAAACTGTTCTTCAAGAAGGAAAGCTTATTCACTTTGCTTGCATCCTGCTGTTGCTCGAATATGAATTTATCTTGAAAAAATACAGACAAGAGTTGTTTGGCAAAACAGGAACAGTTGGTTTAATTAAACGCTGAGGCCAGGAGTACAGCATACAGAAACGGGTCTGAGGACTGACTCAAAGTACAATTGTTTTGCACGTCTTTGTATACATTTCTTGAAGCATCATAAAACAATTAATAGATCCTGTTTGGGGAGAGGAATGCAGGCCTAGTCATGAAGCCATAAATTACTCCCAACTGATGACAAATGCAGGTGGGTCTCGACCTTGTGTGGACACAATGAGGGCCAGTGGGTAACATGTCCAGATGTCCGGCATGGGGAGTGTGTGATCATTACGTGTGCTGTGTGTGCTGTGTCCTGATTGGCTGATTGCTCCTAACTTCATGTGTCATCCAACTTTATTGTGTTTTGGGAACGCGCGCCCCTCCAGCCATGTACATTTTATAGGGGCCAATCTCCCCAGACCATTGTGATGTCACTGCCTATCTGTGGAACTAATCTGGGTCTTTCCTGTTCGCGTGTTTGTTCTGCTGGTTACGTGCCACCCCACCTTCAACTGTAAATCAGTAGCCTCAGGCCTAGGTCCTACGGCCTACCTGACCACGTATTTCTGACTCAGGGTTGATAGAGATGTCATAGCAGGAGATTTAAAAAATAGTGATTCGATTTCGTTTTTATGCATACATGTACCATTGCGTACATCAATATCAATTTTAGCACTGCAATTTATATAGTTAGCAGTCTCAATATTGGAAAGGAGTGGTATCAATGGTGGATCTGGCAGCGGCAGAGGTGCAGTTGGGTGGAAGCATCCTATAAAAAAGTTAGGGCAGCAGCACCTTTTTCTTTTTTTTTACAAATTAAACACTGGACTGCGGCAGATGACCATGTGTTTATCCATTATGATAATATTTTCATATAGTTGTATTGTTGTATTTATGTGGCTGAGGGTTTGCGCAAATGCCAGAAAGACAGTGAGATCACTTTTATTGATTCAATAAAGGTGAAAATATACTTATTGCAACTTCATTTTTCACAGAATGCAAAATAAATACATTTAAGATGAGATAAAATAAATAAGTATAAATACACATGGCAATGTAAAATATATAAATACCATATATCCAGAAGCCTTAAACATACATAAGCCACTGCGCGTCCTTAGCCCACCCCTTGGATCCAGCATGGACACATTTTTGCCAATGTTCGGGTTTTGGAGAGAGGCATGGGCAAGTTTAAATGTTATGTATAAATTCAAAATTAGACTGATATTAAAAACCCATTGTGCTTTAAAATGCCCTATTTTGCCTTCTTTCTCAAATGGTCCTTGTTGGAGAGCCATTAATACCCTATGTTAAAGGGTTAATTCATCCTTTCAAGTCTGAAACGCTACCCCTGGCTAAGTTTGAACTCATTTTCAGAAAATATACTAGATGAGAACCCAGCCAGGAGCCCCTGCGTAGTCCTGTATGATCAATATTAATGTTTGTTGTGAATTATGCCTGTACCCAAAGGCTCTCCCCTCCTCTCTCCTGAACTATTTTCAAAAAGGCCAGTGAAAACAGACTTGGACTAGCACCTTTCCTATGACCGTGTGCTTCCAAGATGCACAGCGCATTAATAAATGCAAAAATTACTAAAAACTGTTTCCCGTAAAATGTGTTACATTGAGCTTAAAGTTTCACAATATTGTACTCCAGTTATACGATAAGGAACGAGCCTTATAATATTAATAATTGACTACCTGGCCTCTTATGAATTTGTTACGTCTTTTGTGATCACAGATGTTACTGCCTAAGGAAAAACACATAATAAGACAGAGATTTGAAATCAGTGTACCACAAAACATACAGGGGCATATTCCCAAGGACTTATCGCTGAGTTAGCGGCACTTTATCGCAGCCAAAGTGGCGATAAATTTATCGTACCATTCACAAGTAGGTGGTAACAGCCGACAACACCAGTTTTCCTGCAATAGCAGCCGCAAAAAACATCACTACAAATGATACCGGCAACTAACGCTAATGATATGCAAAGTAGGCGTTCCCGTGCAAAAATCCGCGAAAACACCACTTCGCAACATTCTCAACGACCAGCCAGATCGGTGATAAGAATCAAAAACATGCGATAAGGCTCGTTAGCAGCAGGGATTTAACACCTGCTCTTACCTGGTGTTAAGTCGGATGACAACCTGCACCATGAAAGGGAGCCCAGCCCACAGCCACACCAGAAGAACAACAGATGCCATGGAGCTACTGATCATGCAGCTCGGAGCCCCAAGAGGGCCACCACACCCACCGCCACCACCTCCAGGTCCCCCACCCCCTCAGGACCCCTCCCCGGACTACCACCCCGGCAGTGGGGTATGTGACGTGCTAGGCCCCTTTGATTGGCAGGGTCACATGTCCTGTGACACCTGTGCTGGATGGGTGTGGTGTGGGTCTGAACGAGCCCTCAGGGAGTGGCTGTGGCATGCTGACGACTAGACCAGTGATCTGCAGATCACTACAGGGACGACCTGGGACATTTAGCGTTGTCGTCCCCCCCTGTAAGCGTAAGCAGAGTGGACTGGCCTGGCGTATGGCAGGCCAGCGTAGGGGTGGGAACACTGAACCCGGGGCTCTGGGCGTGCTCCGGTTCTGGGCTGGACATGGAAGTAACTGATGCATGTGTCCCTGTTGTAGTGACTACGCCACCCGGATCGCAATCGGCACTGTTGCACCCTGTCACTCAAGTTCCAAGACATGAGCAACATGGACGTCAGGGGGAATCTCTCACCCTACATTCAACCATACACACATACGTGAATGATCAAAGGCATGACACATCTGTGCGATTCTGAATGTTTAATTCACATCCAGTGGAGTGTTGCAGCTGGAGCAGTACAGGGCCATGCAAACCCCACTTCACATTATTGGCCCGTGGAGGGCCAGCCAGAGTCCTTCAGGGAATGACAAGTACATCGGAAGGGGAAGAGTTCCGTCCGCAGTCTGATCGCTGTGTCATTGGTAACCAAACAGGAGATGGCAGTCCATGTTGAGGTCCAAGGTGAGTGTCGTAGAGTGTATCGGGGGACAGTGGAAGGTGATGATGCAAAGGGCAGTACCAAGCAGAAACAGGCCATAAACCGGAGATGAATGCTACTGCCTCCTCCTTACCAGTAAGGTTGGTTCACCCGCATCTTCGTCCTCTGATGACACATGTGCCTCACACGTGGGTGGTGGTGGATTGCCTGCCGCACTGTGAGGCACTGAGACATCAGGGGGCGAAGATGTGGATGTAGAAGCTGCAGCAGCACTCATCTGAGCAAGGCCTTGAGGTAGCAATGCCATGACAATGTGCTGCAGGGCATTGAAGGCCCCAGCCACATCCCGCTGGTGTGCAGCCATGGCAGCTATCCTGTCCGCCGCCATCCGCACCATGTTCTCCGTGAGCCCCCGCATCTGTCCCAACTCCCGGCAGACATCACTGGAGCCACTCTGACTGGACAGTTGTTCTTGTCTCAGTATCATGACTCCAGCGATGTCAGCCATGGATCGCTGGAGAGCATGGAGTCGACTGACTGTGGGTATCCGTTAGGGACTGAAAGTGGTCCCTGATGGGAATCAGACGCCCATGTATGGCATCAAGTTTGGCTGCCATACAGTCGAACCCCACCCGCACTTGATCAGCCACCTTCTCCTGGCACTCCAACACACGGCGTTGGAAGGCCATGTGTTGTTTGTGGGGGTCCTGGGAGTCAGCCGTGGTGGTAGGTGCTACCTGCTGTGTGGTCTATGCAGGGGGTGGGGTTTCCTCGATGCAGCTGGGCTGCCCTGCTCCTGGGCGTGGGGTCCTGAGGGTGTCCATGAGCTGTTGGAGGGCGTCGGGGTCGATGGTGGTGTGGTCCTCTTCGTCATCAGTGAAGAGAGATTGGGTCTGCTTTGCAGGAGGTGTTGGTTCTCCCTCTGCAATGTGAAGGGTAGATGCAGTTTAACATTGTGTTCACATGTATGTTGACGCATTGTACAAATTTACATACAGACTGCATGACAATGTGCATTGTGACTGTTTGGGAGGAGCTGCCTATTTGATGCGGGACAGTGGACATTTCGACAACATCACGGATGTGTGTTTGTACTTGTACATTTTCATCCCACATTTCCCTGCTATGCCAAATGTGATTGGCCAGTTTCTACACACAAGCGGCACCACTTGGGTCCTCTGTTCTGTTGTGAACGTGTTGCAGTTCATACCACATTGTTGTCAATGTTGATATGCTCTGAATATTATGTGTGTGTGCTGCATTTTGGGAGACTCGCCCCTGCAGCTCTGATGTGGCTGGCCCTTATCCCTTTCAAGCGGTGTGCCTTGACTTCTGTGCTTCTACAGTGCTGAGATGTTGCATACTTGGGTAAATTGGGCTCTTGGTGGGAGTTGGGACTGTGGGGCATGGTTTGTCCGCAGGTGTGTTGTTGAGGTCAGGGGTTGTTTGTGCAGGTGGATGTGTCAGAGTGTGACCTGCTCCTTTACGGATGTGGTCCACACTCAGCCACCTCAGTGTCGTGGCGTGCAACATGTCATGGTATATTGACTGCAGCCATGCTATTCGTCATGCAGTGTCACTTGCATTGTCAGTGTGGCTCACTGACACACCGCTTTGCTGGGTTCGGCACATGTGCATGGGTTTGTTGTGAGATTAGTGATGTATGGGGAGCTCACCCTCTGTGCACATTGTGGACGGGGGCCCACTTGCTGTTTCTATGAATGCTGCAGTATGCCAAGGAGATCAGGGGCATGACCCAGAGTCATTGTGGGTGTGCAGTGTGCTATTCTTGATTGTGCATGTGTGCCATTGTGCCCATCTCCTCCCGTCCCCCCAGGCCCTGTTGGTTACTCACCCTGTTGCTGTTGTGTCCGGTCATGTTGAGCAGTGTCCGGTCCCCCAACTCCTGCCACCGTCTCCCCACTGATGACTGTGGACACCATTTCCTCCATGTCATCCAGCTCCTCCTGTGGCGCTGGACTCCCACCTCCAGTCTGCAGTTCTGCCTTCTGGTTGTTGGCGAGTTTCTGCTTGGTTTTGCGCTTGACATCATTCCAGCACCTCTTGACCTCTTCCATTGTCCTCCTCAGCACTCCAACTGCATTCACCTTGTCCACGATGGACTGCCATGTTGCATTTTTGGTTGCCAATGACACAGTGGAGGTGGCAAACAGTTGTTGATGGTGTTCTACCACCTCCGTGATCAGCATCCTGTTTTCCTGCGGACTGAACTTCGTCTTCCTCTTCTTCTTGTCCTTGCCCTTCCCTGTCCCCGGGGTCCCAGGCTGGACCTCCGTGGGGCTTGTGGGGTTCTGGCCGTCCTCTGTACCTGCTCCGGCTGCCTTCATTGTGCGTCGCTGTGGTTCGGTTTTTGTTTGTGTTTTTTTTTCTGCTTTTATGGTGATTTTTCCCGCCTGACAAAGTGTTATTTGCAGGCCTGCCGCTGCTTTTCGCCGATTGTCTTATCGCGATAGGGCCCATCGCAACTTTTTTCACGTTCGACTTTGGATTTTTATCGCCGTCCCGGTGAGTTACTCGCGGTCATTTTCCGCGTTATCGCGAAACTATCGCATGTTACCGCCGTGTTGGGAATACGACGTTAACACGGTGTTATTTTCCCGCGATAGACTGCGATGTGAGAAGTTGTGTTAAGCGAATTTGGCGATAGTTAACACACGTTCTTGAGAATATCCCCAGCTATGTTCACTGTCTAAAACATTTATTGACAATCAAGGCCAAAATAAACAAGGTATCATGAGATTGTTCGGAAAATACGAAACTTCATTCAGCCATTTACAAGAAGCTGCAGCGATAACCAAGGAAGTAGCACGCGTTCAATGTGCATACCTTCATCCTTCTTCAAATGCAGCATTTATCTTGTACACCATTAAATGTGAATATTACCCACTCCAAGTTTATATCTTTCAGCAAAACGAAATGCCAATAAAACCGATTTCCCCAAGAGGAAGAAACCATTGATCTGAAATAATACATCGCATTAGCAAAAAATGATGCTATAATTGCTCTGAGAGCTGTAAAATCTACTGGCAATGAAAGTTTCCCAATTGAATTCTACCGAATGTTTCATTATCTCTGTCAATTACTGATAGACGTGCCTTGCGGGCTTATTGTTGGCTCACTGATGACCTGTCTTTGAGATGTAGATCAGGCTATCTAAAGCTGATCTGCTCACTTCCATCGGTGTCAAATGCATATATTATAAAGAGAAAGCATCATTTACACTTAAGGCTTTAACTGTTACTATTATTATTCATGTATGTATGCATGTGGTATTTCTATAGTGTGAACCAAACAAAACGACAGGGGGCGCTGCAAAAGGTCAAGGACAAGCATTAGGTCAATGAGTAAGAGAAGAGGAAGCTGGGTTGTGTACAGCTACTGCATTGTGATGTAGTGTTCTTAAAGAAGTGTCTTCAACTCGTTTCTAATTTGGAGCAGCATTGGGACAGTGCTGATGAATACGGGATGTTGTTCCAGATCCTGGGTGCATAGATAGAAAATGCATGTTGTCTTCTTTTTTTCATTTTTCACACTTCTTAGTCTGCAGTCTGGTGGAGTCCTGCCTGTGTGTGCACAAGATCCGCAAGAGATGGTGAGCTTGTCCGCAAGATAATCAGGAATTCTGGATGAGGTGTGCTGCAGCATGTAAAATGTACTTAATGTGTGCCACTGTGCAGTCTGGAATTAATATTCATATTCACAATCTTAAAAGCGTTGTAATGGAAAATGATGTTCTTCTTAATAACGAGTTTTAATAGAATTATTTATGCAATGCAGAGATTAACTGAACAGAATGCTCAGAACGATAACATTAACTAATTCTCTTTGCCTATATTCTAAGCAATTCTTTGCCAGTATTATTAAGAGGCAGACAACATTTTTTTACATGCTTGTGTTTGGTGATATTAAGGGGATGAGTAATTACAGCCCTTTCCTTAACATGCTTTTCAGCAAAAAACAGCTGTTATTTTCCCTCCCTCTCCATTTTCAACCATCACTTTAGGCTGCAGCACAAAACTATTGTCAGTTATCAGCTATCAACCTAACTAAATGCATTAGCAAAATATTATTACAACAGACTATTTCCTTGAATTATTTAGACACCTAATTGTTGTAAAATGGCCCTCTCTGAAGGGTCACCCCAAACTGTTTGCCTTCCTCCACCTCTTTTTCTGACCTCGGTTTTGTTGACTTTAGGACTCTGAGCACTTTACCACTGCTGACCAGTGCTCAAGTGTATGTGCTTCTCTCCTAAACATGGTTGCATTTGGTATATCCACAATTGGGATATTTAATGTATCTGTAAGTCCCTAGTAGATTGCACTACCAGTGCCCAGGGCCTGTAAATTAAATACTACTAGTGGGCCTGCATCAGTGATTGTGCTACCCACACAAGTAGCCCTTTAAACATCTCAGGCCTGCCGCTGCAGAGCCTCTGTGTGCAGTTCTACTGCCATTTTGCTTGGCAATTAAAACCCTTTGCCAAACCTTAAACTTCCCTATTATTCACATAAGTCACCCCATAAAGTAGGCCTTAGGTAGCCCATAGGGCAGGATGCTGTGTAAGTAAACAGTAGGACATGTTCTTTCAGGTTTCCCATGTCCTGGCAGCGAAAAACACCCAGATTTATTTTTCACTACTGTGAGGCCTACTCCTCTCATAGGTTGACATTGGCAATTCCTTAATACACTTGTAAGCTGTAATTCCTGATTATAAAGTAGTAGCCCTGTCATGTTTTATATGTTTGGACTGGTAATGATAAATCGTCTTTACTGGTAAAGTTGGATTTACCATTGCTATTCTAGAAATACCACTTTTAGAAAGTTGTCATGTCTCTGCTCTCAAAGCTCTGTTTTCCTGTAGCCTGTCTCCAATATACGTCTATGGTGGGTGACAGCCACACACAAAGGAAGGTTAGGTGTGTCTGAGTACCCATCTGCATCCTGATGACTCCTCCTGTGCAGGATGGGAGGGAGGAGCTGACACTTATACCGGAATAGGCAGTGTCCTATCCCCACACAAAGGGTTGAATACCCACCACAGCCAGCCAGGAGCCAGAACTGGGAAGAAAGGACTTTTGTGCACTCCAAAGACCCTTCTTTGAAGTCACCCCCATTTTAAAGGCACAACTGGGTATAAGTACTAGGTCTCTCACTCCAGCAAATCAGACACTTCTGGACCTGTAAAGAACCTCTGGCAGAAGGGCTGCTGTGCTGCTATAAGGAATATCACTCTGCTGGAGTGCTCGCCTGGAAGGGTTGCTTTTCTGCTGTGCTGCTCTGCTGCCTGCTGCTCTCTGACTCTGCTGAGGGAGAGCTAGACTCTGCCTTGAACCCAGAGTGATCTCCAAGGGTTTGCTGGATTGCCTCCTGTTTCTGAGACTCAGGAATATCCTGTGCCTAGTCCATTGGAAGTGGACCCAGGTGCTTGCTACAGTTGAACTGATGCATCCTCTGCTTGCGTAAAGCAGAACCAATGCATCACCCCTGTCACCCCTGTTGTGGGAGTAGAACTGGCGCATCACACTTGGAACCAGCGCATCGCCTCCAGAAACCGACGCATCAGAACAGCGCTTCACCGCCGCAGCAATGTGGGGAGATCGACGCATCCCTTCAACTGCACGAAGAAACCCGGGGCATCACACTCAGAACAAACGCCTCTCTGCTTCGGCGCTTCATCTTTGGAACCAACGCATCGCCACCACCGTGTGAAGAAAATCGACGCATCACCTCGACTTCACAATCGACACCGATGAATTTTTCAGCTGCACCCTGCATCCTGCTGTTGCGACCAGGATCAAGGTACTTTGTTCAGTAGGCCTATATGTCTAAATAAATCCCTAGGTCTCACCCCAAAGAATGTAGAGGGCAATTATTGCAACAGCTTAGTGACATTAGAGAAGTACTCTGCAGGAGATTTCACCAATCTTGTAGACAATGGCTGTTCAAACTCATTGTCCTAGTTGATTGTACTTCTTCCTAAACAAACTAACTTGATCCCAGATTTCCTACTGTTGTCTTGCAAATTTATGGCAAGCTTGATGCTTATAGATTGAGGATTATAGATAATAAATGACTCTGTGCTAGGCACAGGTGTAACACGTTTGAAAGTAGCAAGTGTCAAGATTTAAAGTCTGACCAACTTCAACGTCTTTATTAATTCACACAAGAAAGTTTTCAATACCCTGTAATTCGATATTTTCATAGTCTTGAGGCTAATCTTTGATATTCTTGGAAGAAAACTCTCTTCTGCAAATAGTGGAAAGGTATAATATGGATAGCCCCACAAAACGAAAAATAGAGATAACTGAATAAAAGAGATTAACAAGGTATAAAAAACTTGCGTGAATATGTAAACAAGCGAGTGTATAAGACGATATTCTACAAGGCCATATTTGTATTTTTTATAGGTTGATATTAGTTCCTGCTTCAAGAAATATCATCCGGTTACATATAAAATCATTAAACCTGATATGTATCCAGTTTTTTTTAAATCAGGTGAGCCAATTATATTAGTTAGCCAGTAAAACAGGTAAATCTTATTATAGGAATGTGTTTAACTTTAGATATTAAATGAAGTTTTTGATAATTGTGTCTTTTTAAATTAAATTAATGGATACTCGGGGCCTGATTCTGATGCGGTTAGGAAAGCATTACCACCTAGGGCCTGATTCTGATGCGGTTAGGAAGGCCTCCTAATGGCATTTGCTCCTTCCAAATCGGATCGGGAACGTGTCTTCCCGACCCAGGGCCCAATTATGATGCGGTTAGGAACATATGCTCCCATTGAAGTCAATGAGAGTCCAACCAAATCGTATCTGGAAGCATCCGGATGCATCGTACTCCGTCGGTCGGACTCTCCCGATCCGAGTGGGTCGGAAACCATTTCCAAACCGATTCCGTCGGGGAGCTTTCCAACCCGCATCAGAATCAGGCCCTCTGTGTGTGAGTATTTAAGGGTGAAGCTCTAAACATCCAGACAAATATTTAACACACTGTGTGAGTTGAGTTTTGAAAATTGGTTTTATTGATAGCCATTGGGTGTAAGATCAGTAGTTGTCTTGACTTTTAATCCTCATTATTTGATAATAATGAAGAATAGAGAATGTAACATAAGGCACTTTTGTGATGGTATTTGAAATTCATGAGCTCGCATGGCCTGTTTTCTAGTGTTGAAGGATGTGTGCACCCTATGGCCATCCCTTACACTTAACTGATATCCATTTCCTTTTACCTACCATTGATAATATCTTTGGAGGACTTTTCAAGATAATTTTTCTCATATTTTTCATGACCATTGTGATTTCTGCGCAAAATAAAACAGCTAAATATGTTTTGTGTTCTACGTTGTGTAATGTTTGTTTTTAGGCATGCATAAAGTTTATTGATGATTGTATGTTGTAACCATACAACTTGAAAAATGTGGCAGGTTAAAATGTTATGTCCTTAGGAAGGTGGACTGAATCAATATCGTCCACTGAAAATCATCAACGAATATCAAGGACTCATTTCTTGTCTTACATTTCGTTCTTTTGGAAACATAAATATGCATTCAGTACCACATGATTAGTTAGAAGAGAGAGTCCACATTCACACATGATTGAATGAGTCTTTAAGTAATCTTCCTTTTGTTATGTTTAAAAAAATAATGTTTGTACTATCGATGTAATTGAAGTTTTGTGTTTTATATTAATAAATGAATTACTTTTGTATGTTTTTTTATATTTGTGTGTTTTCACAGTTTGCACATCTTCAATATGTATGAATTCAATTAGTCAAATGAGCCAACTATGGGAGTAAGATAAGCGTAGAACGCACAGAGACGCACGCCATACACAGACATAGGGAAATATGAGGTCTGAGAATTTACGTTTGGGTACAGTAAAACATTATATGTGCACATAATCATGTTCCACTAACACACTTTACAAACACATATGAACAGGCTTCTCATGCACACAAATATATGATCCGGCTTTACTCCTGACCCACGCATTGTATATATATTTTTTTGTTTATTGATTGATTGATTGATTCAATCATTCATTGTATTTACTTCTTCTCTATTGCAAGAGCTGTGATATTTTCCATCATGCCAATAACCTTTCCTACCACTTTACCCCTCAGTATCACCTAAAACACAGTATGTAACTAAGGATTTCAGCCCCAGTATATAGCTTCATTTATGATAGTTGAAAAGAGAGAAGAAAAATTAATTGACTGAAAGTGCTTCAAAGCACTTCAACTATTCCTGGCCTGAAACCAACTTAATGGTTGTAAAGTTAGGTTTATTAAGACACGTCCATATAAAAGTACCACATATAATCCAAATAAAGAACCATACTCCAATCATTATCATGTAAAAGTCACTTCTTGAAGCATTTTCTAAACATTCACGCAGCAACAGCAACTAGAGTAGTTTCACACATTAAAACAACAAATAAAAAGCTTCTGAAATGGGCACACAGTTTTTTTAAACTCACATACAAGCCTATGAACATTAACTGGAATAAATTCCTTAGCCTTTCAGCCAGAAGACCTACTGCTACATTCTTATTAACAGAATTCTTCTATGACGGCTAGATCAAAACATAATCAACAAATAATTTTCAGATCCAAACTTTAGCAGTGTTCTAGTGTTTTCTTTCCAGTTATGTGTGCCCTATCACTAACAAATGACAACTGCTTTCTAACCTTCTAAATTTTACTATTCACTATATGATAAGTATCACAAACCCAATTTTTCATTTCATGCAAAACTCCATATTTAGCAAGCAAATTCTTTACATAAACTTCTGTATGAATATTAAAATCAAATCAAATCAAATCCAGCTTTATTCGATTGCTATTTCATACAATCATAAAAGCACAATTAAAAAACATATGTATATAGTTAAAAACAGCAAACATCATATATATACAGTGCTAATTCCATTCAATGTACAGTAAGTAAAAAATCATTAAAACTAAAAAAGAAGCTAAAAGAAAGAAATAGCAAGAAAAGCTGGGGTCATACAGTATTTAAATTCATTAACACTACAACAATACCTTTGTGTTGCCATATGACCGTTAGATTTGAATTATCATCTTTTTCCTGAGGTTAATTACCTGCTTTAAAAACATTGCTATCTTCCACATAATATGTACATTCTCTAAGAATTGTAGAGCAATGAATGCTGGCCTACATTGTCTAATCCCCATACTTTTAAAATAGGAAGAATCCACTCCTTTCTCTGTACTTTATAAAATTTACAGAACAGTAGCACATGTATGGTGGATTGCTCTGAGCGATTATCACATGTACATGTATGAATATTCAATTTTTAGACTCAAGAAAATTTCTCAAACATCACTATCAACAGTTTAGCCTATCTTGTTTATTACACCCATAATAAACATAACTCCTAGGATTTCTGAATTTATTTTCAACAGTCTCAGGGGCCGATTCCGATCTCGGCCGGTAGGGCTCCGAATCGGATTCGGCTTTACCGGATCCGATTCGGAGCCCTATTTCCCGACCGATTCGTACGCGCGTCCGGGCGAGCGAGTAAGATGCGAAATCGCCGACCGACTCGGTCCGGGCGTCCCGACCGCTCTGACCGACTCGTTCCCGGGTCTAACCGCACCGACCGACTCGCTCGGACTCCGACTCGCACCGCGCAATGGAGACGTTCCCCGGCCGGGCAGTACGATGCGGCGCCGCGAGCAGTCCGACCGAGCCGCGCACTCCGGCTCGAAAGAGCTGTCGGAGCCGTACTTTGGGGGTCCGTGTCGGACCCCCTGTATGCGTAGCCATGCGAGTCGCACACAGGGGGGACCCATGGGTCCCCCCTACCTGTGCGTGTACGGCGCGAATCGCTTCGCCATGTACACGCTGTAGGGGGCGCCCTTGTCCGCCTCGCACCCATTGAGTCAATGGCAGCCCGCGCACGCGTTGTACGGCAGGCTCCCATTGACTTCACTGGAGTCCGACCGACCGAGTCCGATGGCATACGTGCGCATCGTACTCGTTCGGTCGGGCTGCACGGCTCCGATTCGGTCGGAAATCTCTCCGGGTCCGGCTCGGTCGGAGAGATTTCCGGCCCGAATCGGAATCGGCCCCTATGTCTTAGCTCTAACTTTAAGGCCTCCACATAAACAGTGACAGGTATTCACAGCAATGTCTTTTGATATTTAGGCTTCAATGTCTTTGTAGGGATTTTTATATTTCAAAATGAGAATAGGAGCACTACAAAACATAATGAGAGCTATCATCTGTTTACACACATTTAAAACTAGTTTGAGTGTAAGACCTCCATATTAACATTTACGTCTACGCGCAACTTTAGAAGCAGCCAAGGCACTCTTACATAGCTTGTTAAGATCACTTCATTTAAAGGAAGCCTCAAAAGTTGCACTCAGTTATTTATAACTTTTAGTGGTAGTAAGTATTGTATCACCTAGCTTTCATGCAAATTTAAACACTTTTCTACCAAACTGCATCATCTAATACAGTGTACATCTAGTGTCATACATTGATGTTGCAAACCTACCACTATTTGATCTAGTACAACCAAATCCTTAGAGTGTAATAAAACACTCACTGGTTAAACATCTAGGCTTGGTGATTATTGTTAACTTTTAAAAAAATGGCTGGGCGGTAGAGGTAAACAACAAAGAAGCTAAATACAGCCTTGCTTCAGTTCATTACATATTTCCTATTGTTCAGAAAGTTTACCTCTCAAATCTGATCAAACGTTACCCTAATTCTGTTCTTTAAGTTCTGTTATGTGTACACCATACCATAGCTAACAAGCCATCAGCTATTCTCAATTCTTCAACATCTCCTAGAGCAGAGTAAGGCCCACACAATCAGCTCCTGCATGGAAGTGCATAAACATGCAAAATGGTTGGCTTTGTTTCCAGATGTATTTGATAAATAATTCAGAGCAAATATGTGACCTTTTCTGCATAATCCTAGCCTAAATCTGTTTACCCAAAGTGGATCAGTTGCTTTGTTGAAGCTCAGTCTTCTAAGATTTTTAAAACAAGCCTAGACTACAATTTAGCTACAAAGTCCAATAAGCAAATCAAACAATAGTTTGAAGGGTCACTTGTATTATCCTTTAAAAAACATAATAGTGGGCTTAATAATACCTCTCCTGTAGGTGGCTAGGATTTCACCCATTCTAATTATCTATTTAAGAAAGGGGTATGAATTCTGAGACGATAAGACTGGACTAATCCTAAAAATTAGAAGTAGGAATGCCATTGGGCGAATCAAATCCCAGCACTGGTGCTTCTTAATAACAATTAAAGCATCAAATTCATTGGTAAGGCATCTTTTGTGTTAATAATGCTGCCCATGATATGCTATGCTTTAAGTTAAACCCTCCTTCCTCTTTGTGTAAGAAAGGTCGTTATAATGTTGCAGTGCATTTTGGGACATCAGTAACTTTCTGGTGTCTGTTGTTCAGACAGAATTTCTAAATACATTTGGTATATAATCATTTTCTTTACAATTGGTTTACCCATGAAAACACTGAATGCAAGCTTCATTGTGCAGCTATGTTTGGCAAACCTATCAATACAATTGTAATGCTAAATGGGAGATGATCACAGCCTAGCTAAGCACTGACATAAAAATCTGTTACCTATTAATTCATTTTGTAGCTATCATTTAATAGATACTCTATAGAATAATTATGCCAACCCCTTGTACATTTGATTAGGGGTTGCTGGTCACCTCCATCTTTATAATTAAGTACAGAAACACCTACCAAACTTGCTCAAGATAATAACGAATCCTTTACACAAATGCTATTACTCCTTTTCCCTTCTTAAAGGGAGTGTGCATTTCCTATCCAGAATAAAGACACTACAAATATATTCCATCGTACCATCAATCTTAGAATAAAAATCACCCCCTACTACAATACCCAACTCATGTTGCTCCTGCCTGTTATGACCTAACTTGGCCAATTTATTGCTCAAAAATGTCCTAAGCATTATAAATATTGTCATTAGGTAGGAAGACCACATTAAAGATAACCATTTTTCTAATTTTCAAAAAATAAAAATTTTGCAGTTTGCAAATTATTAGTAGATAATTCAATGTCAATATACCAAAAGTTCATTTTATCATTTATCCCCACTGCCAGTTCACTGGAAGGTCTACCTTATTACTTCATAGGCACATCATTTTTGGCTAAAAGTCATAACTGCAGAGTAATGCAAAGGGGCAACAGGCAGTTTCCTATTACAAAATAATCAGTGAATAGATAAATTCAGTTGTATCAGTTTTATCCACCTTACAAAACCAAAATTGTTCCAGGAAATAATTAATCGAATCGTCAGCCCGTGTGAACGTTCAGGATAAATGAGACTTTGAGAGAGCTAAATGAAACTCTTAACATTTACTAGAGAACCATTCATTCAAAGTAATTTTTTCTGAATTAGGGTCACTGGCACATCTAACATATCATTAAAATATTGAAAATTTTCCACACCAACATGAAGTCTATTGTTAACAATGTTAGCATTTCTTATTTCTACTGTAGAATGTTGACCATTCTGCTGTACATGTTTTAAGAATTTTTTGAGATTTTCTGTCCATATATAAATTTGTGGTTTGATATCTCCCCTGACCAATAGCGCAGGCTGGGGCAGTAATTATTATCTTTGAGCTCATAAGGTTTAATTCTTCCTTTTCTGCAACAATGAACTCCCCAATCAATGGGGAATAAAACAAAAGGACAGTTATTTCATTTATTTTGGAGATCAGATTTACTATTATTACCCCAAAGTAAGAAATGTTGTGAAAATTGTCGGACTCTGGTGGGTCAGATTTAAAATTCTTTATATCTTTAATCAAGGAAGTGGCTTTGCTTGGTTTTGGGTCAATCTGTGCAGACTTTTTGGAGAAATTCGTTTTTGAAAAGAGTCCTGGTCTGAGCATGAGGAGCATACATTTTAGAGTTTTCTGGGCTATTAAGTTGAGGACCTCTGCAGACCTAAACATTTAAAAAGAAATACTCAAAACTGAATGACCAATAGAGCTTTTCTCAGCCATTCAGCCTTTTCAGGATCGTGGACCTACCATCGGATGTGAAAAACCGCAATGGCCTGATTTGCTTGCTGCAACTTAGTGGAAAAATGTTGCAGCCGCAATTACCGGACAAAAAACTAATAAGGCAGGGTGAGTGCATACTGACTTCCAAGCCCCTGTTCAAGGGCCCCAAAGGGATTTTCCCTGCTATTAATATGCAAAAATGCTGATTTTGCTGCTATGTTTGGCAATCAAGCTTCAACAACCCATGTTGGCCTTTGAGCACAGTCTGGATCTGAAACTGGATCCCCGGACCCGAGGGAAGGTTGTGCATGGGTACATGTCTATGAGCGTTTGGGGGTTAGATGGAGGGTCAATCTGTAGGTCAGACCCTGGGGCTTTTAATCGCCTCGCATGGCTTTTGACGATATGCAGCAGGGTTTAGTTGCCCACTGTTGATTAGTCGCAGGGCTAAGTCTTGAGGGTTGTGCACAGAGTTTGGCTTTGGGTCATGCCCTGTGGTCAATCATTGCTATGTTGCACAAAAGAGGGTATCCACCTATGGACATTCCTCTACAGAAGGTTTGACCAGAGGCCAGTCACTTTAGCCAACTCCCATGGAGAGCTGACGGAGGGGCTTGCTCATAGGCCACCATTCAACTCCCAAAGCTTTGGGCAGTGGAGATTTGCAGCCCCGGGTGGACTGTGCACTGGGCTGGCCGAAGGTCACCGTCCACTGGATGTGGCAGAAGGATGTGCACTTTAGAGGTTCACTGCCAATGGCAGGTTAGGGCCCTGGCAGGAGGACAAGCCCTGCCAATAACCACTGCTGTGCACTGTCAATGACAATACACAGCGGGGTTGTCTGGTTGTCGGTTGAGTGTAGGGCTTGTTCAGAAACTAGGCTTACGTTCCTCCCCTGTGATTGAAGCCACACGGAGTAAGGGTTGGGCACCCATGGTGAATTGTGCTTGAGGACTAGACAGATGCCAACTCCCACTGCACATGGCCCAAGGCTGTACATAGTGGGGGGGTTGGCCTCCAATGATGGGTTGGGTGCCGGACTCTGACTGGTGGCCATGCCCTGTCATCAGCCCCTACTGCTTATATTCGCAACAGGGGTTGGCTGCCTGAGGTTGGTTGGGTACACTATTATAAAAAAGGGGGTAACCCTGTATTACTCAGAATCTGGGTAATCAATGCAGTTATAAACAAGAAATGATTCTGTAGGATATATTTTAAGAATCTACTACTTGAAACTTAAGGGAGAGGCCTGAAGAGGATCATATTCCTAATTCATCAAAAGTAAATACAGTACACATGCAGTGGAACTGGTCCACACTAGTTGGACAATATATTGTATTAATCTGTCCGAAATAGATGGCACAATAACAAGGTGGGTGTCCTACAATTCAAAATATGTGCAGAGGCAAAGGGCTTGTGAGGGGGAAAGTAGGGTAAAAATGAAATACATTTTGGGAAGCCTGTTGACCCCTCCCATAGAGATTTAATTCATCTTTAGGCCTCTTCTATTTGTCCTGGATGGAGTACCCTCGTGTATTGTCCTAAAGAAGACCCAGCCTACCTCAAATTAATATACAACAGGTTGAAAAGCCAACAACTGTTATTAACAACATTGATTTCCTTGTAGGCACGTGGTGTCTGTTTGGGAGGTGCCTGCTCCCGGGTTCCTCTCTGTTGGAAGTGCCATATTGCAAGGGCTATCGCCCTATTTATGATTAGTTAATGTTTTAACCTTTCTCACGTTTATTTTAACTTTGCATTTCAGTTCCAGAATTACTTCCAGCACCGGGTGCTGGAAGTTGGGGTCGCTGGACTTCAGTTCAATATTTTCTTTACTCCACTGTTCTTAAAACCGTAGGGCCTCATTTTTGGGTTTTCTGCCGTAGGGCAGCGCAGCAGGCCTTGCTTCTGTGCTGCTCTACAGCAGAAGAAAAGGGCAGGAATGTGCTGTATCTATTAGATACGGCACATTCCTGTCCTTTTCCCCTGCACTGGCACACAATGTGCTGCCGTGCGCAAATGCAGGCACCTTTGCACCATGGTGCAAGGGTGCCTGCGTTGCGGGGATGATTATGCACAAAAACAATCACAAGAGGCTTTTTTTTCTTTCTATGTGTGCAGCAGAATTCAGCACACATAGAAAGAGGAACCCATGGAATGCTCCTTTCATGCATTTTTTCTGCGTGACAGGGGCAAATATTTATAAGCCCATGAAAAGCCACGTAACGCGGCTTTACATGGCCTTATAAATATGCCAATGACACATTGCACCACCAGAAGGTCAAAAAAAGTGATGTTCCAGCGGCGCAAAAGTGCCAGTAGTGCTGCCTTGCTCTTGGTGTGCAGCCATGGCCTTGGCCACGTCCCTTTATGTTGGGCATGAAAAAGTGTGCCAAAGGCAAGCCCGTCCATGCCTGGACAGTGCCATGCACCAGAACCCCTGGCCCTTTTACCCCACAGGCATACTCAAAAGAGCAACTTCTCATGCTAAACACACCAGGTAGGAACATCTCCTGCAATATTTTCAATTTGGAGAGTGATACCGTATGCTTAGACTGCAAATACTGCCACTTTGGTTGCACCATAGACCTAGCACCCATATTGGCTACGCCGGACAAACTTACGTGTTCCTCCCCCAAGCTAGGACAGCAGAAAACCTGGAAGGCTCAGACAAACCGTTGTCTTATTAAACACAGTTATGACTTTGCTGAATTCACTGACAATTACTCACCTGGCATAGTACTCATTAGAGAAACATGGGCTGATCAGACATGTGGCCCTGACTTGGCAGTCGCAATACCGAAGGGATTTGCCTTATTAAGGCTTGATCGCATGGAAAAAGGCAGGGTTGGGATGGTGCTTATACACCGCGACCACTTAAAAATCTCTATTGAGCAGACCTCTCAATGAAATTGTGAGGCTCTTCTTTTTAAATGTAAACCTTGCGACAAGGAAGAGTTCAATGGGCTTCTTATGTAATTACCCTTCCCCTGGTATAGCCCTAGAAGAACTCTGCTTCCACTAAATTGATGGAATTTCCTGAACTCAAGAAAGCTTCCTGGGGAGGAAGAAGTCTTTCTGTTGCCATTGTTAAACTGTGGAATAATCTCGATTTGTACCTCAAACCTCAACCCATCCTTCTGCATTTTAGGAAACAGCTCAAAACCTGGTTTTCCTCACATTCTCTGCCCCTATAGCAAATCCTTTCATTACCTGCACAGGCCTGTATTTCTGGCATCAATAAAGGACACTAGCGCCAAGACGCCTCAGGGCAATCAAGCGCTTTACAAAACATCAATATCAACAGTCATATGGCAACACTTGTTAAAATAATGTAGTTTGCTACTGCTACAAATCGGATTTTTCTTAAGTAGACATTGGGTTACTAGTTCATTTTTCTTCTTTTCAAGTTTACTTTTCTTTACCCATATATACACATACATACCTCTCTCAAGCGATACAATACGATGAAATTGAGGTTCAGCAGCAGCACTCCACGCATGCCCAACACATGCTTAACACAGCAGTCCATTGTAAAATTCATAAAGTGAGTGAATGAGTACAAAAAATCTTGGACACCTTCCACTGGACCATGGAGTTCTTAAAGCAGCCATGTTTCTTAAAGTGTCCAAGTGCATAGTCCCCCTTCCATGTTTATTAAACAACTAGATCACAGTCTGCTGGACTGGATCATAGAGGCTGCCATTTATAATAGGGACATGGTTATCTATTTTTAACCTAGTAATGGCAGTTATAAAAAGAGCCTTCTTTGATTTTTTTTAAATGACTTTTCATTTTGAAACTTTTATTTTTTGTAGATTAAACTACAAATAAAGGAAACCAGGGTGTTTGAACTTGGGAAGAGAAAAAAATAAACACTTCCTGCAAGTGGCCTGTTGAGTGAACTCATTGTTCCTCCTAGAAGTGGATCACCAATAGAGAGAACTTTTCTGCAGTCCAGAGCAAAAGCCCTGGCAAAGATCACAGTCCTTCTGTTGGGTGCTAGGACATCTACAGAAGTGAGCCTCCAGGAGCCACTATGTGCTAGAGAGCAGTGCTAGATGGAGACATCCTTTTTCCTCCTGCCTTCTCCTATTTGCAGCGTTCAACTAATGGGAATGGCATATGTTCAGGTGTTTGTCCATTCCTGAAGTACTGAAGGAGTATTTATTTCCCATTCTTCTGCTAAACTCTTCCTGACATATTTTACATGTCATCTTCTTTGCAGAGACCATCTTCTCGACACTTGGAATTGTGAAGAACTCCCAAACTATGGATTCTGGAGGGGCTCTGCTTTCTTCTTCCTCCTTTTCAGAGTGTTGAGGTTCAAAGTGATCTTCTCCTGATACCATTCTCTATTTTTTGAAATAATCCCCAAAAAAGAGGAAGTCCTAACAAAGTAAGGACAGATTGCACAAGGTGAGACCCAATTGATATCCAAATTACTCATACAGGAAATGGGACTGTAGTTACTTCCAATTGGATGAATAGACTCAAACCATCCAACAGATGTGGTTTAGCTGGGAGTCATTGGTACCACAGTATACTTTTTAGGTAACGCAGTACCGCAACACATAAAAATGCTGATTTTTTTTAATTAATAACCACAATACTTGCTAGCAAACTCCTAGGTTGAACTTCTGGGTCTTGTGGTATTACCGAGGGATGCAGAAAATAAAATAGAGGCCTTGTGGGAGCGATGCAGCACTCTAGTATTGCTAAGAAAAACTACCGAAAAAGTCAGCCCACTGTCATAAAAAACAAAGCAATTTCTTGAACACTATTAGCACATTGGTGTTTTATATAGGGAAATTGCTGTCCCAGAGAATACATCAGCATCATGGCTTCTTGAGAAATCAGATGATACCATTGTGCTGCTTTCAATATCTGGAGAAACACAACCGTCTAGGCCCATAAATGAATTTGTGATGTGGAAGTTTATTTTCCTATCCAGCTGGACAGAATAAAATGAATATTACATTGTCTAGAGGCACAACCCAGCTTCCAATCTCCTCTGCACCAACTAGAGGTTGTGTGCAGAAGGTATCAGGTTGGTTGCATGGAGAGGTATGGGCACAAGATCAGGCTGCAGGCCAGCCATTGTGTCTAACCCCCATTGTGCACAGCTTTATGCCATGTATAGTAGGTGTTCCACTTAAAGACTTTGGGGCCGATTCCGATCTCGGCCGGTAGGGCACCGAATCGGATTCGGCTTAACCGGATCCGATTCGGAGCCCTCTTTTCCGACCGATTCATACGTGCGTCCGGCCGAGCGAGTACGATGCGAGCGCACGCGAAATCGCCGACCGACTCGTTCCCGGGTCCGAAGCGCTCCGACCGACTCGCACGGACACGACTCGCACCGCGCAATGGAGACGTTCCCCAGCTGGGCAAGTACGATGCACGCCTCGAGCAGTCCGACCAACTCGCGCCGTCCGGCTCGAAAGAGCAGTCGGAGCCGGACTTTGTGTACGCGTAGCCGCGCGAGTCGCACACAGGGGGGACCCATGGGTCCCCCCTACCTGTGCATGTACGCCGCGAGTCGCATCGAGGTGTACCCACTGTAGGGGGCACCCTTGTTCGCCTCGCACCCATTGAGTCAATGGGAGCCCCCGTACGCGTTGTACGTCCGGCTCCCATTGACTTCAATGGGAGTCCGACCGAATCGAGTTCGATTGCATGCGTGCACATCGTACTCGTTCGGTCGGACTGCCAGAGTCCGATTCGGTCGGAAATCTCTCCGGGTCCGGCTCGGTCGGAGTGATTTCCGGCCTGAATCGGAATCGGCCCCTGTGTTGTTACACTTACTATTTTTAGAATATGAAAAAGGAAACAGGAATTGCCTAAAAAAAAACTGGTTAAAGTGACATTATAGTTAGGTATGGTAATAAGATGGTAAGTTACGTGAATAAACCCCCCATAAATCACTGAAAAACAAAGGTTAAAGTAACATTAAAGTTAGGTGACAGAATCAGAGAATACCTAGGGGCCAATTCCGATTCAGGCCGGAAATCACTCCGACCGAGCCGGACCCGGAGAGATTTCCGACCGAATCGAACTCTAGCAGCCCGATCGAACGAGTACGATGCGTACGCATGCAATCGGACTCGATTCGGTCGGACTCCCATTGAAGTCAATGGGAGCCGGTCGTACAACGCGTACGTGGGCTCCCATTGACTCAATGGGTGCGAGGCGAACAAGGACGCCCCCTACAGTGGGTACGTGTCGATGCGACTCGCGCCATACATGCACACAGGTAGGGGACCCATGGGTCCCCCTGTGTGCGACTCACGCGGCTACGCGTACAGGGGGGTCCGACACGGACCCCCAAAGTTTGGCTCCGACTGCCCTTTGGAGCCGGACGGCGCGAGTCGGTCGGACTGCTCGAGTCGCGCATCGTACTTGCCCGGCCGGGGAACGTCTCCATTGCGCGGTGCGAGTCGTGTCCGTGCGAGTCGGTCGGAGCAGTTCGGACACGCGAACGAGTCGGTCGGCGATTTCACGTGCGCTCGCATCGTACTCGCTCGCCCGGACGCACGTTCGAATCTGTCAGGAAAGAGGGCTCCGAATCGGATCCGGTTAAGCCGAATCCGATTCGGTGCCCTACCGGCCGAGATCGGAATTGGCCCCCTAATGTTTAAAAACCCTAACACCAACCAAATTCACCAGTTGTAGTTTAGTCAACAAACTATAACTTACGCGCCTGTCATGCACTTCTTAAGACCTCACATACTATATCACTCATAACATCAGTGATGTTATCACCGATGAGATCTCAAATGACATCATTAATGATATCACTGATGACAAACATCATCCATGAAAAGCTAATATTGCAGAAATATTGAAAACATATTTATTCAATTGAACAACAAATTGCCTTGATTCTGATAGTTGATACAATGAGCCTACTATAACACCACTAAAACACTCACACAGACCTACAGGACCCTATGTGAACTAATGGGAGGCCGGAAGAAAAGTAGCATGACCATGACAAAAGATGACGAAAAATCAATAAAATGATTTAGAAAAATATCTGGGGCCCACCCAGGGATTATGAGACTGATAAGAGAGACAGGGTCATACTGGCAAACATTACAAAAATTAGTTTTAAAAAATGATCATGGCCTGCAGCTTCCAACCAGACCGCAAGCACAAAAACACAAAAGAAAGTCAAAACCAAAAAAATTAAAAATTAGCAAACATATCTATGGCCTCCAAAAGAGGCGTAATGTACAACACTGGCAGGAGGAGTCTTTTAAACTTCACAGAAAATGATTAGTAATCAACTGTCTCTCTATCTCTCTATCTCACATACACACACATTTGACAAAATAAGGAATAGGAAGGCTGGGAGGAAAGGAAATGGCTGCATCTCTGGCCGCAGGAGTAAATCAACAACCAACAAACACTTGCAGCCACAAAATCCCTCACATACAGGATGCTTTTAAGGCCATAGTCAGGCTGCTAAAACATTTCTAGCAAACTAACAGCAGTGAAAATATGAAAAAATAAATAACTGAGAAAAACATTAATGGCCTACAGCATACCATAAAACACCAAAACATAATAAGAAATCTGGCCAAAAAAACACAGGTACAAGGAGGAACATTTTCCCCAAGGCCTCCTCGACTGCAAAATGCTCAATGCTGTTGCACTCTTGTCCCTTACTCCCCTCTTAGTCGTGCTCTGCAAACCATAGTCCAGGCTCCAGGTGTTCCAGGAAAAAAATTAAAAAAATGTAAAAGGGAGGTAGAATTGGTGATGCCTGACCTCCCTTAAACATCGCAAACACAAGGAGACGATGGACGGAGCGCTGAAACTTTTCAGACACTCCCCTATTCACAGATCTGGATTGAATCCATCATCGTTCTTTAGATCACTTCGCCACTCCAGTTCAGACACAGCTACATGCAAATCAGTCTTCACCCTGTGCCTCATGGGAACAGTCCAGCCCCAACTGCCATGCCATGTTTTACCTGGACCGGAAACAAGCATCCTAGGACTGATTTCGGGGTAACAACCCTCATCAGCCAGGCTAGCTTGAATACAGTGGCAAAGTGAGCAAGGGACCCATGTCTGGGCATACCCTGCCAACATAGGGGCCGATTCCGATCTCGGTCGGAGGCGCACCCAATACCATTCGGTCGGGAAAAAAGCCATGCGAAAGCCTGTTTCCCGACCGATCCGTACAGCACACCGAACGAGCAAGTACGATGCGCACAACAGCAAAGAATCCGGCCGAGCCGTACTCACCCAAACCAGGTCCTGTTCTCCGACCGAGGCGAATCCGGAAACGCCGAATCTAGTCGCACGGAAGGAAAAATGCAGCCCCGTCCGGCCGGACAAGTACGATGCGCTTTCCGTACGCGCCGAACCCGTCGCTACACACGGCACGTCAAAGCATCCGGGAGAGGCGCACATAAGCTCCGATTCGCGCCACAACACGATCCACGGCTCCGAGACGAACACGGCAGCGACGAGGACGACGCGAAGCGACGAGGACGAGGCGAAGCGACGAGGAAGAGGCGAAGCGACGAGGACGACGCGAAGCAACGAGAAGGACGAACGACACGAACCAACCATGAATCCCTTCGTCCCGATCATACCAATATTCTACATTTACTACCGGAACAGGCACGGACGCGTACGGCGCAGAAGGTAAGCCAGACACCAACCACAAAACACATACAACACGTACACGACACATCACACACACACACAGGGATGCAGAATATACTTACACCAGCAACAGCAGCACCATAGGGGCGGGATGCCCATCACCAATGCCACATATGCACACAGGGGCCTGAATGCTACCACCACTACCACCCTCACCCAGGGGGGGCAGGATGCCTACCACTACTACCACCCTTAGCCAGGGGGGCAGGATGCTTACCACTACTACCACCCTCACCCAGGGGGGGCAGGATGCCTACCACTACTACCACCCTTAGCCAGGGGGGCAGGATGCTTACCACTACTACCACCCTCACCCAGGGGGGCAGGATGCCCACCACTACTACCACCCTCACCCAGGGGGGGCAGGATGCCTACCACTACTACCACCCTTAGCCAGGGGGGCAGGATGCTTACCACTACTACCACCCTTAGCCAGGGGGGCAGGATGCCTACCACTAGTACCACCCTCACCCAGGGGGCGGGATGCCTACCACTACTACCACCCTTAGCCAGGGGGGCAGGATGCCTACCACTACTACCACCCTCACCCAGGGGGCAGGATGCCCACCACTACTACCACCCTCACCCAGGGGGGCAGGATGCCTACCACTAGTACCACCCTCACCCAGGGGGCAGGATGCCTACCACTACTACCACCCTTAGCCAGGGGGGCAGGATGCCTACCACTACTACCACCCTCACCCAGGGGGGCAGGATGCCCACCACTACTACCACCCTCACCCAGGGGGGCAGGATGCCTACCACTACTACCACCCTTAGCCAGGGGGGCAGGATGCTTACCACTACTACCACCCTCACCCAGGGGGCAGGATGCCCACCACTACTACCACCCTCACCCAGGGGGCAGGATGCCTACCACTAGTACCACCCTCACCCAGGGGGGCAGGATGCCTACCACTAGTACCACCCTCACCCAGGGGGCAGGATGCCTACCACTACTACCACCCTCAGCCAGGGGGGCAGGATGCCCACCACTACTACCACCCTCACCCAGGGGGCAGGATGCCCACCACTACCACCCTCACCCAGGGGGCAGGATGCCCACCACTACTACCACCCTCACCCAGGGGGGCAGGATGCCTACCACTACTACCACCCTTAGCCAGGGGGGCAGGATGCCCACCACTACTACCACCCTCACCCAGGGGGGCAGGATGCCCACCACTACTACCACCCTCACCCAGGGGGGGCAGGATGCCTACCACTACTACCACCCTTAGCCAGGGGGGCAGGATGCTTAACACTACTACCACCCTCAGCCAGGGGGGGCAGGATGCCCACCACTACTACCACCCTCACCCAGGGGAGGCAGGATGCCTACCACTACTACCACCCTTAGCCAGGGGGGCAGGATGCTTACCACTACTACCACCCTCACCCAGGGGGGGCAGGATGCCCACCACTACTACCACCCTCACCCAGGGGGGCAGGATGCCCACCACTACTACCACCCTCACCCACGGGGGGCAGGATGCCTACCACTACTACCACCCTTAGCCAGGGGGGCAGGATGCTTACCACTACTACCACCCTTAGCCAGGGGGCAGGATGCCCACCACTACTACCACCCTCACCCAGGGGGGCAGGATGCCCACCACTACTACCACCCTCACCCAGGGGGGCAGGATGCCTACCACTAGTACCACCCTCACCCAGGGGGCAGGATGCCTACCACTAGTACCACCCTCACCCAGGGGGCAGGATGCCTACCACTACTACCACCCTCAGCCAGGGGGGCAGGATGCCCACCACTACTATCACCCTCACCCAGGGGGGCAGGATGCCTACCACCACTACCACCCCCACCCATAGGATGGACAATGCATGACACAACCAGCACACCACAACCTAGGAAATGCAAGAAGAAGACATCCCCCCAACACCATGACAAGCGTGTGTAGACTGTGTCAAATGCCTACAACACCTAACATGACTTCTAACATACAATGTGACCCCCTAGCACATGTGCCACACAAATATGTGTGTGGCACACACAACGCAAGCAGGCCATGACCATTGTGGCAATGGGGTCCAAACCCCCATCATCACAGTGACCAAAAGGCAAGTGTGGGGTCCATAGCTGCAGCACATTTTGAACATTGTGGCAATGGGGTCCAAACCCCCATCATCACAGTGACCAAAAGGCAAGTGTGGGGTCCATAGCTGCAGCACATCTTGAACATTGTGGCAATGGGGTCCAAACCCCCATCATCACAGTGACCAAAAGGCAAGTGTGGGGTCCATAGCTGCAGCACATTTTGAACATTGTGGCAATGGGGTCCAAACCCCCATCATCACAGTGACCAAAAGGCAAGTGTGGGGTCCATAGCTGCAGCACATCTTGAACATTGTGGCAATGGGGTCCAAACCCCCATCATCACAGTGACCAAAAGGCAAGTGTGGGGTCCATAGCTGCAGCACATTTTGAACATTGTGGCAATGGGGTCCAAACCCCCATCATCACAGTGACCAAAAGGCAAGTGTTGACAAAGTAAGAGGTGCAACTGCCAAACTGCATGGATGATTCCTGGTCACAGAACAACAAAAACATCAGTGGCAAAGTAGTGTATGTGTCCCATTGCAACATAAATTGGGGGAGCCAAATCCTGCAGTGCAAATAAGACATAACTTTGGCCATGTGCAGACAAACAACACCCATGGGGGCTGACACCGTCAACAATCATCAATGACACAATGACAGAAGTGACCATCCGAATGCAGACCCACATATTTGCACCAATGGGCACACACATGCAGATACCCTGTGGAGACTGCAGATGTGAGGCGAACAGATACCATACCATGGCAGCAATGGGACACACAATCAACAATTAGCAACAAATGAGGGCTCCCGTCCCATCAGCCTGGTCATGGAAGTGCCAACGGAATCATTAGCACAGATCCAACACACTTGTATAGCAATGTTGCACTGACAACACAGATGAGTCCTTCCCCATTGATGCCCAAACCTGCATGTTCACTGGAGATGGCCACACGGTCAGGGAAGTAGACGAATAGAACAATGGCAGGCACAACAGATGTGCAGGGGTGGAAGCCACAGATGTGAAGTTGCCAATCTAAGTAGGAAATCTCATTGCCAAATACTGAACACATGACACCCTCAGATGCTGCTATGGATGACATGGATACACCACAGGATAGGACACATAACCCCTGGACCACATGGGTTCCTGCACAGTAACACTTCATTATCATGAGACCAAATATCACCATCACTGCAGCAAGGGCATTGTTAGCATCATCAACAGCATGTACATCAGAAGCAAAAGCACTAGAGAACAGAAAGTTGCTTTATTCAGCATATGTGGCATTAAAAGTAGAAGTCCGGTAGAACATAAACAAAGGCCAATGGCCAGTCCATCAACAAAGTCACAAGTGGATGACAGTGGCAGATGCCACCCTACACATGCCTGCACAAAACCAGGGACAATCCACTAGGAGGGGCAACCGGGGGGGGTAGGCCAGGCACCGCAGGGTCAGGATCAGGGCTCACCAGGAGGAAGCAGGGAAGGGGTGGTGGGTGCTGGAGAGCCACTGACAACTGCAGTGGAGGTGTCTGACATGGTGTGTGCCGGCACAACTGGGGGGCATGGCTCAGATGTTGTGGGTGCCGGCACGACTGCAGTGGACCCTGCAGATGGAGTGGACAGGTCCGCCACTGCAGTGCCCAAGTCAGACAGGGTGGTAGTGGACTCCACTGCAGTGCCTACCACCAGGGGAGGAGAATGGGGAACAGGCAAGGTGGGCTGGACAGAGGAGGAGGACACCCTCACCACATCAGTGGCACAGACAAGCGCAGCGGGGGGTGTGGTGCCGGGAGAGCAAGTGGCAGGGGGAGAAGGCCGGAGCCTCTTGGGGATGGTATATCTGTGGGTGGGGGAACCTGGGGCAGGGTGTGGCGGGGGCACCTGTGGAGTGGGGGCCTGAGGGATGGAGGAAGGTGACCTGGTGCTTGAGCTGCAGGGCGGCGGCGGGGTCTTGCTCTTACCACTCCGGGGGACTTGCGGGTGGGGGCCTCAGTCTGTCTGCGCCTGGGGGAGGGAGTCCGGGGGCGAGGGGCACTCTGCTCCATGTGGGGGGGCTTCCTCTTCCCCCTGGATGCTGGGGCAGCTGGATCGGAGGGGAAGAGGCCGAGGTCACTGAGGAAGAGGCGCTGGGTCTTTGGGGTTGCAGGTGAGGCAAGGGAGGGTGCTTTAGAGGGAGAGGCAACTGAGGACTGTGCAGTGCCCGTGGATGCGTGTGTGTGTACCAGGGCCCCATCCCTGTGAGTCTGGTTTCAGTCCCCTGACTGTGCGTGCGTGTGCGTTTAGTTTGTGGCGTGTGTGTCTGTGTGCTGGATGTGTGTGTGCTGGTGTGTGCCTGTGCCGGTGTGTGTGTGCTTGGGACGGGCAAGGTGCTGGGGAGTGTGGATGGAGCAGAGGCAGGAGGGGTGAGGGACTGTCTGAGGAGGGACACTGCTGCCGTCAGGGAGGAGTCCATGGACCTGTTGCCCCTCTGTAGGTCAGACATGCCCGATGAGATGCCCTCCATGAACGACACCAGCTGAGTCAACAGTGTGGTGTGCGCATGGAGGACACTCAGCATGGCTGTCTGCCCTACATGGAGCTGGCGAAGGAGGTACACAGACTCCTCACTCAGGGCAGCAGGGGACACAGGGGCAGGGGTGCGGTGCCTGGGCCAAAGGAGACACGCTCCCGAACATGGGAGCCTCCACGGACCTTGGGAATGGGAGCCGATGGGAGGGCGGTGGTGGTGCTGGTGGTGGCGGGGACAGCAACACTAGCTGGGGTGTGGTGGCTGCTGACACCCGCCTCCACAAGGGAGTCATCCTCCGAGTTGCTCTGGTCCTCAGCTGAGGTGGATGGTGCTGAGGATTCCTCGGTGTGGCTCCCTCGCCCTCCGTGCCACTGGGTCCCTCCGACCACTCCTCGGCTGCTGACCCAGTCTGGCTCTCTGGCTCCTCCTGGTCCGTGGAGCTGTCCCCTTCCGTGGCCGTGGATGTATCTGCAAACAATGGGGAAACAGACAGACATCAGTCACCTGCACCAAACGCACACACCACTGTGAGCACAGCACATCACAGAGCAAGCCCTGGCATCATTAGTTGTACATTGCTAAAAGTGCCCTAACTGAACAGGAGAAGCCAATTGTCAGTCTGATGCCAAGCATGGCACTCACATCCCACATGGCCTTGCACCCATCTGTCTGGTGTCTGTTGGATTGCAACACCCCAGTGTGGACACATGCACCAAGTACACAGTAGTTGGACAGTGCAGAGGACACGGTGTGGACACATCACAGCTCTTGCCACTGAGTGAGTACAGGTTTCCGGATGAAAGGGATGCCCAGAGTCAAATAGGAAATGCATGTGATGCATACCAGCGACAGACACCATGATGCACCCATGTCCTGATAGCCAGCGCCACTATGGTGTGCATGTAGCACATGTCACTCCCCTGCAGGACCACAAATAAGTTGACACATGCCATGGCAGAGGCATGACTGCTAAGTCATACATCACTGTCTCAGTGATGTATGACTTGGCAGCCAGACAACAACACTATGCACTGTGTCACAATAGTAGGTCATGGGGAATGCAAGTCCTGGAGCTGCACAAGTGCACATGTACATCCCCCACACAACACATCATCTCAACCCTCATCTGTCCAGGTCACACCTATTGGACATATGGGAGACCTGTGACACTACCCTCTGAACCTGAGCCCCTCACAATTTGCTGTGAATGGGGAACAGCTGCCTGAACATCACATTCGCATACCCCAGTCTGCACGGGCAGCTGATCAAACACCTATGTGACACACAAGTATCGTCTCCTATGGTCACATCTCCAGGGGCATGCTGAGCCCCTACCAAGAAACACCCCAGCAGTCCTGGCAACTAATCCACAGCACACTGACACAGAGGCAGACACCGGAGGGGTCAAATCACTGTGCACAATGTGTCAGCTGATACACGGGAGTGGGAGTACAGAGTGCATTGCATGGCCTGGAGTAGGCATGACTGTCCTGCTCCACATGAATGAGGGATGTGCCCTGGACAGTGGATAGCTGGCTATGTATGTGTGACACACGTAATCTGCACACTCCTGGGGCACAAACATTGTTCCCACCCGCTGCATGGGCGTGTGCCACATACCCCAGGCACATGTGGTGGCTCAGCTCAGCAAGTGGACCGCATATCAAAGCAACACGCAGATCACATGTCCAAACCCAGGCGTTGTGTGAACAATGGACCCACCCATGATGCCCACAACAGAGTTAGGGAAACAGATGCTGTCCCCCACCTTTAGTGAAGCAAACTGCAAGGACACAGTCCCAAGTGACACAATTCCCTGACTGTAAGGGCCACACCTGGGTATCAGATGAGCAGTGGGCAGTGCACAATAGAGGGACATGGCTCCTGGACAACATGACTGCTGCACTGTGGCAGTTGAACCAGGCCAGAGGAGGGCACAAAGCATGTAATACAGAGTTCACAGTGCAGTCTTTGACTCACCCCCTCCTTGCTGCTGTCTGGCCTTCAGCTGCCCATCCAGGTCTGGAAAGACCACCGCCAGGATCTGGAGCATGTGGGGGTCAGGGTCCGTGTTCCGCCCCTCCTGCGAGGAGGCGACAGCTTCAGCTGGACCCATGCAATCCTCCGGGTCCAGCCCCGAAGGTCCTGCCACCTCTTCTGGCAGTTGCGGATCCGGCGCTTGTAGACCCCCACGGACCGGACAGCCCGGACGATGTCCTTCCAGATTTCCTGCTTCCGATGGGCATTAACCTGTCAGGATGACAAAGTGAAAAGGCCATTACCACACATGCAACATATCCGTGCATGACACAGTTGTATATACATGTCTCAATCACAGGGGCACATGATGTACACAGGCAGTGAAAAGCTGCCCATGGACAGTTTGCCAGACGTCACTACATGGTATCATTGCATGGGAAGTAAAACCATGTTCAAATGCACTGTCACTGCACCATACCTGTCCAGTGCAAGTCACTACACACTATGGGGGGTGACAACTACTCAGTGAGCCTGCTAGCCAGTGGCGTGCAGACTCTCAGCCTTGCTAGTCAGACAAAATGCACATTCAGAAAGGCAGTGCACAGAACACTCACCTGCTCCCCTGGTGTCCCATACAGCTTGCTGTACTGTGGAAGTAGGCTGTCCAGCAGGGCCTGGTTCTCTTCAAGGCTGAAGGCTGGGGCTCTCTCCACAGTACGTGCCATTGCAGGGTCCAGAGGGGCAGAGACAGCAGCAGTGCAGTGGCAGATGTCGTCCTGGAGCATGTAGTGCAGGCAAGTGGGCTCTCAGGGGAACAGCCAGCAATATATATGTGCTGGAGAGGCAGATACTGTCCCTTGTGTCCAAAGTGATAGGTCCAAGTCGTTTGCATCTTCTGAATCTGGCCAATCCATGGAATAGCAGCACCAAAACACGCCCACAGCATCCTTCAAATCTTCAACTTCATGACATACATGATTTTGCAACATTGTTGTGGGTGACCAACTGATTTTCCAGCAACCGACTCGTTCGAAATTCGAAAATGCGCCCGTTGCCAGGCAAGCCCATTGTCAATGGGTGCGCACCGATCGGTCCATTGCGGTACAACGCGCACAGGGGTACAACGCGTACCCGCACACATTGAAAGCAATGGGCCGGCCGGAGGCACCGATCGGTCCATTGCAGTTCAACGCGCACAGGGGTACAACGCGTACCAGCACACATTGAAAGCAATGGGCCGGCCGGAGGCACCGATCGGTCCATTGCAGTTCAACGCGCACAGGGGTACAACGCGTACCCGCACACATTGAAAGCAATGGGCCGGCCGGAGGCACCGATCGGTCCATTGCAGTTCAACGCGCACAGGGGTACAACGCGTACCCGACACATTGAAAGCAATGGGCCGGCCGGAGGCACCGATCGGTCCATTGCAGTTCAACGCGCACAGGGTACTAACGCGTACCCGCACACATTGAAAGCAATGGGCCGGCCGGAGGCACCGATCGGTCCATTGCTGTTCAACGCGCACAGGGGTACAACGCGTACCCGCACACATTGAAAGCAATGGGCCGGCCGGAGGCACCGATCGGTCCATTGCAGTTCAACGCGCACAGGGGTACAACGCGTACCCGCACACATTGAAAGCAATGGGCCGGCCGGAGGCACCGATCGGTCCATTGCTGTTCAACGCGCACAGGGGTACAACTCGTACCCGCACACATTGAAAGCAATGGGCCGGCCGGAGGCACCGATCGGTCCATTGCTGTTCAACGCACACAGGGGTACAACGCGTACCCACACACATTGAAAGCAATGGGCCGGCCGGAGGCACCGATCGGTCCATTGCAGTTCAACGCGCACAGGGGTACAACGGGTACCCGCACACATTGAAAGCAATGGGCCGGCCGGAGGCACCGATCGGTCTATTGCTGTTCAACGCGCACAGGGGTACAACGCGTACCCGCACACATTGAAAGCAATGGGCCGGCCGGAGGCACCGATCGGTCCATTGCTGTTCAACGCATCACTGTACATGTGACTGGCATATGTCAGCATGCCTGTCTCAGATGGACATATGCCAGCCACAGATAGCTCCCAGGGAGTGAGGGGCACACCTACATCACGACAGCCTGTCCAAACTTTATCATAAGGCATGTAAGGCTGCATTTCCTATTGTGTGTATGTTGGTGTACATGTTGTCCTGTGGGTGTCACCTGTGGGCAGCCACCCCCAGGCTGTGCACGTGTTCATGGGGACAGGATCCTGGGTGTTACGTGTACGTGACCACTGTGATGTGCAACTGTTCATATCTGTGCATGTGCCATGGTCACATTTCACAGTGGTGTATGTGTATGTCATGTCACATACCCCGTGAGTCCCATGTGGGACGGTATGTTTGAGCCAGGGTGTCCCAGTGGCACAATAGTGATGGTCCTCCACAGTCTTTGTGCATGTGGTGTTTACAATGTCTCTGATTTCATGTGCACAATGGGAGACAGTCTCCACATCCACGTTGTGTGTGCATGGACTCTGATGTTGTGCGTGTGTGTCACAGACGTCCATGTCTGTCCTGCCGTGGCAAGTGGGGCCACTACCTGTGGGGGTCATGGTTGTTTTGCTGTGGTGTATACATGATACTCCATGTAATGCCAGTGTCCATGTGGCATTACAGGGTCCCTGGGAATGTACCTGTCGTTGAGCTGTGGTGCCTGGGGCACATCTGTCCTCACATGTCCCTGTGGGGGGTTATTGTGACACGGCAGCAGGAGATGTGAACTGTGACACGGCCTCATGATATCCAATGGGCCAACCTGGGACTAATTGATGCCACCTGTTGGACCGTGTTGACAGATGTTGGCCATGTATGTACCATACATGTCCTTCCGGTACTGCACACTTCATGTAGTTGTGCCTCATAATGATGTATGTTGGGATCTTGAGTGTGTTCAATGCCGCATATGTGGGGTGACTGACAATCTTGCTTACTTCTCCTCTGCACTGCAGGGCTCCTGCTGTCCATCGGCCATTCCCAGACCTGGCAACGATGGTGGAACGGGACAGCATCCGACGGTACCGCTTCACCAGGCAGCTGATTGAGGATTTGGCAGTGCAGTTGTCCCCACATTTGCAGCCTGGCCGGCCGTATCCTACAGCGCTGACCCCCAAGGTGAAGGTGATGGCAGCCCTACACTTCTTTGCCACTGGTACCTTCCAACATACTGTGGCGACTGCTGGTGGGATGTCACAGACCATGTTCAGCCGTGTGCTCCGCGATGTTTTGGTGGCAATGTTGCTCTTCCTGAACCGGTACATCTATTTCCCTAGACTGCGACGACTCACTGATGTGAAGAGTGACTTTTATGCCCTGGGGAGGATGCTGCATGTCATTGGCTCCATTGATGGGACACATGTGGCTTTGGTACCACCACAGGCCCAGGAGCAGGCCTACAGGAACCGCAAGCACTACCACTCGGTCAATGCACTGGTGGTGTGTCTTGCAGACATGACCATCACACACGTGTGTGCCCGTTTCCCTGGTTCAGCACACGATGCCTTTGTGATGAGGAGTAGTCGCATCCCCAGGATGATGGCACAGATGCAGAACCAGCGTGCCTGGCTTGTCGGTGTGTACTGACTTTGTGCCATTGTGTGTGATCTGATCTGTAGTATTCCGCCCACTTTTCCAAGTCAGCAAATGTGCACTTGTCTGTCCGTAGGTGACTCGGGATACCCCAACATGCTGTGGTTGCTGACACCCCTCAGGAACCCTGTGACACCTGCCCAGATGCGCTACAATGAGGCACATGGTCGGACCAGGAGAGTGATTGAGCGGATCTTTGGTCTACCGAAGAGCCGCTTCCGCTGCCTGGACAAGACCGGAGGGTCCCTCCCATATGCCCCTGCGAAAGTGTGCAAGATTATCATTGTCTGCTGCATGCTCCACAACCTGGCAGTGCGGAAGGAGTTGCCTCTCATCCAGGATGACAATGACCAACATCCGCCACCTGTGGAGGATCCTGGCCTGGACCACGATGCCAGTGACGATGATGATGATGATGGTGATGTCCGCACACAGCTCATCACCAACTTCTTTAGCTGAATGTGAGTATCCTGAGGTGTCATGTCAATGATGTGAGTTGGCATGATGTGTGGGTGGTGCTCTGGTGCTGTTGGAGTGTGTCCATGGGCCACTTGACTGGATGTGTGTTGCGATGTGTGGTGACAGGTGGGCTGTACTCCCCAACAGTGTTTACATGCTAACTTGGTTCTGGGTGGGTATCTTGTAACATGTATTGTGCATGTGTTTTGCTGTTCTGTCCTGTACTCCATTGCTTTTGACTGTGTGTAATTTCTGTCCTTCACAGGGTACTTTCAGATTCGTTTGGTCAACTGTGTCCACCGACGACGTGATTGCACATCCAGGCTGGTAGCTGTTGTGTCCCTACAGGTGATGTGCGCCACACCCATGGACTTCCTTCCGTCTACAGTTGTTGACTGTGTGCCCGCTGCCAGGTGGGGTTACCTTGCATCTGTAGTGGTTACGGCATGTTGCAACTGTGTAATAAACCTGTGCTTCACTTTGTGATGTGCGTTGTCTGTGGTCACACATTTGACTGCCATTTGCTTACTGCACCTGTGGGCTACTTGACTACAACTGGGAATGGGTGTGGTGTCTGTGCATTGCACCGTCTTCCCTGGCAACATCAGTGTAGGCAATGAGTCAGATGGCCTAGGTGTGTATGTGTCGTGTAGCCCTGGTGGTGTGTCTCCCTCATGTGTGTCACGTTTCCTGTACTCACATGCCTGTGTTGTCCTTGCTGTTGCAGTTCGCATACACAGTGTAATTTTGCAGTTCATCATCCCCATAACAGCACCCACGTTGGAATCACGACAGAGGCAAGTATGGTGTATTAGTGTGTTTATTGTGATACATTTGTGTTAATAGTGCATAGGATGGGTTGTGCTGTACATGAATCTTGCAATCCCAAGTTCCTAGGTGAATTGAAAGTCCGGGTAGACAGGATCCCCAGTATCGGGGCCACAGTTGTCTGACACATTGGTCCAACTTGTACTCCCCATGCAATGTGTGGGAGTAGTGTTGCCGTCAACAGGGTGAACAGTCTGTGCACAAAGGCGAACATCCAGAACAGGTTCAGGCTTCCTGGGAGTTGCGCTTGGCCATCGGCCTCTCACTTTTCCCTCCTCGGACGACCCCTCTTCTTGGGGGGGCCCTCAAGTGCAGGCTGCTGCGGTGCAGGGGACTCTCCGCCAGAGTCCTCCTCCCTCCCTGTGGCAGTTGCAGTTTGTTCGGCACCAGATGTTGTTGGCACACAGGGAGGTGTGGACTGGTTGCTGTTCATCTGGCGGAGGCATTGTAAAATGTCCCTAGGCACCGCCGTCATCTCATGCAGTGCATCCCACTTGGACTCCATGCGGGACATGTGTGAGTCCACACGGGACATGTGTGACTCCACGTGGGACATGTGGGAGTCCAAGCGGGCATGATGGGCAGCCTGCTGCTGTTTAATGTCTCTGAGGAGCCCCACTACCTGGCTGAGCTCTCCGGTGCTGGACTGGTACGCATCAGCTATGCGTACCAGTTGTGGGTCATCATGCACACCAGCAACGTCTGCAAGCAGCGACCTCTGTCTCCCACCCCTCCCACCACCCCTGCTGACATGTGCAGTGTGTGCAGTGGCACGCACAGATAACCCTGGTCCACCTTGGGGGTTGGTGGTGGTGGTGGTGTCCATGGCCCCAGGTTGGTCCAGGGTCACTGTGCTGGTGTTGCTCCTTATTCTGTCCATGTCGGCAGGGATGGTATTCGTGGTGACAGTCGTTGTAGGGGTGGGTGCAGGGGGTGCAGCTGGTGGTCCTGCTGGTGCTGCAGCTGGTGGTCCTGCTGGTGCTGCATGTTGACTTGCACCGGATGTGCCAGGTTGTTCTTCATCGTCCGAGGAGGACAGAGGCTGTACGACGCCAGTGAGCTCGGCATCCTCTTGAGCCTGGGACTGGGACTCCTCAGCGTCTGCTGCTGTGTCCCCATCATCACCTGTTTTTGGGAGACACAAACAATGTATGTCATGTTTCTGCAGGCATCAATGGTTGACACACATTACAGTTGTGACTGTGCCTCTGGGTGCGGGCCTGTACATTGCATTGTCCTGAGTCGTCACAGTCAGGGGTTGATATTGGTGTGGCACATTGTCCTGCATTATTTGGGCATTTCTATGTATTTTCTGGGGTGTGAACATGGTCTGCATTGGTTGTGTTTGGTTGACAGCCGGACCTCCTTCCCACCCACCCAGCCAGTCAGTTATCCCACCATGGAACGTGCTTGCGTTGCAGGGAGTGTAAGTTGTCTCTCAGGATGTCAGTCAGTGGTGTCCTGCTGTTTGTTGGTGCACATTTGCCAGCAGGGCCTTGTGCTCCCCACAGCAGTAGCCAGTGTCAGCCATCTTGTGAGTCCTTCTCCACTCCCTGTGATGTGAGCATGGTTCAGGGTGGTGTTGATGGGACAGTTGTGGGGGTGACCAATATCAGTGACTACGACTCCCAACATGCTATTGCCTCCACCCCCTTCCCAGCATGCCCATGCTTCCTTCCTTTTGACTCTGCTTCCCTGTGGGGTGGGCTGGCTGTGCTGACAGGATGGCTGGGAGTGTTGTCCTGGCAGTTGTTTGGCTAAGAGTCCCAAGAGTGTCCCTGTGCTTCACACAACATAACCCAGGGTGGTGCTTCTTTGTGGGATCTTGTGTTAGGATGGAGGGCATTGCATTCTACCAGGTGGGTACTGTGGAGTTTGTGTTGGGGGGTGTGAGGGGAGGTGCTTGTGACTATGGTCAGTGCTGCAAGTCCCCCTTCCCACCCAGCTAGCCAGATATCCCACCATGGAACATAAAATCTAATTAAAAAAAATTACATCATAAATTAAATTATTAAAATATTTAATAATTTTTAAACTTACATTTTGCACTCCATTGAGTGCAACAGTAGTAAAACTGTTAGATACCGTAGATGTAAAAATTATTATTCCCACTCCAGTGAGTGCAACAGTAGGGAAAGTGTTGGATAGCGGAGGGGTAAAAATTACTATTCCCACTCCAATGAGTGCAACAGTAGGGAAAATGTTGGATAGCGTAGGGGTAAAAATTACTATTCCTACTCCAGTGAGTGCAACAGTAGGGAAAGTGTGGGATAGCGGAGAGGTAAAAATTACTATTCCCACTCCAAACAGTGCAACAGTAGGGAAAGTGTTGGATAGCGGAGAGCTAAAAATTACTATTCCCACTCCAACTACTGCAACAGTAGAGAAAGTGTTGGATAGCAGAGGGGTAAAAATTACTATTCCCACTCCAATGAGTGCAACAGTAGGGAAACTGTTGGATAGCGTAGGGGTAAAAATTACTATTACCACTCCAGTGAGTGCGACAGTAGAGAAAGTGTTGGATAGCGGAGGGGTAAAAATTACTATTCCCACTCCAAACAGTGCAACAGTAGGGAAAGTGTTGGATAGCAGAGGGGTAAAAATGTACTATTCCCACTGCAGTGAGTGCAACAGTAGGGAAAGTGTTGGTTAGCGGAGGGGTAAAATGTACTATTCCCACTCCAATGAGTGCAACAGTAGGGAAAGTGTTGGATAGTGGAGGGGTAAAAATTACTATTCCCACTCCAGTGAGTGCAACAGTAGGGAAAGTGCTGGATAGCGGAGGGGAAAAAATTATTATTCCCACTCCAGTGAGTGCAACAGTAGGGAAAGTGTTGGATAGCGGAGAGCTAAAAATTACTATTCCCACTACAACTACTGCAACAGTAGGAAAAGTGTTGGATAGTGGAGGGGTAAAAATTACTATTCCCACTCCAGAGAGTGCAACAGTGGGAAAAGTGTTGGATAGCGGAGGGTAAAAATGTACTATTCCCACTCCAGTGAGTGCAACAGTAGGGAAAGTGTTGGTTAGCGGAGGGGTAAAAATTACTATTCCCACTCCAATGAGTGCAACAGTAGGGAAAGTGTTGGATAGTGGAGGGGTAAAAATTACTATTCCCACTCCAGTGAGTGCAACAGTAGGGAAAGTGTTGGATAGCGGAGGGGAAAAAATTACTATTCCCACTCCAGTGAGTGCAACAGTAGGGAAAGTGTTGGTTAGCGGAGGGGTAAAAATTACTATTCCCACTCCAATGAGTGCAACAGTAGGGAAAGTGTTGGATAGTGGAGGGGTAAAAATTACTATTCCCACTCCAGAGAGTGCAACAGTAGGGAAAGTGTTGGATAGCGGAGGGGTAAAAATTACTATTCCCACTCCAGTGAGTGCAACAGTAGGGAAAGTGTTGGATAGTGGAGGGGTACAAATTACTATTCCCACTCCAGTGAGTGCAGCAGTAAGGAAAGTGTTGAATAGCAGAGGGTTAAAATTAATATTCCCAACAATGTCAATTCAAAATAAAAAAGAAAAAAAATATCAACTACAATACAAAAATTGTTAATAACAGAAAAATAAAAGTTATATAAAAATATAAAAAGTAGAAACATATTATAATGTTAAAAAAATCTAAAAATTACCTACAAACATTGTTATAAAAAATTTAAAAAGATTTTACAAACAAATAACTATAATTAATATAAATTAATTATAATCAAAAACATTATTACACAAAATCAATATTTTTTATTTCCTACCCTATAACACCACACAATTCTCAACACACATTTACATTTCTAAAAATACTGTACCTCCATAATTAATATAATTTATTATCAAATAAACAAATATTATTAATAAAAAATAAAATTAAAACATATAAAAATTAATTTACTCACCAAACATTTCCCCTATAAAACCAAAATCCACACACAAAATAAAAGTAAACAATTACCATAAAAATGTATCAATTAATAAATGAATAATAATGAGCGAAATATTTATTAATTAATAAAACTTAAAATACTTTTCACCCTATACCCGAACAAACACCACAACACACACATAAAAATAATTACACAATTTCCATAACTAATTTTACATTATTAAATTATTATCAATTAACAACAACCTATTAATTAATTGAAAATAATTTACTTCCCAACATTTACCACCATAAACCCCACAACTCACATCTCAAATTAATTACACAATTTCCATAATTAATTTTTAATTATTTAATCACCATTAATTAACAATTATTATTAATTATTTTTAAATAAATTACTTCACACCCTATTCCCCTATTAACCCACAACCCACTCCTAAAAAAAAACACAATTAACATAATCATCAATTAATTAATTAATTAATAAAAATCAACAACCAATTAATAATGAATTAATAAAAAATGAATTACCACAATTAACACTATAAAATCTAAATTAAATAAATTCTAATAAATAAAAAATATTAATAAATGTATTCAAATTAAATTACTTCCCACCCTATTCCCCTATAAACCCAAAACCCGCTCCTAAAAAAAATATTTCAACTTTACAGAAACACACAGTCACTGGATGATGTCATCAGTGATGTCATTTGAGATGTCATCAGTGATGTCATCAGTGATGTCACTGACCATGTCATGAGTGATGTAATATGTGACGTCATCAGCAGTGCATTGCGGGGGCGTGAGTTATAGTTAGCTGGACTAACTATAACGGGGGAATTTCACGGGTTTTGTACGAGTGCAATGTCCAACTAACTATAACTGTCCCTAAAACCTATGGTTTTTTCATTGAATTTCAAAGGTTTTTTAAATGCTAATTTGTAACTATAACGTCCCTGAAACCTATGGTTTTTTCAGTGAATTTCAAAGGTTTTTTAAATGCTAATTTGTAACTATAACGTCCCTTAAACCTATGGTTTTTTCAGTGAATTTCAAAGGTTTTTTAAATGCTAATTTGTAACTATAACGTGTCTGAAACCTATGGTTTTTTCAGTGAATTTCAAAGGTTTTTTAAATGCTAATTTGTAACTATAACGTGTCTGAAACCTATGGTTTTTTCAGTGAATTTGAAAGGTTTTTTGAATGACAATTGTTTAATGTATTAATTATTGAATTTTTTTTTTTTATATTTCTTTACTACATTTTTTAAAACAATTTAATTTCACATTTTTTATTTAAAAAAAAATTAATAATTTTTCTATAATTTGAAAAAAAAATGTTTTAAAAAATGTTGATATTCTTTTTCATTTTTTTATTCTTTATATTTTTTTAAATATTATATTTACTTTTTTTTTTAAAAAATAAAAAAATTTGAAGACGCGTACCCAAAGCGCACCTTCCTCGACTACGACGCGGAACGTAACCTCCATTTTAGGATTCTTGAGTGGATCCGCGTACGGTGTGCGTTGGGTACGCATTTTACTGCGCGTTTGTAACGCGATCCGTACGCGATTTCAAACGCATACGCACATAATACTTTACGCTACGCGACGCTTGCACGTTTCCGCGTGACGTCATATATATCTTCTACGCGGTAGGTACGCGAATCCCGCGAAATGTTTTATTTTCTATAAACATATATATATATATTTAACCTGAATATTAACACAAGAGATTATCTCACATAATTATATAAATAGTATTTTGGGGTTTTTTAATAAACATTACTTTGAAATGCGTTTTCGCGAAGTCGCGCTGGATGCGTGCTGCGTGCGTGTACTGTACGCGGATCCCATGTGACCATAAAAAAAGAGATTTGATTGGTTCATAACACTTCCTATTCTAAGTATTGAAGGACCCCACCCATTTTAATCACTTTTCTTAGACCTTCCTTGGGACAACATCTCCAGTTAGAAGACTACAATACTTTTGTTTTGGACACTTCAACTGCTTAATTTACTATGGCTTCTGGACAGCAACCTGCCTCCAACTCTGATCATTCATCAGATGATGATTTTGTTGTAGAGCCACCACGACCAGAAAAATACACCTCTGTGGTGTGGAAATTTTTCACCATACCTCCAGGGGAAAAAAAAGTAAATGCAGTGAAGGTGACCTGCAAAATATGCAGCCGAGTACTATCAAGAGGAGACCCCACCAAAAAATATTCTTGTGGAACTGGAAGTATGCTAAAGCATCTGAAGACACTGCATCCAGTGAACCTGGCAAGGGAGGAGTGCAGAAGACTGCGTGTTATTCCACCTGCAGCAGTGGCCAATACATCTACGGCAGCCTCTTCACCTGGCCATCCTGATATCCGTCCTGAATTTGGCCAATTGAAAATTGTTTGCATTAAATGCAACAAACTTTTATGCTATGGGGAGCAGTCTATTGATTTAATATGCACAGCACAAAGAAACCACCGATGCTGATTTTTTTTGGTTTTCTTTTCTAAAATGACAGTTTTTTTCATCTTGTTGGCTTTTTTTCATGGTTTTTGTTGGTCCCGTTGACTTTTTGTTCGTGCTAAAAAATAATTAAAAAAAATAAAAAATTGTTCAAAAAAAAAATATATATATAAAACAACAAAACAAAAAAAAAAGTTCTTTTCAGAACTACCTACTCTGGTTAAAAAAAGAGCTAAATTTTTATCCTAGTGTGTGAAAGTTTAGAAGAATGTATCTGTAGTGCATAATTGACTGAAAGAATGCATTGGTGGTGTATGGTGAATGTATAAGTGCAGAACTATAAGGAAATGCTGCAGCATAACACTGTAAGCTCTTTAGCTGCAATGTACTGCAGTACTTCCGAAGCACAGGCATGCAACATATGTACATAAATATGTTGCAAGTTTCTGCTTCCTTCTGCACTGTGGCTTAAACTGCAGGCATGTGATGACACAGGCACCCTTGCACCACGGTGCAAGGATAGCTGTGTCGTGTAGAGTTTTTTTTGTACAGGAAGACACCAATTCCTGCACAAAAATTAATAAATGAAGGCATTTCTCTTCTTCTATGTATGCTGTGCATTCTAGCATATATTGAAAGTGATTAAATGAAGAGAAATAAAACCAATTCTCCAAGTTGTGCCTTCCTTCATCAAATCCTGAAGCTTCCAAAACACTAGTAGCCACTACGTCTCTCTATTGAACACCATGGGGCAGATTTACAAGCCCCTTGCACCACTTTTGCATCACTTTTAACATTGGAAAAGTGACGCAAAAGTGGCGCAAGGGGCTTGTAAATCTGCCCCCATATACCCATTTTGCAGATATGTGTTCTAAAACTATATCAAATTTTATATGTCTCTAAAATACAACTCTTTGGCAGTTACTGCACATATCTGGTGGGTTTCTTGGCTCCCAGTGACACTCAGTATTCATGTTAACTTTATTGTGCAACTTAAAACACGCACAGAGCATCTTTCTACACATATCTACCACATCCATCTGTCCTTTCTTCACCTCTGTGCAAACACAGGCTATTGTGCATTTTAATACTTAGTTAAACTTACCTTCACAGTAATACAAATAAAAAATGGTACACATTATTTTTCAATTGTTTTTTATAAAATAAATTTCTAAAAATGTTATTTTAGAATTACGATCTGTGAAAGAGAAGAAAAAATAGTTATAATATATAATATTATATTTTTTACAATACAGCATAATTTTATCATTTTACAAATTATTTTGTTTGTCTTTTTTACTGTCATCAGAATAAATTGAAATTCACTAGAAACAGTGTTTTCAATCATACTCATCACATAACAGAGGGCAAAAAAAACAATAAATAATATTGTTTTAAAAAACCCAAGACTACATCCAAAAATAACATAGCATATAATGCAAATCACATATATATAAAAATCTTAACTCCTATGAAAATTTTCAAACGTAAATTTATATACACTGTAAATGTTGTTGGTTAAAAATATATGCAGAGAGAATGTAGAAGAAAAAGTCCACAATTGAAACATACACCTTTCCTCTTGGCCAAATGGTATTGTTGAAGTCCTTTACATTAAAATTGTCCAATAGTAATCGTATTAATACATATTAATAAATTCCTCAGAGGCCAAATTATCTTCCTAAAACTTTGGTTTTAAAAATATTAGGTAAGAATTTGGTAATTCACTTGGCAAACGTTGTTTAAAAACCAACTGAGCATCATTACAATATGTCCAGCCTTTATTACATTTTAGATACACAGTGTAATGTCCAGATGTAGTGGAAGCACCAAGATGGAAAATAATTGCTACTGCAACAAAAGTCCTTCCTGATATTGATAGTTGAGTTGCTACAAATTTTTTTATGAAAGTGTCCAATTTTCTTCCATCAGCTGTACAACGTTGCATCATTAAAATTATATATTGTCCATATTTTTCTATAAATAATGTTGATAACATTTCAGATTTGCATTGGGTACACTTCATGTTTTGATTTGCTGCTTTAACTAGTTTATTAAAAGATACTGATTTACACTCTGGTAATGTCAAATATATAAATCTTTCTGTGTCTATATCAGTGGTACATGTAAACATACAATTTTCACATACATGTTCCCATTTATAACAAAGGCCAAAAAGATTTTCAATGTCTATCCCTTCATTTTCCAATACAGTAAGCATATACATTAAAAATTCCTGAGCATCTTGTTGTATATTTGTCTAAATTGTGTTGATCCACAACATATATCCAAAACTTGACGAATTTCAGAAACGCTTTGCATTTTACTTTTATCAGTCCTCAATTTTTCATAAACAGAATACAACATGGAGCAAAATATTTTTTCCCGATTCTCCATAATTTGTTGTTATAAACTTTCAAGAAAAAAACAACATTAACTACTACGTTAGCATAGCAGTTGATACCTGAACTATTTTCAAACTGATAACCAACAATGTCTTCATTAGCGTCCTTTGTCTTCTTGCTTGCAATTACAACATTTTCTTCATTTTTTTTCTTTGCTATTACTTTACTACAAATATTGTCATGTGTTCTTTTTCTACCTACCACACGCTTTTCAAATACAGGAAACTGACCTAAATTGGGAGCATACGCTCTTCTTAATCTATTATACTCTTTTACACAGTTTGTATCTGCAATAATCTTTGAGTCATCAAAATCAATTAAAAACAAACCAGATAAAGTTCTCACTCTGGACAAAGCAACATATGCCATACCCTCTTTAAACACGGTACTTCCAATGTTCACCAAAGCACTATCTACACTTAATCCTTGAGATTTATGAATAGTCACTGCATATGCCAAAGAAAGTGGAAATTGTTTTCTACGGACATATAAATCTTTTACAAGCAAAAAACGAACTGAACAACGACCAATTTGTTTTACTTCTTCAATTTCATCAAATTTGATTTTTAAAAATTCAATTCCATCTCTTTTTTGATAATTTACAAAATCCACAAGTTTACCCATTGCTCCATTAACTAAACCTTTTTCTACATCCAAATTACGCCTTAAAATTACCCGACAGTTTATACATACATATAGATTCTTTTCTAAACCAGCAGTTTTAGATATTGAATTTTCTAAAGAATGCAATTTTGTTTGCAAATAATAGTGTTTCCTTCATGCTCTATTTTATCAATGGCCTCCATTTTTATTATTTCTTCATTTTCAAGCTTCAAAACTTCTATGTTGAATATAGAACACTGTCGCAGTGTTGGCATTAAACAGATTACTGATTTGGTTTCTGCAATTTTCTTATATATTTTCTCCTGAACTATATTTTCATTTGGAAACAAATTCAAAAGTAACCGACTCTGTAAAGCCTGTTTCCCATGTTCTGTCAGTACTCCAATTCTTACATCTTGAAGAATAGTTCCATAATCAACATCATTTGCCTGTCGCATATTCGTAATGAGTTCTTTGTATTCAAAATATGACCAAATGTTAACATTTCCAACACTACCCATAGACTTTCTGGTGTCTTCATGCACAAGCATTTTAAATACTGGTTGTCCTTTTACAGGAGTAAGTTGCAGTAGATCTCCAAAAACTATAACATGTTTTCCTCCAAATAACACATCGTACTCTGTTTTAAGAATTTGCTGCATTCTTAAATGCACAAAAGCAAGCATTAAGTTTGAGACCATGCTTACCTCATCAATAATCAGAACTTTCATTTTCTTCAGCACTCTAGAAACTTCATAACAAGCTTCTCCAGATAGCTTATGATATTCCAATTTGTTTTCATGCTCCACAGGTAGCATTAGTAAACGATGTAATGTAATTCCTTTAATGTTGTGTGCTGCCAACCCAGTAGGAGCAGTTACAACACAAGACAAATGTGACTCAGTTATTTTGTGTAGATAACTGGTCATTACTTTTATTAAGAAACTTTTTCCTGTTCCAGCTTGTCCACTTACATACATCCGGATAGGTTCAAAAGATGTGCATGAGCATTCTTTGTTTTCATGAAGTAATCCATGGTCAATCTGTTGCTTCACTTGCTGATATATTTCTTGTTGTTCAACATTTGGGGGTCGATTCCGATTCGGGCCGGAAAAAGCACCGACCGACTCGGAGCCGGAAAAATTACCGACCGACACGTACCAGTGGCGCCCGACACGCCAAGTACGATGCAAGCCACGATAAATCCGACCGACACGTTAGGAAACCAAGCCGACCGACCGAGCCGCTCGGAAAATAGCAATCCGGCCGGAAAAACACGCGAATCCAACCGACCGACACGCACCTGGAACAAATCCGACCGAATCGTACCCGCCAACTCCAAACCGCAAAGTACGATGCAAGGCGCGAAAAACACGACCGAGTCGGACGGAGGACAAGCCGTACGACCGACACGCATACAAAACCGAGCCGAAGCAACACAATACACCGCGACCGACGCGTACGCAGCATACAAAACTGCACAAACACAGCGTGAACGAAACGGAAAACACCGTACGAGACCAATGCAGGGTCCGACTCGGTCACAAGAACGTTTCCAACATACACAAACAGCACAAAGGAAAAATCAACCAAAAAAAGGCCAAACAAGCAATTACCAAGCCAATAAATACTGGGGGGGGGTGGGGACAGAGAACAAAGACACACCCACAACTCCACCTATATAAAGGACACAAATCACTACCATGAGCCTTTGCAAATGCCATTCCACTGCCAGCACCCAAGAGAAAGCAACCACACACCCACAGCTCATCCCTCACACAAGCCACACACCATCAGCACACCAACAAATACCTACCTCACATACACCCAGCACAACACACACCCACACACCCTCACCTGCACACCAACACACACATCACCCACCATCACCACCCATCACCATGCCCCCCAAGAAGAATCCCAAGTTCCTAGATAGTGAATTGGAAGTCATGGTAGACGAGATCCTCAGGGTGGAGCCACAGCTGTTTGGCACTCTGGTCCAACAGACCCCCATGTCGCAGAAAACCAAGATGTGGGAGAGGATCATCAACAGGGTGAACGCCCAATCACCATGTCGGCGCACAAAGACGGACATCCAGAACAGGTGGTATGACGTGCGCAGGAGGGTACGGGACCTGCTGAAGATAGACTACATCAACAGCCAACACACCGGCAGTGGCCCTCCTGCCAAGCCAATATACCTCAGGCCCTGGGAGGAGAAGGTGCGGGCCATCCTTCCGCCAGTGAGCGTATATGGACTAGAGAACATCCCAGAGCCTGGTGAGTACACAACAAATGTACACAATAAACTGCCACAAAACACACACATCACTGTCAAGGGGAGAGTCAAACCATGCACTCATAGCAATTACACAGCAACCAGAACAGAATCATCCCAAAATGTGTATGTCAGTCAGATAAACACAACACATGCCATCAAAAAAGTCACATCCAACTGTGCCAACACATGTACAAACACAACCACAACTACAGCTAGGCAGTGGCACAAATAGAACTAACACACACATCCACACATGTAGCCACCACAACAACACCAACACACAGTGAAGACCACTCAAAGGAAGGAATTCTGTGTATGCTGGCCAAGTCAGTGTAGCCAATAGCATCATGGGAGTCGCAGTCACACATATTGCCCCCCCACAACTGTCCCATCAACACCACCCTGAACCATGCTCACATCACAGGGAGTGGAGAAGGACTCACAAGATGGCTGACACTGGCTACTGCTGTGGGGAGCACAAGGCCCTGCTGGCAACTGTGCACCAACAAACAGCAGGACACCACTGACTGACATCCTGAGAGACAACTTCCACTCCCTGCAATGCAAGCACGTTCCATGGTGGGATATCTGGCTGGCTGGGTGGGAAGGGGGACTTGCAGCACTGACTATAGTCACCAGCACCTCCCCTCACCCCCCCCAACACAAACTCCACAGTACCCACCTGGTAGAATGCAATGCCCTCCATCCTAACACAAGATCCCACAAAGCACCACCACCCTGGGTTATGTTGTGTGAAGCACAGGGACACTCTTGGGACTCTTAGCCAAACAACTGCCAGGACAACACTCCCAGCCATCCTGTCAGCACAGCCAGCCCACCCCACAGGGAAGCAGAGTCAAAAGGAAGGAAGCATGGGCATGCTGGGAAGGGGGGTGGAGGCAATAGCATGATGGGAGTCGTAGTCACAGACATTGCTCACCCCCACAACTGTCCCATCAACACCACCCTGAACCATGCTCACATCACAGGGAGTGGAGAAGGACTCACAAGATGGCTGACACTGGCTACTGCTGTGGGGAGCACAAGGCCCTGCTGGCAACTGTGCACCAACAAACAGCAGGACACCACTGACTGACATCCTGAGAGACAACTTCCACTCCCTGCAATGCAAGCACGTTCCATGGTGGGATATCTGGCTGGCTGGGTGGGAAGGGGGACTTGCAGCACTGACTATAGTCACCAGCACCTCCCCTCACCCCCCCCCCAACACAAACTCCACAGTACCCACCTGGTAGAATGCAATGCCCTCCATCCTAACACAAGATCCCACAAAGCACCACCACCCTGGGTTATGTTGTGTGAAGCACAGGGACACTCTTGGGACTCTTAGCCAAACAACTGCCAGGACAACACTCCCAGCCATCCTGTCAGCACAGCCAGCCCACCCCACAGGGAAGCAGAGTCAAAAGGAAGGAAGCATGGGCATGCTGGGAAGGGGGTGGAGGCAATAGCATGATGGGAGTCGTAGTCACAGACATTGCTCACCCCCACAACTGTCCCATCAACACCACCCTGAACCATGCTCACATCACAGGGAGTGGAGAAGGACTCACAAGATGGCTGACACTGGCTACTGCTGTGGGGAGCACAAGGCCCTGCTGGCAACTGTGCACCAACAAACAGCAGGACACCACTGACTGACATCCTGAGAGACAACTTCCACTCCCTGCAATGCAAGCACGTTCCATGGTGGGATATCTGGCTGGCTGGCTGGGTGGGAAGGGGGACTTGCAGCACTGAATATAGTCACCAGCACCTCCCCTCACCCCCCCCCAACACAAACTCCACAGTACCCACCTGGTAGAATGCAATGCCCTCCATCCTAACACAAGATCCCACAAAGCACCACCACCCTGGGTTATGTTGTGTGAAGCACAGGGACACTCTTGGGACTCTTAGCCAAACAACTGCCAGGACAACACTCCCAGCCATCCTGTCAGCACAGCCAGCCCACCCCACAGGGAAGCAGAGTCAAAAGGAAGGAAGCATGGGCATGCTGGGAAGGGGGTGGAGGCAATAGCATGATGGGAGTCGTAGTCACAGACATTGCTCACCCCCACAACTGTCCCATCAACACCACCCTGAACCATGCTCACATCACAGGGAGTGGAGAAGGACTCACAAGATGGCTGACACTGGCAACTGCTGTGGGGAGCACAAGGCCCTGCTGCCAACTGTGCACCAACAAACAGCAGGACACCACTGACTGACATCCTGAGAGACAACTTCCACTCCCTGCAATGCAAGCACGTTCCATGGTGGGATACCTGGCTGGCTGGGTGGGAAGGGGGACTTGCAGCACTGACTATAGTCACCAGCACCTCCCCTCACCCCCCCCAACACAAACTCCACAGTACCCACCTGGTAGAATGCAATGCCCTCCATCCTAACACAAGATCCCACAAAGCACCACCACCCTGGGTTATGTTGTGTGAAGCACAGGGACACTCTTGGGACTCTTAGCCAAACAACTGTCAGGACAACACTCCCAGCCATCCTGTCAGCACAGCCAGCCCACCCCACAGGGAAGCAGAGTCAAAAGGAAGGAAGCATGGGCATGCTGGGAAGGGGGTGGAGGCAATAGCATGATGGGAGTCGTAGTCACAGACATTGCTCACCCCCACAACTGTCCCATCAACACCACCCTGAACCATGCTCACATCACAGGGAGTGGAGAAGGACTCACAAGATGGCTGACACTGGCTACTGCTGTGGGGAGCACAAGGCCCTGCTGGCAACTGTGCACCAACAAACAGCAGGACACCACTGACTGACATCCTGAGAGACAACTTCCACTCCCTGCAATGCAAGCATGTTCCATGGTGGGATAACTGACTGGGTGGGTGGGTGGGTGGGAAGGAGGTCTGGCTGTCAACCAAACACAATCAATGCAGACCATGTTCACACCCCAGAGAATACATAGAAATGCCCAAATAATGCAGGACAATGTGCCACACCAATATCAACCCCTGACTGTGACGACTTAGGACAATACAATGTACAGGCCCGCACCCCGAGGCACAGTCACAACTGTCAGGTGTGTCAACCACTGATGCCTGCAGAAACATGAAATACATTGTTTGTGTCTCCCAAAAACAGGTGATGATAGGGACACAGCAGCAGACGCTGAGGAGTCCCAGTCCCAGGCTCAAGAGGATGCCGAGCTCACTGGCGTCGTACAGCCTCTGTCCTCCTCGGACGATGAACAACCTGGCACATCCGGTGCAAGTCAACTTGCTGCACCAGCAGGACCACCAGCTGCAGCACCAGCAGGTCCACCAGCTGCACCCCTGCACCCACCCCTCCAACGACTGTCACCACGAATACCATCCCTGCCGACATGGACAGAATAAGGAACAACACCAGCGCAGTGACCCTGGACCAACCTGGGGCCATGGACACCACCACCACCACCACCTCCCAAGGTGGACCAGGGTTATCTGTGCGTGCAACTGCACACACTGCACATGTCAGCAGGGGTGGTGGGAGGGGTGGGAGACAGAGGTCGCTGCTTGCAGACGTTGCTGGTGTGCATGAAGACCCACAACTGGTACGCATAGCTGATGCGTACCAGTCCAGCACCGGAGAGCTCAGCCAGGTAGTGGGGCTCCTTAGAGACATTAAACAGCAGCAGGCTGCCCATCATGCCCGCTTGGACTCCCACATGTCCCACGTGGAGTCACACATGTCACGTGTGGACTCCCACATGTCCCGCGTGGAGTCCAAGTGGGATGTACTACATGAGATGACGGCGGTGCACAGGGACATTTTACAATGCCTCCGCCAGATGAACAGCAACCAGTCCACACCTCCCTGTGTGCCAACAACATCTGGTACCGAACAAACTGCAACTGCCACAGGGAGGGAGGAGGACTCTGGCGGAGAGTCCCCTGCACCGCAGCAGCCTGCACTTGAGGGCCCCCCCCAAGAAGAGGGGTCATCCGAGGAGGGGAAAGTGAGAGGCTGATGGCCAAGCGCAACTCCCAGGAAGCCTGAACCTGTTCTGGATTTTCGCCTTTGTGCACAGACTGTTCACCCTGTTGATGGCAACACTACTCCCACACATTGCATGGGGAGTACAAGTTGGAACAATGTGTCAGACAACTGTGGCCCCGATACTGGGGATCCTGTCTACCTGGACTTTCAATTCACCTAGGAACTTGGGATTGCAAGATTCATGTACAGCACAATCCATCCTATGCACTATTAACACAGATGTATCACAATAAACACACTAATACACCATACTTGCCTCTGTCGTGATTCCAACGTGGGTGCTGTTATGGGGATGATGAACTGCAAAATTACACTGTGTATGCGAACTGCAACAGCAAGGACAACACAGGCATGTGAGTACAGGCAACGTGACACATATGAGGGAGACACACCACCAGGGCTACACAACACATACACACCTAGGCCATCTGACTCATTGCCTACACTGATGTTGCCAGGGAAGACGGTGCAATGCACAGACACCACACCCATTCCCAGTTGTAGTCAAGTAGCCCACAGGTGCAGTAAGCAAATGGCAGTCAAATGTGTGACCACAGACAACGCACATCACTAAGTGAAGCACAGGTTTATTACACAGTAGCAACATGCCGTAACCACTACAGATGAAAGGTAACCCCACCTGGTAGCGGGCACACAGTCAACAACTGTAGACGGAAGGAAGTCCATGGGTGTGGCGCACATCACCTGTAGGGACACAACAGCTACCAGCCTGGATGTGCAATCACGTCGTCGGTGGACACAGTTGACCAAACGAATCTGAAAGTACCCTGTGAAGGACAGAAATGACACACAGTCAAAAGCAATGCAGTACAGGACAGATCAGCAAAACTCATGCACAATACATGTTACAAGATACCCACCCAGAACCAAGTTAGCATGTCAACACTGTTGGGGAGTACAGCCCACCTGTCACCACACATCGCAACACACATCCTGTCAAGTAGCCCATGGACACACTCCAACAGCACCAGAGCACCACCCACACATCATGCCAACTCACATCATTCACATGACACCTCAGGATACTCACATTCAGCTAAAGAAGTTGGTGATGAGCTGTGTGCGGACATCACCATCACCATCATCATCATCATCATCGTCACTGGCATCGTGGTCCAGGCCAGGATCCTCCACAGGTGGCGGATGTTGGTCATCGTCATCCTGGATGAGAGGCAACTCCTTCCGCACTGCCAGGTTGTGGAGCATGCAGCAGACGATGATAATCTTGCACACTTTCGCAGGGGCATATGGGAGGGACCCTCCGGTCTTGTCCAGGCAGCGGAAGCGGCTCTTCAGGAGACCAAAGGTCCGCTCAATCACTCTCCTGGTCCGACCATGTGCCTCATTGTAGCGCATCTGGGCAGGTGTCACAGGGTTCCTGAGGGGTGTCAGCAACCACGGCATGTTGGGGTATCCCGAGTCACCTACGGACAGACAAGTGCACATCAGCTGACTTGGAAAAGTGGGCGGAATACTACAGATCAGATCACACACAATGGCACAAAGTCAGTACACACCGACAAGCCAGGCACGCTGGTTCTGCATCTGTGCCATCAACCTGGGGATGCGACTACTCCTCATCACAAAGGCATCGTGTGCTGAACCAGGGAAACGGGCACACACGTGTGTGATGGTCATGTCTGCAAGACACACCACCAGTGCATTGACCGAGTGGTAGTGCTTGCGGTTCCTGTAGGCCTGCTCCTGGGCCTGTGGTGGTACCAAAGCCACATGTGTCCCATCAATGGAGCCAATGACATGCGGCATCCTCCCCAGGGCATAAAAGTCACTCTTCACGTCAGTGAGTCGTCGCAGTCTAGGGAAATATATGTACCGGTTCAGGAAGAGCAACATTGCCGCCAAGAAATCGCGGAGCACACGGCTGAACATGGTCTGTGACATCCCACCAGCAGACGCCACAGTATGTTGGAAGGTACCGGTGGCAAAGAAGTGTAGGGCTGCCATCACCTTCACCTTGGGGGTCAGCGCTGTAGGATACGGCCGGCCAGGCTGCAAATGTGGGGACAACTGCACTGCCAAATCCTCAATCAGCTGCCTGGTGAAGCGGTACCGTCGGATGCTGTCCCGTTCCACCATCGTTGCCAGGTCTGGGAATGGCCGATGGACAGCAGGAGCCCTGCAGTGCAGAGGAGAAGTAAGCAAGATCGTCAGTCACCCCACATATGCGGCATTGAACACACTCAAGTTCCCAACATACATCATCATGAGGCACAACTACATGAAGTGTGCAGTACCGGAACGACATGTATGGTACTTACATGGCCAACATCTGTCAACACGGTCCTACAGGTGGCATCAATTTGTCCCAGGTTGGCCCATTGGATATCATGATGCTGTGTCAAAGTCACCCCCCAGTGACATGTGAGGACAGATGTGCCCCAGGCACCACAGCTCAACGACAGGCACATTCCCAGGGACCCTGTAATGCCACATGGACACTGGCATCACCTGGAGTATCATGTGTACACCACAGCAAAACAAACATGACCCCCACAGGTAGTGGCCACACTTGCCATGGCAGGAGAGCCATGGACGTCTGTGACACACACGCACAACATCAGAGTCCATGCACACACAACGTGGATGTGGAGACTGTCTCCCATTGTGCACATGAAATCAGAGACATTGTAAACACTACATGCACAAAGACTGTGGAGGGCCATCACTATTGTGCCACTGGGACACCCTGGCTCAAACATACCGTCCCACATGGGACTCACGGGGTATGTGACATGACATACACAAACACCACTGTGAAATGTGACCATGACACATGCACAGATATGAACAGTTGCACATCACAGTGGTCACGTACACGTAACACCCAGGATCCTGTCCCCATGAACACGTGCACAGCCTGGGGGTGGCTGCCCACAGGTGACACCCACAGGACAACATGTACACCAACATACACACAATAGGAAATGCAGCCTTACATGCCTTATGATAAGGTTTGGACAGGCTGTCGTGATGTAGGTGTGCCCCTCACTCCCTGGGAGCTATCTGTGGCTGGCATATGTCCATCTGAGACAGGCATGCTGACCTATGCCAGTCACATATACAGTGATGCGTTGAACAGCAATGGACCGATCGGTGCCTCCGGCCGGCCCATTGCTTTCAATGTGTGCGGGTACGCGTTGTACCCCTGTGCGCGTTGAACTGCAATGGACCGATCGGTGCCTCCGGCCGGCCCATTGCTTTCAATGTGTGCGGGTACGCGTTGTACCCCTGTGCGCGTTGAACAGCAATGGACCGATCGGTGCCTCCGGCCGGCCCATTGCTTTCAATGTGTGCGGGTACGCGTTGTACCCCTGTGCGCGTTGAACAGCAATGGACCGATCGGTGCCTCCGGCCGGCCCATTGCTTTCAATGTGTGCGGGTACGCGTTGTACCCCTGTGCGCGTTGAACAGCAATGGACCGATCGGTGCCTCCGGCCGGCCCATTGCTTTCAATGTGTGCGGGTACGCGTTGTACCCCTGTGCGCGTTGAACAGCAATGGACCGATCGGTGCCTCCGGCCGGCCCATTGCTTTCAATGTGTGCGGGTACGCGTTGTACCCCTGTGCGCGTTGAACAGCAATGGACCGATCGGTGCCTCCGGCCGGCCCATTGCTTTCAATGTGTGCGGGTACGCGTTGTACCCCTGTGCGCGTTGAACTGCAATGGACCGATCGGTGCCTCCGGCCGGCCCATTGCTTTCAATGTGTGCGGGTACGCGTTGTACCCCTGTGCGCGTTGAACTGCAATGGACCGATCGGTGCCTCCGGCCGGCCCATTGCTTTCAATGTGCGCGGTACGCGTTGTACCCCTGTGCGCGTTGAACTGCAATGGACCGATCGGTGCCTCCGGCCGGCCCATTGCTTTCAATGTGTGCGGGTACGCGTTGTACCCCTGTGCGCGTTGAACTGCAATGGACCGATCGGTGCCTCCGGCCGGCCCATTGCTTTCAATGTGTGCGGGTACGCGTTGTACCCCTGTGCGCGTTGAACTGCAATGGACCGATCGGTGCCTCCGGCCGGCCCATTGCTTTCAATGTGTGCGGGTACGCGTTGTACCCCTGTGCGCGTTGAACTGCAATGGACCGATCGGTGCCTCCGGCCGGCCCATTGCTTTCAATGTGTGCGGGTACGCGTTGTACCCCTGTGCGCGTTGAACTGCAATGGACCGATCGGTGCCTCCGGCCGGCCCATTGCTTTCAATGTGTGCGGGTACGCGTTGTACCCCTGTGCGCGTTGTACCTCAATGGACCGATCGGTGCGCACCCATTGACAATGGGCTTGCCTGGCAACGGACGCGTTTTCGAATTTCGAACGAGTCGGTTGCTGGAAAATCAGTTGGTCACCCACAACAATGTTGCAAAATCATGTATGTCATGAAGTTGAAGTTTTGAAGGATGCTGTGGGCGTGTTTTGGTGCTGCTATTCCATGGATTGGCCAGATTCAGAAGATGCAAACGACTTGGACCTATCACTTTGGACACAAGGGACAGTATCTGCCTCTCCAGCACATATATATTGCTGCCTGTTCCCCTGAGAGCCCACTTGCCTGCACTACATGCTCCAGGACGACATCTGCCACTGCACTGCTGCTGTCTCTGCCCCTCTGGACCCTGCAATGGCACGTACTGTGGAGAGAGCCCCAGCCTTCAGCCTTGAGGAGAACCAGGCCCTGCTGGACAGCCTACTTCCACAGTACAGCAAGCTGTATGGGACACCAGGGGAGCAGGTGAGTGTTCTGTGCACTGCCTTTCTGAATGTGCATTTTGTCTGACTAGCAAGGCTGAGAGTCAGCACACCACTGGCTAGCAGGCTCACTGAGTAGTTGTCACCCCCCATAGTGTGTAGTGACTTGCACTGGACAGGTATGGTGCAGTGACAGTGCTTCTGAACAGGGTTTTACTCCCCATGCAATGATACCATGTAGTGACTTCTGGAAAACTGTCCATGGGCAGCCGTGCACTGCCTGGGTACACCATGTGCCCCTGTGATTGCGACATGTATATGCAACTGTGTCATGCACGGATATGTTGCATGTGTAGTAATGGCCTTATCACTTTGTCATCCTGACAGGCTTCTGCCCATCGGAAGCATGAGATATGGAAGGACATCGTCCGGGCTGTCCGGTCCGTGGGGGTCTACAAGCGCCGGATCCGCAACTGCCAAAAGAGGTGGCAGGACCTTCGGGGCTGGACCCGGAGGATTGCACGGGTCCAGCTGAAGCTGTCGCCTCCTCGCAGGAGGGGCGGAACACGGACCCTGACCCCCCACATGCTCAGGATCCTGGCGGTGGTCTTTCCAGACCTGGATGGGCAGCTGAAGGCCAGAGAGCAGCAAGGAGGGGGTGAGTCAAAGACTGCACTGTGTACTCTGTCTAACATGCTATGTGCCCTCCTCGGGCCTGGTTAAACTGCCACAGTACAGCAGTCATGTTGTCCAGGAGCCATGTCCCTCTATTGTGCACTGCCCACTCCTCATCTGATACCCAGGTGTGGCCCTTACATGCAGGGAATTCTGTCACTTAGGACTGTGTCCTTGCAGTTTGCTTGACTCAAGGTGGGAGACAGCATCTGTTTCCCTGACTCTGTGGTGGGCATCATGGGTGGGTCCATTGCTTACACAATGCCTGTATTCTGACATGTATTCAGCGTGTTACTTTGATCTGTGGTCCAATTGCTGAGCTGATCCACCACATGTGGCTGGGGTACCTGGCACACACCCATGCTGCGGGTGGGAACAATGTTTGGGCCCCAGGAGTATGTATATGACGTGTGTCACACATACTTAGCCAGCTGCCTACAGTCCAGGGCTCATCCCTCATTCATGTGGGGCTGGACAGTCATGCCTACTCCAGGCCATACAATACACTCTGTACTCCCACTCCCGTGTATCAGCGGACACATTGTGCACAGTGATTTGACCCCTCAGGTGTCTGCCTCTGTGTCAGTGTGCTGTGGATTAGTCGCCAGGACTGCTGTGGAGTTTCTTGGTAGGGGCTCAGCATGCCACTGGAGATGTGACCATAGGAGACGATACTTGTGTGACACATAGGTGTCTGATCAGCTGCCCATGCAGACTGGGGCATGTAAATGTGAAGTTCAGGCAGCTGTTCCCCATGCACAGCAGAGTGTGAGGGGCTCAGGTTCAGAGGGTAGTGTCACAGGTCTCCCATATGTCCAATAGGTATGACCTGGACAGATGAGGGTTAAGAGGATGTGTTGTGGGGGGATGTACATGTGCACTTGTGCAGCTCCAGGACTTGCATTCCCCATGACCTACTATTGTGACACAGTGCAGAGTGTTGTTGTCTGGCTGCAAAGTCATACATCACTGAGCCAGTGATGTATGACTTTGCAGTCATGCCTCCGCCATGGCATGTGTCTACTGATTGGTGAGCCTGCAGGGGAGTGACATGTGCTACATGCACACCATAGTGGCGCTGGCTATCAGGACATGGGTGCATCATGGTGTCTGTCGCTGGTATGCATCACATGCATTTCCTATTTGACTCTGGGCATCCCTTACATCCGGAAACCTGTACTGACTCAGTGGCAAGAGCTGTGATGTGTCCACACCGTGTCCTCTGCACTGTCCAACTACTGTGTACTTGGTGCATGTGTCAACACTGGGGTGTTGCAATCCAACAGACACCAGACAGATGGGTGCAAGGCCATGTGGGATGTTAGTGCCATGCTTGGCATCAGACTGACAATTGACTTCTCCTGTTCAATTAGTGCACTTTTAGCAATGTACAACTAATGATGCCAGGGCTTGCTCTGTGATGTGCTGTGCTCACAGTGGTGTGTGCGTTATGTGCAGGTGACTGATGTCTGTCTGTTTCCCCATTGTTTGCAGATACATCCACGGCCACGGAAGGGGACAGCTCCACGGACCAGGAGGAGCCGGAGAGCCAGACTGGGTCAGCAGCCGAGGAGTGGTCGGAGGGACCCAGTGGCACGGAGGGCGAGGGGAGCCACACCGAGGAGTCCTCAGCAGCATCCACCTCAGCTGAGGACCAGAGCAACTCGGAGGATGACTCCCTTGTGGAGGCGGGTGTCAGCAGCCACCACACCCCAGCTAGTGTTGCTGTCCCCGCCACCACCAGCACCACCACCGCCCTCCCATCGGCTCCCATTCCCCAGGTCCGTGGAGGCTCCCATGTCCGGGAGCGTGTCTCCTTTGGGCCAGGCACCGCACCCCCTGCCCCTGTGTCCCCTGCTGCCCTGAGTGAGGAGTCTGTGTACCTCCTTCGCCAGCTCCATGTAGGGCAGACAGCCATGCTGAGTGTCCTCCATGCGCACACCGCGCTGTTGACTCAGCTGGTGTCGTTCATGGAGGGCATCTCATCGGGCATGTCTGACCTACAGAGGGGCAATAGGTCCATGGACTCCTCCCTGACGGCAGCAGTGTCCCTCCTCAAACGGTCCCTCACCCCTCCTGCCTCTGCTCCATCCACACTCCCCAGCACCTTACCCATCCCAGGCACACACACACCGGCACAGGCACACACCAGCACACACACATCCAGCACACTGACACACACGCCAATGACAAAACGCACACGCACGCACATTCAGGGGACTGAAGCCAGACTCACAGGGGATGGGGCCCTGGAACACACACACGCATCCACATGCACTGCGCAGTCCTCAGTTCCCTCTCCCTCCAAAGCACCCTCCCTTGCCTCACCTGCAACCCCAAAGTCACAGCAGCTCTTCCTCTGTGACCTCGGCCTCTTCCCCACCGATGAAGCTGCTCCAGCATACCGGGGGAAGAGGAAGCCCACCCACACGGAGCAGAGTGCCCCTCGCCCCTGGACACCCTCCCCCAGGCGCAGACGGACTGAGGCCCCCACCCGCAAGTCCCCCGGAGTGGTAAGAGCAAGACCCCGCCACCGCCCTGCAGCTCAGGCACAAGGTCTCCGTCCTCCATCCCTCAGGCCCCCACTGCACAGGTGCCCCCACCACACCCTGCCCCAGGTTCCCCCACCCACAGATATACCATCCCCAAGAGGATCCGGCCTTCTCCCCCTGCCACTTGCTCTCCCAGCACCACACCCCCCGCTGCGCTTGTCTGTGCCACTGATGTGGTGAGGGTGTCCTCCCCCTCTGTCCAACCCACCTTGCCTGTTCCCCATTCTCCTCCCCTGGAGGTAGGCACTGCAGTGGAGTCCACTACCGCCCTGTCTGACTTGGGCACTGCAGTGGCGGACCTGTCCACCCCATCTGCAGGGTCCACTGCAGTTGTGCCGGCACCCACGACATCTGAGTCATGCCCCCCAGTTGTGCCGGCACACACCATGTCAGACACCTCCACTGCAGTTGTCAGTGGCTCTCCAGCACCCACCACCCCTTCCCTGACTCCCCTGGTGAGCCCTGATCCTGTCCCTGCGGTGCCTGGCCTGCCCCCCGGTTGCCCCTCCTAGTGGATTGTCCCTGGTATTGTGCAGGCATGCGTAGGGTGACATCTGCCAGTGTCACCCTGTTTGAACTTTGACAATGGACTGGCCATTGGCCTTTGCTCTAATTTCTTCTGGACGTCGTTATCAAACAACACATATGCTGAATAAAGCAACTTTCTTTTCTCTAGTGCTCATGCTTCAGATGTACATGTTGTTGGTGCAGCTAACCATGCCCTTGCTGCAGTGATGGTGATATCTGGTCTCATGATTATGAAGTGTTACTGTGCAGGAACCCATGTGGTCCAGGGGGAATGTGTCCTATCATGTGGTGTATCCATGTCATCAATAGCAGCATCTGAGGGTGTCATGTGTTCAGTATTTGGCAATGGGTTTCCTACTTACATTGGCAATTTCATATCTGTGGCTTCCACCCCTGCACATCTGTTGTGCCTGCCATCGTTGCATTTGTCTACTTCCCTGACCGTGTTGCCATCTCCAGTGGACATGCAGGTTTGGGCATCAATGGGGAGGGACTCATCCGTGTAGTCAGTGCAACATTGCTATACAAGTGTGTTGGATCTGTGCTGATGATTCCGTTGGCACATCCATGACCAGGCTGATGTGATGGGAGCCCTCATTTGGTGCTAATTGTTGATTGTGTGACCAAGTGCTCAGCTGACATGATGGGGCCCTACTGAGGCAACATATGGCACAGCTTTCCTCACACAGGAGTGGAGTCCCCTCATGGCAGTGTGTACACGTGTGACATTGCCTGCGCCCAAGGTGTGTGTTGTATGTGCATGTCTGTGTGTTCACTTCCATTCATCTGCGCATGCTGTGATCCCTAGTGTTGTACCTGTTTGTGATGCTTGCTGACTTGAGCTATGTTCCCCCAAAGTCTTCTCCCTGTGTTCTCTGTGATGTGGGTGCATGGCACATTACTGGTCATCAGGGTGTCACCCATAGGTGTGTTTGCTGTCAGGGCAGAGTTTGTGTGCAGACGCAGATGGGTCACAGTCAGGTTTCCCTTTGGCACTTGTTGTTTGCCCCTGTCATGTGATTTCCAGTTTGTGTTATCTTTCAGTGATTGTGACACGTTGTGTGTGTGACTGCTGGCACTCCTTAGGGTCCGGGCTGCAATGTTGGTTGTTGTCTATGTGTGTTCTTTGTGGGTGACCTTGGCTTCTTCATTGGTGTGTGACTGTGGCTGGGATCCCATTGGTCGGTGTGGTATTGCCGTCATGTCCATGTACAGCGTAGTGTGCAGTGTGTCAGACATTCAGGAGTCTTGTTGAGTGTCCATGTGTGATGTGTTTCTACACCTTGGTTCCCACCCACCACCCTGGAATAGTCATGGGTGCATGTGCAATGTCACCAGTGCATGTGTACTTCACTGCTGCACATTGTTGGAGGTCGAGGGTGTGGTCTTGAGTGTGTGCAGATGAGAGTTGTTGCCCGGCTAGTCCCCTGCCTCCATGTTGGCCTTGGCTTACTGGCCATGCTGATTGATTTGTGCTTGTGTAGGTGTGATGGTAGTTTGTTGCTCAGGACACCTGACTGTGGTTCACAGTGTGAACGACATTTAGCTTTGTCATCACAGTGGTATTTTTATTCAGCCCAGGGTCACCACATTGTGGGGGCCCTGGGGGTGGTGCTGTGGTGTGTCTGTGACTTGCTGTGTCAGTTGTTGTTCCTACGTGCCTGTGTGACATGTGTGTTTTGTGCTCCCTCTCACCTGTCAATGCCTGCTTGCCCACATAGGGGATTTGGATCCATGAGTTACCTTAGTGTGGCAGTGTATGCACATCTGTATGATTGGTATTCAGCTCTCCTCATGTGTTGTGTTGTTGCCTGGGGACACTGGCACCCCCACCCCTCACCTGCTGTGTATGATGACAGTGTTGGTCTGCCTGTTTGTGTTTGTGCATCTGCACCACTGCATTGGCATATCTTGGGTGTGCCATTGGCTGTATGTTGTTTGGTGTGTTTCCCCTGCTGTCCCTGGGACTCCTAGGTCATCGGTCAGCACAGTGATCATGGTTTGTGTGTCCCATTGCTGCCATGGTATGGTATCTGTTCACCTCACATCTGCTGTCTCCACAGGGTATCTGCATTTGTGTGCCCATTGGTGCAAATATGTGGTTCTGCATTCTGATGGTCACTTCTGTCATTGTGTCATTGATGACTGTTGACGGTCTCAGCCCCCATGGGTGTTGTTTGTCTGCACATGGCCAAAGGAATGTTTCATTTGCACTGCAGTATTTGGCTCCCCCAATTTATGTTGCAATGGGACACATACACTACTTTGCCACAGATGAGTTTTTGGTTCTGTGACCAGGAATGATCCATGCAGTTTGGCAGTTGCAGCTCTTTCTTTGTCAACAATTACCTTTTGGTCACTGTGATGATGAGGGTGTAGACCCCATTGCCACAATGGTCAAAATGTGCTTCAGCTATGGACCCCACACTTGCCTTTTGGTCACTGTGATGATGGGGGTTTAGACCCCATTGCCACAATGGTCAAAATGTGCTTCAGCTATGGACCCCACACTTGCCTTTTGGTCACTGTGATGATGGGGGTTTAGACCCCATTGCCACAATGGTCAAAATGTGCTTCAGCTATGGACCCCACACTTGCCTTTTGGTCACTGTGATGATGGGGGTTTAGACCCCATTGCCACAATGGTCAAAATGTGCTTCAGCTATGGACCCCACACTTGCCTTTTGGTCACTGTGATGATGGGGGTTTAGACCCCATTGCCACAATGGTCAAAATGTGCTTCAGCTATGGACCCCACACTTGCCTTTTGGTCACTGTGATGATGGGGGTTTAGACCCCATTGCCACAATGTTCAAAATGTGCTTCAGCTATGGACCCCACACTTACCTTTTGGTCACTGTGATGATGGGGGTTTAGGCCCCATTGCCACAATGGTCATGGGCTGCTTGCATTGTGGGTGCCACACACATATATGTGTGGCACATGTGCTAGGGGTCACATTGTATGTTCAAAGTCATGTTCGGTGTTGTAGGCATTTGACACAGCCTACACACGCTTGTCATGGTGGTGGGGGGATGTCTTTATCTTGCATTCCCTAGGTTGTGGTGTGCTGGTTGTGTCATGCATTGTCCATCCTATGAGTGGGGGTGGTAGTAGTGGTAGGCATCCTGCCCCCCTGGCTAAGGGTGGTAGTAGTGGTAGGCATCCTGCCCCCCTGGCTAAGGGTGGTAGTAGTGGTAGGCATCCTGCCCCCCTGGCTAAGGGTGGTAGTAGTGGTAGGCATCCTGCCCCCCTGGGTGAGGGTGGTAGTAGTGGTGGGCATCCTGCCCCCTGGCTAAGGGTGGTAGTAGTGGTGGGCATCCTGCCCCCTGGCTAAGGGTGGTAGTAGTGGTAGGCATCCTGCCCCCCGTGGGTGAGGGTGGTAGTAGTGGTGGGCATCCTGCCCCCTGGCTAAGGGTGGTAGTAGTGGTGGGCATCCTGCCCCCTGGCTAAGGGTGGTAGTAGTGGTAGGCATCCTGCCCCCTGGCTAAGGGTGGTAGTAGTGGTAGGCATCCTGCCCCCTGGCTAAGGGTGGTAGTAGTGGTAGGCATCCTGCCCCCTGGCTAAGGGTGGTAGTAGTGGTAGGCATCCTGCCCCCCTGGGTGAGGGTGGTAGTAGTGGTGGGCATCCTGCCCCCTGGCTAAGGGTGGTAGTAGTGGTGGGCATCCTGCCCCCTGGCTAAGGGTGGTAGTAGTGGTAGGCATCCTGCCCCCCTGGGTGAGGGTGGTAGTAGTGGTGGGCATCCTGCCCCCTGGCTAAGGGTGGTAGTAGTGGTGGGCATCCTGCCCCCTGGCTAAGGGTGGTAGTAGTGGTAGGCATCCTGCCCCCCTGGCTAAGGGTGGTAGTAGTGGTAGGCATCCTGCCCCCTGGCTAAGGGTGGTAGTAGTGGTAGGCATCCAGCCCCCCTGGGTTGGGGTGGTGGCGCGCATTCAGGCCCCTGTGTGCATATGTGGCATTGGTGATGGGCATCCCGCCCCTATGGTGCTGCTGTTGCTGGTGTAAGTATATTCAGATTCCCAGTGTATGTGTGTGATGTGTCGTGTACGTGTTGTATGTGTTTTGTGGTTGGTGTCTGACTTACCTTCTGCGCCGTACGCGTCCGTGCCTGTTCCGGTAGTAGATGTAGAATATTGGTATGATCGGGACGAAGGGATTCATGGTTGGTTCGTGTCGTTCGTCCTTCTCGTTGCTTCGCGTCGTCCCTCGCTCGCTTCGCTTCGTCCTCGTCGCTTCGCGTCGTCCTCGTCGGTGCCGTGTTCGTCTCGTAGCCGTGGATCGTGTTGTGGCGCGATTCGGAGCTTATGTGCGCCTCTCCCGGATGCTTTGACGTGCCGTGCGTAGCGACGGGTTCGGCGCGTACGGAAAGCGCATCGTACTTGTCCGGCCGGACGGGGCTGCATTTTCCCTTCCGTGCGACTCGATTCGGCGTTTCCGGATTCGCCTCGGTCGGAGAACAGGACCTGGTTTGGGTGAGTACGGCTCGGCCGGAATTTTTGCTGTTGTGCGCATCGTACTTGCTCGTTCGGTGTGCTGTACGGATCGGTCGGGAAACTGGCTTTCGCATGGCTTTTTTCCCGACCGAATGGTATTGGGTGCGCCTCCGACCGAGATCGGAATCGGCCCCTTAGTTGTTCTTCCAAGTTTGTTAAGTCCATAATATCTTCTCGACCTTGAAGCATTGCTGTTTCAACTTCCTTCATAGCAATTGCTGCTTCATTTTCAACAATTGGTTGTCCTAGTGGATCTTCACTGTTCGCAGCAGAAGTTTGACTGTCTTGAGAACTGTCTCTAGCAATCTCTGCTGCAATAGTAGCTTCTTGGTCAATTTCATCGTTCAACATCTTTACATAATGTGCAAAAACAGTGCATTGTATGGTATCTTTACAAGCATTGAAGGAATCTTCATAACTCTGAAATTCTCCAAGTAATTCCAATTCTGAACGCCACGGTTTGAACAGTTGCAAAAGTGCAAAATAGTAAAATTCTCTTTTATCAGTACTGTCACAACTTAGTTTTCTGTGATTAATCAAATTTCCTTTCCTTTGTTTCACCAAACATCCTTCGGAACCAATTACTGCATATTTTCCCTCAGTGATGTTTTCTGTAGTATTCCGTTTAAAAGTGTAGTTTTGCAGCACTTCATAAAGACATATGTTCTCAAGATGATGACTTCTATTTGGATAATATGTGTCCAACATATTTGTTTTCACAATATCTGTACTTTCCGGCTCTTTTTCTGCTAAATATTCAATTTCTTGAACAGATTTAAGTACTCGATTTCGCGTTGCAGCAAGACCTAGACTCACCCAAATGATTCTTCTAGATTTTGAGTATAAACTTGCAGATGATAACCGATCTGAGCATTCATACGCTCCAATTTCTCGATGGGATAACATCTTCAAACTGAAACTGTATAATTTCTTACTTAGACTCTTCTCGTGAGAAATCTCTTCCCACATTTCTTTCAATTCTGTCTTTTCAGATTTTGTTATATAAGATGTCACATACCGGGCAACAGCAATGGAATTATCTGCAACATACTGAATATCCATATTAGCATTCCACATTGAGAGAATAACAGGATTATAATCATTTATATATTTTGAATCTTCACTTCTTCTCAAATTGTATGTATTTTTGGAGACTTTCTAGTGATGGTATGTCTCATAGCTGACATAAAACTGTTTACTCTTCCTTTGGATATTACAGGACGTGGAAATCCAAAACGACATTTGGTATAAAACTTTTCCTTACACTTGTACTTTCGTCGACAGTATTTTCCGCATCGATGGCTTTGGAATCGTAAAACTTGTTGTTTTAAGTTTTTTTCTTCTGTTCTTTTGGGTATAGCACATGTGGCATATTCTTCAATAAAAGACAAAACAGTATCATCAGAATCAGTTCCGAATTTAGGAGCATCTTTGATCCATATCAGCATATGTATATGAGGAGCACCTCTAGCTTGATACTCCTTTCTCCAAAAAAAATCCAGAACTTCTCCAAGAGGAGGATTTTTTTATTGCAGATAAAAGACATCATAGCTTCAAATCTATGATTAAAATACCTGCACACATTAACAGGATCCAAAGAGCACAATTCTCCAGGTGTCTTGTATTCAATATTTTTTACATTTGAATTTGCCTCACGAAGAAATTCAAGTAAATCATCCCAAGCGTATTCAGCACAGCTTAGGGTAAGAAACCATGTAGGAGTTCCTAAGTTCCTTAGCATGCATTTAAGTTCTCCATGACGACGGTACCAATACTCATTAGTACCACGCTGACATGCCATCAAATTAATCAACTGAGATTCTAGATGATCGTCTCTCTGATGTACTTTATCCATAAATTGCTTTGCAGAAACATTTTGAAAATGTACTCCTGTTTTCAAAATGTGGTTGACTGCATATGAAAGTCCAGATAAGTCACTCTCAAACAAAAGATGAAATATATATGGGATACATTGTCGAAACCTTGGATCTTTTGCATACAATCTTGTTGTCCGATATTCAGATGCAGGAATCTGCACAGGTCGTTCATCATATCGTCCACCTTTTCCAGTTGGAAAAAGCTGCGGAAAACAACGAGCTTCCAAACTTTTCTCCCATACACTGATGGGAGTACCCTTTGCTTCCTTCATTTGGAATAACTCAATAGTATTTCCCATCACTTCTTTCGAATGAAGTGGATGTACACTATAATGTTCATAGATTTCTTCATTTTTTGACATGTCCACTTTTTCAATTTGACCACTTGATGTTTCAGTATCATCATCTAAAAGTATTTCTTCTTCTTCCACATACACATTTTTATAGTACTCATTGTTTTTTATTAGATATAATGTTGCCTTTTGCACTTTTCTAACATCCACTAATTCTTGCCAGATTTTCTTACTCTTAGTAGGAACACCATTAACTAGAATAACTAATGGTTCACTTTCTACATTCTCTACACCAATAGTGTCAATATTTTTCTTTAAATCCAGTGGTAAATATACAACTCTTCCTTTTAATCCTCTCTGTAAATCAGTCGGAGGCAATTTACCTGTTTTTGGCTCCATACGAACAATAGCCTGAAATGGGTGTACACATTGAATGAGTATAGACTCATACGTGTTTAAATCTATTAGTTCCGGAGGAATAGTTATCAACTCTAGATCATTATGAACAGCTCTAGCAGGCATTTTATTTTCATCCAATTTGTTATAACAATATTTACAAATACGTTGATCAGTACCCAAATCAAAACAATTCTCTACCCACAAATAAGTTGCAAAATTCTTCCACTCATCATTATTTTGTTTTTCACTTTTAAAATACAGATCAACACTCCTAGTCTGATTTCTATAGTGAGTTCGCCGGCAACAAATACAAGAATAATTTGGCCTTTCACCTGAAATCACCATAAACTTTGTAATTTGTTCTTCAAATTTTTTGGAGTAGTATGTTGCACATTCTCTTCAACATTTTCTTCTATCAATGTGTCAGTTTCTGCACTCTCTTCTTCCGGACCAAAGTAACAAAACTCAATTTCATCACAAACCTTCTTCACATCAGATACTGACCCACACAAAAGAGCACTGTTCAACTCATTTAATTTAAGTGCTGGACTTTTTGCATAATACAATCTTCTAACTATCTTCCGCATTTCAGAATGATGTACTGCTAACATCCTAAAATGATGAAAAACACTTTGACATACTTTTCTAGAAACACAAGCCAGAGAATGACCTTGCAAACCAGTATTTTTTCTCACTCTGCAAGGGTCTAGTCCTTGTAACATCTTAATCTTTTGCTTAACACTTTTTTTAGTATACTCTCGTAAGAAATTTCGTAAAATATCAATAGATTCCTGTCGTACACTACAAATACTACTGCAATCCCAAGTATACACTGGGGCTTTAGGACGTCTCCCTAGAGCTTCATCAGCTATCACTTCTTCTACATTTCTGGGAACCACCTTCTCTTTCTCAATTGCACAACCATTTCTAACCTCATAAGCACGACCACTGGTATCAACTGCATGCAATAAATTATTGGTCTGAAAATAACTCTCTTCATTAAAGAACGGCTCTGAACTTGAACTATGTTTCCATTCACCCAAAAAAAATTCACAAAAATTAGTTCTGTTAATTACTTTTTTCTTCTTACTTTTGGCCTTCAAAAAATGAATTGGTTTATGTATTGATCGAATTCTATTCAAAACTAAAATAAATAATTTCCTTTTTAATTCCAAAGCTTTTTGAACAATGGATTCAATATACTTTTTCTTTTTATAAAATAGTGCTCTTCTTTTATATTTTTTAACATCTTTAAGCAAGTTAAAAACAACTCTATTATAAAAAATCTTTTTCCTGATTTCTTTATACTGATTTTGCCTTCTTTTACCATTCATTGTATCGTTTGAATGTAATTTTCCATTTACTCCTTTCTTTTTACTCATACTCTTTTTTCTAGTTGAAGCATTGTTTTTACTTTGTACAATTTGTACACTATTTCTAGGCTTTGAAATTTTTTTAAGGAATTCTTTTGTTGTCTTACCGAAAGACTTTTTCTTTTTAGCCACATGATGTTGGTCATCCAATACTTCTTCTGCAGATTTGTTCAAATAATTTTCTTTTTGCTGTCGTTTTCTCTTTCTTGATTTTAAAGGCATGATAAGTTTGTTTTAATGATGATAAACAATATCTGTAAGAAATAATTATAAATAAATTAATTTTAATAAATTTACAAATTATACCCTTCAATTACTATAGAAACACATTGCACGTGTTAAAACATAGCTCACTGTATAAGTAGTTGGGTTGCAAAACAATGATTAGAGTAGTACACGGAGAGTGCCTTGGTGAATTTAAAAGTGATTCAGTTTTTGCACAGTGAATGGATTAGTACATATTTTTGAATGGGTCACTACAACACTGCAAGGAGAGTTACAGGATGTTTACTTTAGTGTATGGATACTGCTTGGGGAAATGAAGGTGTGTAAGATAAGTGTGTAAGTGATTAAAGGAGTGCATGCATATTCGATAAAGATTTGTAGCAGTCCATCTGCAGAAGCCAGAATCACTGCATGAGTACTTGTGTACTGATTAAATTATTAGAGTACTGCATTGAGAATGCACGGGTGAATTTATAAGCGGTTGGGTTTTGGCAGAGTGAATGCATTAGTACATGGTGCTGAATGGGTCAATACAGGATTGCAAGGGGAATGACAGGGTGTTTCTTAAAGTGTAAGGAGACTGACTGGGGAATTAAAAGCCTTAAACACAAGTGCGTAGATGGTTAGAGGATGACATGTATAGTGGATAGAAGTTTGAAACACAATATGTGTTAAGGCTCTAAATCACTGAATGAGTATTTGGAAAGTAACTGAATGTAAACAGTACTGTAAGGATAGTGCCTAGGTGAATTTTTAAGTGATTGGGTTTTGGCGCATTGAATGGATTAGTACATGGAGCTGAATGGGTCACTAGAGGAGACTGCTAGAGTGTATAGATACTGACTGGGGAATTGAAGGTGTGAAAAACAAGTGTGGAGGTAGATACAGGACTACATGCGTACTGGATAGGTGTTTGAAGCAGTCTATGTGCTAAGGCCTGGGTCACTGCATGAGTAATTGAACACTGACTGAATGATTAGAGTACTTCAAGGTGAGTGCCTGGCTGAATTCATAAGTGTTTGGTTATGGCACAGTGTTTAGATTACTATATGTGCTGGATGGCTGAGTGGAAGAGTGCATGCGGAGTAACAAGGTGTTTATTGAAGTGTATGGATAGTGCCTGAGAATTGAAGAAGTGAAAAACAAGTGTGTAGGTAGTTACAGGACTACATGCATACTTGATAGGTGTTTGAAGCAGTCTATGTACTAAAGCCTGGGACACTGCATGAGTAATTGGGTACTGACTGAATGAATAGAGTACTTTAAGGTCAGTGCCTGACTGAATTTATAAGTGTTTGGTTATGGCACAGTGTTTGGATTAGTATATGTGCTGGATAGCTGACTGGAGGAGTGCATGGGGAGTAACAATGTCTTTATTGGAGTGTATGGATACTGCCTGATAATTGAAGGACTGAAAGACAAGTGTGTAGATGGTTAGAGGACTTCATGCGTAGAAGATAGGGATTTGTAGCAGTATATGTGCTAAGGCCTTGGTACTGCAAGGAGTGTGCATAAGGGAATTTATAAGTGTTTAAGTTTTGACGCACTGATTGCATTAGCACATGGTGCTGGATTGCTGACTAGAGGAGTGCATGGGAAGTGACAGCGTAATTCCTGGAGCATCTAATACTACGAAAACTTGACAACATGACAGGTTTTAAAGCGGTTATCTGTCTGCAAAGATATGAACTACCCAAATGCTTCTCTCACAGTGGTTGCCCAAATGTACACAGATTCACAGTGTGATTCTAGACAAGCAACACAGTTCCTTGGACCTTTCCAAAACACATTCACTAGTCTGGAAGGGGTAAGGTGACTGCACACTTTTACAAAATTCACTACTGCAGTCTACTGTGAATGACTGCCTCATTCTGCGAATGCACAAGCAATAACTGGCTTCTAATACTACGAAAATTTGACAACATGACAGGTTTTAAAGCGGTTATCTGTCTGCAAAGACATAAAGTACCCAAATGCTTCTCTCACAATGGTTGCCCAAATGCAGATAGACTCACAGTGTGATTCTAGACAAGAAACACAGTTCCTTGGACCTTTCCAAAACACATTCACTAGTCTGGAAGGGGTAAGGTGACTGCTCACATTTTACAAAATTCACTACTGCATTCTACTGTGAATGACTGTCTCATTCTGCGAATGCACAAGAAATGACTGGCTTCTAATACTACTAAAACTTGACAACATGACAGGTTTTAAAGCAGTTATTTGTCTGCAAAGACATAAAGTACCCAAATGCTTCTCTCACAGTGGTTGCCCAATTGCATACAGACTCACAGTGTGATTCTAGACAAGCAACACAGTTCCTTGGACATTTCCAAAACACATTCACTAGTCTGGAAAGGGTAAGGTGACTGCGCACATTTTACAAACTTCACTACTGCAGTCTACTGTGAATGACTGTCTCATTCTGCGAATGCACAAGCAATAACTGGCTTCTAATACTACAAAAACTTGACAACATGACAAGTTTTAAAGCAGTTATCTGTCTGCTAAGACATAAAGTACCCAAATGCTTCTCTCACAATAGTTGCCCAAATGCAGATAGACTCACAGTGTGATTCTAGACAAGCAACACAGTTCCTTGGACCTTTCCAAAACACATTCACTAGTCTGGAAGGGGTAAGGTGACTGCACACTTTTACAAAATTCACTACTGCAGTCTACTGTGAATGACTGCCTCATTCTGCGAATGCACAAGCAATAACTGGCTTCTAATACTACGAAAATTTGACAACATGACAGGTTTTAAAGCGGTTATCTGTCTGCAAAGACATGAAGTACCCAAATGCTTCTCTCACAGTGGTTGCCCAAATGCACACAGACTCACAGTGTGATTCTACACAAGCAACACTACTCCCTGGACTTTAGCAGGAGAAAAACATTAGTCTTATTAAAAACAAAGACACAACATACAACACCTCACAAATTAATAACTCACCTTTCAATTTAATTTGTTGATTAAGAAGTATGTCAGTCACACACCAGATGTTCTTAAACCAAATGTCTGTACTGCACTGCTCTTACCAAAACCAAAAAATGGCAAACTTTCCCTCTCTTTCTGCACACATATACATGTAAATATCAAATTACATTACTTCCCACATTAATTCAAAAGCTAACACACATTTCTATTGGTTACACATTTCAAGCCTATCCAATTGATATAACTTTCAACCCTACCCCCAATCTGCTTACAGCCTGTTACCATAGTAACAGTTCATGGAACACTGAACTGAACTCACAGGTCACAAGTTCAGCACACAATGTTGCTAATCCAAACAACAAGTGCGCTTGACTTTTCAAAATATCAGCTTATCCTGTCTTTTCTTCCTTTCAAACGCTTTTCATTAACCAATAAGAAACGTGCTCTTGAAACTCAGAAACATGCACCCTACTTTTTAGTCTATAATATTCTCAAACAGCCAATCATTTTTTTTTCAGTTTTTTTTAAACTGCATCTTATCCACCATTTCAGAAAAACTTTAGTAGTCAAACTGCCATTTCACATACAGACACCTTCTGAGTGCATCCAGACCTCCTTTCAAGATGCTTAGAGTGTGGATTGTGGGACACAGCTATATTTTCTGGAGCCAAAGGTATGCAGAAAACAGCGGCATTGACAAAGACCTAGCTTTGCCAAATGTAGACATTAAATGGATTGGACAGAGAGGATTAAAGTGGCACCAATTGATGCCATTGGTTAAATCCTTTTTGCATCTCCAACACCCTGACCTCATAATTGTGCACTGTGGTGGCAATGACCTAGGCACTTTGACTGGGGTAGGTCTGGAAATGCTTATGAAGGACACCTTTGGAGAATTGATATCACTTTTCCCCCAAACTGACTTTGTATATTCTAATATATGTCAAAGACAGAAATGGAACTGGTCCAATAAATTTTGTCCACAGATTGAGAAAGCTAGGAAACACGTCAATAAAGCTGTTTCTGCTTATCTCAGAGATTATAGAATGGGCTCCATTTACAACAACAATCTGCGTTTTAATATGGACGGCATCTATAGGAGAGATGGTGTACATTTTACAGATGAGGGTAACAGAGTCTTCCTCATCAACTTTAGACTCTGCATCGGTACTTACTTGTAGGTACCAAAATATCCCCAAAAACAAAACGGCTCTTTTTAGAGCCACCCAAGACCTAAACACCTAAACTTCATTTATATCTGAAATTTTTGTTCATTTTTTTTTCTTGGATTCGCGTACCCAACGCGTTGGAAACGTGCACCAAACGCGTAAGGGGTCGCGCACCCAACGCGTTTGATTCGTGTACCAAACGTGTAACAGGTCGCGTATCCAACACGTGCACACCAGGGGCCGCGCTGGATGCGCGTTTCCTAATTTTACCGTAAAAAAAATTAGCACCTTGTACTAATTTGTATTCTCCCCGGGGACCCCATCCCCCGGGGCCTATATACAACGTTGGGAACCGTGGGGGGGTCCCCAATACCCCCACAGTCCCAGCCGGCTCCCCGCGTCCTACGGGAGCAGGCATTGCTTTTCCACATGGGGAGCAGCTAACATGTTGCTCCCCATGTGGAAAGCAATTGGGTTTGCATTTTGAAAGAGAGAGCAGGTTTCCTGCTCTCTCTTTCAAAATGCAAACCAAGTTTGCTATGACAGGACGGGAGCCGCGAGGCTCCCGTCCTGTCATAGCAAACTACAGTACACTGCAGGAGCCGGCCCTGGGGGGTGGTGATCCCCAGGGCCATCAAGGGCTCCAGGAGGAGGGCCGCGCGGCCCCCCTCCCAACAATTTTACAGCCCCGGGGAGGTGGTGGTCCCCGGGGCTTCAGGGGTCCAAAACGGACCCCCATTTTTAATTTTTTAGTGCCCCGGGGAGGTGGCGGTCCCCGGGGCTGCGGGAGGGCCGAGAGCCCTCCCGCACCATTTATTTTTAAAGCCCCGTGGGGTAGCGGACCCCGGGGCTTGGGGGGGCCTTAGAGGCCCCCCTCATATTATAAATACCCCCCCATGCCCCCGGGACTTGGCCCACCCGGGGGCCAATTAACATCGAAGCGCGGGAGACCGCGCTTCGATTTTTTTTTTTCGGCAGGATACGCGCACCCTGAGCGCATCCTGCCGATTTAAAAAAAAATGTTTTTTTTGCCCAGGGGGTCCTTGTGGGACCCCTGAGCACACCTAGTGGGTTAGGGTGTTTCTACCCTGCCCCCTTTTTGCGCTTTCCGCACTTGTTTCTGTCCCTCGGTTCTACCGAGAGACAAAATGGCTGCCAACATTTCCTGAATCGGAATGTTGACAGCCAGCTAACAGCCAATTAGCATGCAGCTCGTGATCGGGACGGTGCGCGCAGGGTGCGCTGAGGGTACGCGTATCCGACGCGCCCATAGATATATATGTACTTTTACTTTTGATTTTCTCAGGAACTACTGAACGGATTTACACCATTTAAGCAAAAGGCACCAGTCTGAACCAAGGACTACCTCTTTGCCAAATTTGGGGTAAGTCCGTTCAGCAGTTCGGGCTGTAGCTGCGACTAAAGGTTCCTATGGAAAAATGAATGGGGAAAACGCGTTTTGGGACCCCCTTTTTTCTTGGCCCCCGCTTCACGTATCACCCCGAGACTTTCAGGGTAGGAGCGGAGCGGAGCGCCCCAACAAGTTGGAAACTTTCACGAAGATTCGTCAACCGGCGCCAACGTTATTTCAAATAGAATGTCGCGGATTTCCTATGGATAATAGGTTGTAACTATAACTATCTACTGGCGACCGCCAGTAGATAATATATATATATATATATATAATATAACTACCAGATTTAAAAAAAACAGGATTGGCGGCAGAGCATTCAGTTCTGCAGCTTCGCGGCTGTGGAATGAACTCCCAACTGATCTCAGACAGACTGAGAGTTTGCTGGATTTCAGAAAAAAGCTGAAAACTTGGCTTTTCCCCAGGGGCTAGTGTAACTTAGCTGCAGCTCTAACTACGTTCATCTGGCATGGGTGGATCTGCGCACAGGGGAACGTATGGTAATCACAGCGCCAGGATACCCGTGGGGTGACAGTGCGCTATATAAGTTAAAAAAAAAATATATATATATATATTTGCAGAAATTGATTGACAAAAACTATAATAGTTAGGTTTTTGACATCTTAAGTTATGTTTAAAATGAAAGCCAGAAATTCACCTAGGAAACGCAGTTAGAGTTAGAGATAATTTATCTTTGCAAAACAAAACCTAAAAACCACTGATATTCGTCAGTTTGGTTAGCTCTACAATCCATATCTTGCACAATAGCCATGCACACCATAACTTGCACACTTGAATGCAACGTGAATTAGCATAACGCTTGGTGTGATTTTCATTGTGCTTTCCAAACTGTAGATTACTGTAACTTTCAGCTTCCCTTTGGGCCGCAAAACCGGAATTTGCACCACTACCACATGCATTTGTAGCATTGAGGACCTATAGGTAAATAAACAGGTAGTAATGAAGACAAATATAGAGACTTACATAAAAGATAGACAAATAGATAAGAACAAGAAAGAACGTGGTGGCAAAGATAGCTGTCTATGATTCAGATAAAAACACTGAAGGACCATTTATTATTTCCTCATATCATTTGCAAAATTCCGTCAAGTTCTGAAACGATTCTTAGGAACGCTGTACACTTTTTTGCTTACCTCGTATCAAGGTATCCACAGGAGAATATTGCCTTAAGCAAGGCACTGCGATTTTCCATTTATCAGTTTATTGTTCTCAATGTCTCTGATCCTCGCACAATTACCTGCGTGTTTTCTTTCAAAGCCCAGCGTTTGGTTGATGCTTTCACATTATGCAAGAAGCGCGAAATAAACAGAAATAATGAGGTCGAATTCTCCTTTTAAGTGTTATCTAATTTAGGCAAACTAGATTGGAAATGTGTCCTTCCCTAACATAGATGTTCTTACATTTGATCGCGTTGTTTGTTCCTCATTAAATTTTATAAATTGAATAGAATTCTGCATATTTAAAATGTTTAACACCCTGCTTTCTCAGCGGTATGTCTACCATTGCAACCTAGTTCTGTTGCTGCGTTTGTCCTGTTTCCTGACTATAAAATATTTGTGGCGGGGGGCTGTTTATTCGCCAAACTGGATGTGGCCCTTGTGTGGATTCATCCTAAGCCACTGATGGAGCAGGGCTTTCGCGAAATAGAAAGCTGCTCGACTTGAACCCTCAGTAACATTTACTAACAGTGTGCGGTGAAAAACTAATGTGGAAAAGAACCTAACATGAGGAAAATGGTACTGCATAAGCGCGTACTAAAGCACTGGAGAAGGCCGCAAATGCTTCTGGACAAAACGAAAAATAAAAAGTACTAATCAACTTTTGTGCACATTAATAACGTTTGCTAAGAAAAATAATATTAACACGGGTTGCGCATGGATAGATGCAGCACTGGGTGGATGCGTAATGAAAAGCATTATAAGTGATTAATAATGCCTGTGTTTGTTTTTCATAGAAGCATGGTTTTCTGTTCTGCGGGAAAACACGGGGTTAATGAAAATGAAATAAAATTCTGACAAATAGAGATGAACAAGATGGTGAAAGTGGAAGACAAGTGTCCTTCACAGATCCTGTGTGCCTGCCAAGAGACAGCTGAAAGAAACAGTTTCTTCCTCGAGTGAAAGAACATTTCCTCTTTATGCGGCTCGAGCGGATAAATGTGACACAGAATTTGCTATATGACTGGGATGGAGGAAACGAATGCTATGACAGTGGCTCGAATATGTATTTCCTGGGGTGGAAGTAGATATGCAGGATAAGTAAACAGTAAGACATTGAGTGAGATGGACATGACGAGAGTGGTGTGACAGTACACCCCCTTCCTTAACCAATCATGTGTAGACAAATCCTCTGTTCTGACACAAATGTGGGATGGACATTTGGATTTTAGGGTATAATTGAGGTTCCTGGTGGGAGGGGTTAGGTTAGTTGGTGGCTTGCTTGCTTTCCTACCTGCGTGAGGAGAGGCCTTCTTTGCTGTCACCTATTCTTGAGCTGGCTGTTCCTGTCTGCTGATTCCTGACGTAATCTTTGCCTCCAACTATTTTTGAGGGGCCTTACTGCTCTCATGGCCAGGGAGTAGATGTCCTATTTCAATTGGGTTAGTATACACAGAAAACTGAATTTGCATAATCATTTGCAAATGTATTTTGTCTCTGAACCTTTTGTCTCTTCGCCTTTCCACTCCTTAACGCACTGACAAATTGAGATGTATTTTTTTACCACTATTTCTCTGATATTGTTGCTTTGTGATGATCTATTATTTGTACTGTATTTTGGTATTGATGAGCATTTATTTCACATTATTTAGATAAACATAAATATACAAATGAGTCTGTCTTTATTGGAGGTGTTTTTCTAGTTTATGAATATTTTAGAAACAAGAATTAGTTTGCCAAACCCTGTAAACTATATAAAGATCGCATCGCCATAATTGGTATAATAGAAATGAAGATACAAAGTAGATTTTGGTAAATTTGGTGATTTGTTTAGTAAATCGCTAACCCAGCGTGAAGGGACTTGTTGGGTAATGAAATTGGGCCTAGTCTGTGGAAAATTATTTGTCCCAGATCGCTGGATCAGTTTTGGTAGCAGCCTGATGGTTTATATTGATTATTTTGGCAAATTAATGGTTGAATTATTGATTTTGGTTACTAATATGAAAAGTTAGGTGTCCATTACGATACCGTACGGAATAAAATCCGCCATCCACCATAGCGGTAAAAAACCGCCCGCCTACACCCTCTGAATACCGACCGAGCAATCAGGATGTCGCGAAGCGAACACTGCCCGCGGCGGGAAAAACACACAAAATACCGCCCGTCTATGTCCGAGTCGAAGTCCATCCGTCCGACACGGACGCAAACCCGCACGACAACCCAAAACCGCCCGCCCTGACTACCGAGACACCGGCCGTGAAATTAGGATCTTCCCGACATGAGCGCGGCAAATCCATTAATACACCGCCCGCCATCGTAAACAACAGTGATGAAAATGGACACGGCGGAAGCCCTGGCGGCCACGTCCCTGCACAGAAACCATCCGCGGACCAAAGAAACACACACAACATGGCCAACAAGTCCACACAGCAAGCAACGCCCAAATACCCAAACACAGTACACATCCCGAAAACACATCCCCCTGGACAAACAAATAAACTACAAATCCCAGAACACCAGCCACAACACACCTGAAAACAACAGCACATCATGACACACCCACATAGGTAAGTACAAATACAGCCCCTTCACAGACCACAATCCCTTGCAACACTACAAACTGAGGACGAGAGCACAGAACACAGCGAGACAGAAATGACAGCAGCACACCACAGACACGCACCCATCACCACCACCACCACCACCCCCACCAAACACCGGCCCCACAAACCCCCTGCACATCACACACCACACACACACACCGCACCAGCACCACAAACACCAAACCACACACCATGGCAGCACAGAGAATGCCCAAGTTCACGTCCACTGAGCTGACGGTCATGGTCGACGAGATCATCAAGGTGCACCCACAAATCTATGGGAACCAGGTCCAACAGACACCACTAGCCACCAGAAACAGAATGTGGAGCAGGATCGTAGACCAGGTCAATGCAGTCGGGAACGTGCCATGCAACAGAGCCGAAATCACCAAGAGGTGGCACGACATGAAAAGAGTGGTCAAAAAGAAGGAGGCCAAGAATCGGCAGCTGGCTGACAGGACTGGCGGAGGAAATCCCGCGCTATTTAAGACCTTCAAGGCGTGGGAGGAGAAGGTGCGAGGCATCCTACATCCGGAGAGTCTCACCGGAATACCAGGGGGAGTGGAGGCTGGTAAGTACAAACAAATGTATACCAGCACACCGCTATGTACTCACATGCACTACCACTATGCCATAGTTCCGAGGGACAAACACCCCCATGTCCAGTACACAATACACAAGACATCACTCACACATGCAACAGACTAACTAACAAAACCATGGGGGCATGTGTACAGTCAGCCAGCACCGCAACTCCCACCAGGTCCCCTTGTACTCCAGATGCGCCAGAAGGATCACACCCCACACCCACACTCATGTGTCAGCCATAGCTGCACTAACCGGCAAGTAACAGGTAAGTAGCCGGAACACAAAGTCAGTGGGTCGGAGGGGGGCAGCTGAAGTACAACACCCACCAGGCCCCCAGTCCTACAGCACAGCAAGGTGGAGCACAGCCCACACCCATGTGTCAGCCACTGCGGTGCACACCTTCAGCCGACAGGTAGAAATCTTACCGTACATGGAGGGGTTTCTGTGGGAGCCATCACCACAACACACAACACCGCCCCCACTCCCACAGACCAGCAAGATGGAGCACTCCTCCCTCCCAGTACCATATGGCATCCATTGCATTGCGCCCTCCAAACCAACAAGTAGGTAGAGTACTGTACAGGGCGGGGTGTCTGTAGGCATGAGGACAGTATTACGACTAACATGTGGGAAATGCCACGTAGCAGAGGAACACGCAGCACTGCTCCCTGTCATAATCATGTGACTAATGTGCATACGGACATGTATTACAGAGTCATAGCCCACATGAGCCATCATAAATACAGCAACACCCATGGAGCCACGTCTGCATGCACAAGTCCCACTGGAGTACTGACCCACACGGCGGGCACTGTGCCACTCATCACACACATCAGCAACACCATCGAAGTCCTGTCCATGTAGTCGTTACTGCCTGTTCCCCACAAAACGTACAACATCGCCCATGTAAGTCTAACCTGCCTAGAACTAACAGTGTGGAACCCCAGTAATGCACATAAACACCACTGGACCCATGAAACACACAGCCACACAATGCACATCCAACATACCATCCATCTCATCTGTCAGCCCCAGTGTCATGAAAGGTATGTCATTGGAACAGCTGGCCCCCACACAGTAGTTCTGCAAAGATACCTGCCCATCACAAATAATGTGTCTGCAGTGACTGAAGCGCACATCACACTGATTTACAACATACATAATATAGACAACACCCCAAGAGCACTGCATTGCTGCACATGGCCGAGGGTAGCACGCACACCAAGGAATTGGCCCATCTGCAATACGTTGTGTGGCACACAACCATCACTGACTCACTACAATGCTTGCAGTGTAATGTCCATAAATGATAACAGTGAGCAGATATGCTGGGGATGTCAGACATACACACACCTTTGTCTCTGCACTGTCATGTTGCCAAAACACATGTCCCATTCTGCACACATATGTCACAGTATGTACCCCAAAACCATATTTCACCTCAAAAGCGTTGAGGGGGCTGTACCCCCTTTTGCCATCTGCGTTCCTAAGCGTTCCATTTGAACCCCAAAACCATATTTCACCTCTAAAGCGTTGAGGGGGCTGTACCCCCTTTTGCCATCTGCATTCCTAAGCGTTCCATTTGAACCCCAAAACCATATTTCACCTCAAAAGCGTCGATGGGTCTTGAGCCCGCATACACCCAAGCCACAAAATGTAGGAGTACAGCAACACACACTGATTGTCATCGCTAATCCGCCCCATGCCACATGAACACAACACACAGTTCCATTGCCTTGCTCACGCATACACACATCGTACATCCACACACACGCCACTGGGAAACCTGTGCACGAGAGTGCACGAACTGTGAATGTCAGACAACCAATACAAACTTTGCAAGGTGCAACACAATAACCTATCTCATTCTCCCCACAGGTGCCGAACAGCTGGATGCTGGAGAGGGAGACAGCAGCCAGCACAGCCAGTCCGCAAGCCCCCGACCCGGACTCACGGATGTAGAAGACCTGGACACCTCTTCGGACGAGGACCACCCAGCAGGCCCGTCTGGAGTGGCAGGGCCCAACCGCTCCCCAGGGCCCCTCCTACCCACCAACACATCACCCAGGGCTGCTGACCAGTCACAGACCCCTGCTGCCACGGTCGTTGCGGCCACCACCACCGCCGCAACAACCACCACCACCACCACGCCATCCCTGGCCACAGCACCTGCGCAAGGGGTGGCACACCCGTCGTGATCGACCCTGGGAGCCAGACAGAGGACCGTGGTGACCAATGTGGCGAGTGGGCAGGTCGGTGGCAGCAGTACCGGTGGGAGGAGCAGGGTCAGGCCAACGCCATCTGAGCCTGGGAGCCAAGCCCTGCCGCAAATCTCAAGAGTCCTTGGGGCCTATGAAGAGGCCCAAGGACAATGGGCCAGGTCGGCTGCCGACACGCGGGAGGTCCTTGGGGCGTTGAGGTCCATGGACGCCCATATGGGCCAAATCGTGACCCGTATGGACAAACTTGTGGACCTCATGGCCCAGCAGGTGTTGGGGGGGAGGGCCCAAGCAAGGCCAGCCACACCACCGCCGCCACCACGTGCTGTGGTGCAGGGTCGTGCAACATCTAGTTCCCCTGCGTCCACAGCTAGTGAGCAGTCCTCAGCCACCACCAGCAGCCCACCAACACAACCCCCCTACCAAACGTGGAAGGGGCCGTCCGAAGAGGAAACAGGTGTCCAGAGAGGACTACGCATGCTCCAAACGCCAGTGAGTCAGCCAGCCACCCTGACCACCTACTGCACTGACTTTGACTACGATCCTACCCCACACTGCCATGTGAATGGCATGTGTCTGTTGGACTGTGGACATAGAACTTCATGGGTACACCTTGACCATCACGCAGCCATGTCCGTCAACTCATTGTCACAGCATGCACCACTTCTGTCATCACCTTGCACACAATCACATTTCACCGCTGTAAATAAATACACCTTGATCACAATCTGCTTCATGTGCCATGTGTTTAATCAACGATGTGCAACCGCCAACATGAGCAGGAATGCCTCTGCTGTGTGGCATGTAGATAGGCCAGGAGATGTTGTAGGGACCTAGGGATGAAAATCAAAACAAGAGTCCATTCAATTAGTGTGTCACACACCCATCACACAGTACTTGTCACCAACTACATGCAATGTACACACATCTCACAGAGCAACGGGGCACAATGCCACAGCCACTGTCAGTGGCATACTACCCTGGACATGGACCATTGCCACACAGCACTCAGTGAACAAAAGGCCTCCGTCACAATGCACACATACACCTGCACAACTACAGCTACATCAGCCGTCGTACATGGTCACTCACCTTCAAGTGAAGTAGCGTGCGATGAGCTGCTGACGCACATTCACAGCTTCCTCCTCTCCACTGTCCTCATCACTGGACCTGTCCTGGTCTGCAGGCGGGGGCCCGGGCTGATCACCATCATCCACTATTAGGGGGATCTGCTTGCGAATAGCCAGATTGTGCAGCATGCAGCATGCCACAACTATCTGGCACACCTTCTGTGGGGAGTACGCCAGTGCACCCCCGGTGCAGTCCAGGCATCTGAATCTGGACTTCAGGAGGCCAAAAGTCCGCTCCACCACACGTCTGGCCCTACCATGTGCCTCATTGTAGCGGACATCAGCTGGTGTCCGAGGATTACGTAATGGGCTGAGCAGCCAAGGCCCATTCGGATAAGCAGAGTCCCCTGGGTGTGAGGAATACCGAGATTAGTTGCAATTCCAACTGTCCCCAAGACAGCATCGCACACCAGGCACGCTACACGAGTACACATACTCACCAACAATCCAAGCACGGTCCGGTTGCAGATTGGCCATCAGACGTGGTAGGATGCTGTTGCGCATGATGTGCGAGTCATGGGCCAATCCTGGAAACTTCGCACACACGTGTGTAATGATCATGTCCGCAAGGCACACCACTTGCACATTCAGGGAGTGGAAGTGCTTCCGATTCCTATATATGTGCTCCATGGCCTGTGGTGCTACAAGGCCAATATGGGTGCAATCTATTGCACCAACAACGTGGGGGATCCGTCCAAGGGCATAGAAATCACCCTTCACTGCCGCCAATTCACGAGCCCTGGGGAATCGTATGTACCGGTTCCTGTACAGCATCATAGCTGACAGTACATCACGTAGCACCATGCTGAACATGGGCTGGGACATCCCACTTCCACTGCCCACTGTGTGTTGGAATGACCCAGTGGCGAAGAAATGCAGTGCAGCCATCACCTTAGCCGTGGGGGTAAATGCCGTCGGATACACCCTGCGAGGACGAAGGTGGGGTTCCAACAAGGCACATAGGTGAAGCAGGGTGGGTCGGTCCAGTCGGAATTTCCGGATTACCTCCACGTCCTCCATGTCTGACAGCAATTGGTAGGGGCGATGTATGTTTGGTCTCCTCCTAGGGAAGATGGAAGTGGACTCATGTCAAAGCAACACGCCACATGGCATTTCCACAAACACAAAACAAAACTGACTGACCAAGCAATTGAATCACAGAACAGCTGACAAGTAGGGACAGCACAGCCACAGTACACTTACACAGGTCCCCTCACCAATAGCAATGAGCAGTGACACAAACCATTGCTATGAGCATGCACATGGGGATTTAGGCCTTAATAACTTGCAAGGCATGACGATGATATCAGACTGCATATTTTGGAAGCGGCAACACCACGGCAATATACCTAGCTGCTGTGCCTGACACAGCTTCCGAGGCTGGGTGAGTATGGCACACACCAACAACGCAATGGATACAGGCTGAGCGGCAGAAACAAGTGGGTCCTGTTGCACGAGGGGATATGAGACAGTCATTGATGTCCCTACTTCACCCTATGTACAGCACTGTACGGATCACACCTCCAAAACACATTGACAGGTGTACACATTGACAGCTCCATGACAACACAGCTGTGTGATTGCAAATACACATCACAAGTGACACGTAACGTAGCACGTGCCAAGTGGGAGATGTGCATAGTGAAAGATGGCATATGCATGTCCCATGCTCCCATGCCAATGTGTACATGATGATGTGCCAACAGACATGTGGAGGCTGAGCACTGGCCATCCCTGCCCATGCGCACAGCATGTTGTGGCCCTGTCCAGTGTGGACCTGCTCCCACACACAAGTCATGGCCACACCTGCAGATGCATTGCGCACATCATACTGTGTAGTGCACATGGCATCAGCGGACTGTACCCCCATGGGCCAGGCCCTTACGGCCAACTCCAATGGCCCTCGCGGTTGCACCCTGCGTGTCCCGCAATGGAGGAAAGCGTCACGGGCCAGCTGGAAGAAGGCCATCGTCTGCAATTTAAGCAGGCAGACACGGTACACCAATTACAGCGGCTTGGACCCACTGAGACTGCCCCAGGGGGCTATATGAGTGTGGGAGTGAGACCGGCATTACCACAGCTACCAGGGACTGCAGCCTGGCATCCCTCAACAATACCTGCTGCTGCCACCTGTCCACCTTAACGTCGATGACGCTGAAGATGTGTCCATGTCCACTCACCAGCGAGGTGCTGGAGATCCTGGATTCCGAGCTCCACGCACACTGCACATGGCTATCCCTTGCAAAAGTTGTGTGTGTGAGACAACCACAGTGTGTGTGGGAGTGCATGTGGGGGACACACATGTCGTTGATCCGCAGCACCATGAGTCAGAGCCTGTGGGGTTCCAACATGCACTGCTCACCATGCTTACTGCAGGTGGCAGGGGTATGTGAGCTCTCGGGCGCTTTGACATGTCTGTCCCTCCCGAGTGGTGGTACATGGCAACTTCATGTCAGACATCCAGTGACACAGCCAATTGGCAATGCAGGTCTCAGAGCACTTGTTTCTCGTGAGAATGGCAGGCTGGGGCCATGCTGCCCTTCTCAGTCCCAGCAGGCCTGGGATGCACATTGACTGCACAATGCCAGTAGGTGACGACACAGACTGCCCAGTGGGTTACATGTGTCTCCTGTTCAGGACCCTCCGGAAAAGCGCTAACTCAGCACTGTCGATTGGACACACCATGCCTGGTGATAGGGATGTGTGTGAGAGATAGTGGCACAGAATGTGACCTCCATTGCGGGGTGGGCCATGCACAGGGCGAGTATGTTGATGGTTGCGCAGTGTTGGACACAGTGGGTACACCCACACAGATGTGTTGCCTTGTGATCTTTGTGTAGGTCCACCTGACAATGGACAGTAGATGTGGACAGGCTACACATTGCTCGATGTGCTGTCAACCTGCATGTGAATGGGTTGGTCAGGTACTGTGTACACACTCCCAGTAGCATGCATTCACGTTGTGGTGTACACATGCTGTTAGGCCATGTCCGATTACTTCCTGGCTCTGTTGCACGTCTCGGAGTATTTGGGATGGGTCAGCAGCATGCCACTGTGATTGGTGGATGTGGGTGATGTTGAGAAGTGCATTAGTGACATTCCAAGCCTCCTGTGCACCATCCCTGCAGTTGAAATTCCTCCAGCCCAAGGACTTGTGAGGAGCCATTGCTACCAAGTTGATGCCTTTGTGTGTGTGTGACCGCCAGTGCAGCCAATTGCCCAAAGGGTGTGACGGCATCTGACGGATGGGCCACTACGTGGCGTTGACGGATCGGGGGATGCCCCCTCGTATTGTCAGGTTAGCACGGCGCTGCATTACAACAGTAATGGTCTGCATCTTGACAGTCACACGGCCTGTGCCGGATGCACGTTTGTTGGGGCATCAGCAGCAAGCAAGTTTACAGTCTTGTGTGATGGTGTCTTTTGCTGTGAGAGGCAGCATGTGTCCACAGCCTACCCATGATCTGGGTAATGTGATGTTTGTTATGTGATGCAGTGTGTAGTAACTGCAGTCTGTGCTGTGTGCATCTGACATGCATATGCTAGTCCTGGGGCTTAAGATGCAATTAGGGCACTCTGCATTCCCAATGCACTCGGAGTCGTAGCCCTCAGGTACAACCTGTAGTAGGCTGGAGTGGATATTCACATGTATGTTAGGGGCACTGTGCCTACTCTGATTTCGGTCGGACATATGTGTGCGATGCCTCACCTCATGTCTCTGGTACTTGCACATCCGGCACACCGTGCAACAACAGTTGTGCTCGTGTGAACGACAGGTGGATGGCATGGGCTCATGGCCAATGTGGGCTGTCAGGTTGCAGTCTGTGTGAGTAGTTTCCCATTTGGCTCCATGCAGGTATGTGTTTGGCCTAATTACATTGTGGTCATCCTTGCCACCATCAGGATAGTGGTTGTGCACAACGCGAGTTGGGGCTATGGTTGCAGGGTGACACAGGCCGTGTGTAGTGCGATGTGCACTACATTCGTGGCACTAATTCGCGGATTCATTTCCTGTACGCCAGCCATTAGGTGTTGATTGTGGTGGCTGTATACTATTGCACAGGTATCATGCAACATGTGGATTTGTGTATGTTCTGTGCTGCTTCCCTTGCACATGTCTGTGTCATTGATGCCAGATGAGTGGGACCACCTCGCTCACTCTCATGTGGCATCTCCCCTGGGTGCTGAGGGACAGGGGACGCTAAACAGTGGGGTGGCTTTGGATGTAGCAGCTGCACAGCTGCTGAGTGAGACAGTTGTGGCCTGAGCCTCGGAGGGGCTAGACGTTGCTGGATGAATCACAGGCCCAGTGGGCAATTTCGGCGTCATCTGAGGACTCAGGTGATACATCCATGTTGTATGACACAAGGGACGTGGACTCTGGGTCTTCTTCAGCCACGCGGAGGCCAATGACCGCCCTCCCATCCACTTCCACTGGTGCAACACGTGTCGGCACAGGGATGAAGGATAGGGTGTCCTTCACACCAGGCACAGCTGCCCCTGCACAGTGACCCCTGCTGCCCTCAGTGCTGGGTCTGTTGAGCTGATGCGCCATCTGTGCGTGGGTCAGACAGCTCTCCTCACTTACGTCATTGCCCATGACATCACTGAGCCGCAGGAGACATGGATGATGGAGGGCCCACATGTACGCGTGGGTGGACTACACCAGACCGTCCAATGGTTGTCACCCCCAGTGAAGGTGTGCCTTCAACTGCGCCAATCTCCGACTGACATTCCTGACCCTTTCCCCACCCCCCTGGGGAGTGGCACATCTGACGGCAGCAGTGCACGAGTCCTAAATCGGAGGAGTGGGGGGACGCTGATGTCCCGACCGGATGTGACATGTTGGAAGGTGGCTTGCACCGTCAGACTTATGGCCTCCCCTCGCTCACCCCAATATGCGTTTGCATCTGAGAAGCCAGCGCATGCACAGGCAGCTCCGAGCTCGCACCAGAGAGGCCAAAGAGTGTATGTGTGGGTCCATTTGAACGAGTTGTCTGTCTCGCGGTATAATCAGTGGCGGGACACCGTCCACCTGCGTGGTACCCCGACTCGAGACCTGGACAACATTGACAATGCATGACAGGCTCCGCAGTCCGGATACACCACCTGCAACACACAGAGGCTGTAGCTGCCCTAGCGGCCCAGGCCGCGTCCAACTGGAGCTAATGGACCCACACATTCACTCTTTGGCCTCTCTGGGGCGAACTTGGAGCTGCTTGTGCACGCGCTGGCTTCTCTGTTGCAATGGCATGTAACGTGTGTGGGGAAATAGGCAATGAGTGCGATGGTGCGAGCCACCTTCCGTGACGTCACTCCCGGGCGCGATGTGTGCGTCCCCCACTACTTATATTTGACTTGTGCCATGCTGCACAATGAGGATGTGTTGCCTGCGTGATGTGACCAGGAGGAGCGCGTCATGACCTCTCACCCACCATGCTCCACTGCCATCCCGTGCCCTGGATAGCCCGTGCAGGTGGACAATGTTGGGGGTACACCTGGTCAACAGGGGATGTGCGTGCCTTGGCAAGGGCCTGGCGGACGCACAGCAGTATCCAGCATGTCCACAGAGGGTGGGCTGTCGTCTACACCTGATGCAGCATCTTTCGTGTGGCCGCCTGTTGTGCACACACGTGTTCACATTCATCCCCAGACAGGTGGTCTTTACAAATGCCCAAGACTACGGTGATCTACTGCTCCCGAATCCTCCCAACACAGTGTGTTTCAACATTGCATGTGCGCACCTACCCGTCACACCCACCCACTTGGGCCAAGCGTAACTCCCGCTTCACATGACACATGTGTGTCCTCCACAATTGTGCTACTCTCTCAGGGCCGGACCTGCACCTGTCCCGTAGCACACACACAGCACCGAGTCGTACTGGCATCCTGTTAGATTGGTAGGCACACTCACACATCTCCTTCTGACACAGTGGTGGCTGTGATGGATATTGTGACTGCCATGGCAGTGTGGGCTGGCCATGGCAGGGCACACTCACACACATTGCATCCGCGGCACTACGTGTCACTACTCGGCACATCGAACTGGGCACTGTCCCTGGGGTTGATGAGTTATGCCACCTGTCGATGTAATCTGTGACTGGATGCTGTTGTTCCTGTAGTCGGTTGTATCTGTGTAGTTGATGATTGCAGTTGTTGCAGTGTGTGCTTGGTTAAGTGGGGCACATGCCGTGTATGTGACCTCAGCAATTGCAATGTCTGGTCTCACATTCCAATATGTTTTACACGTGGCAGGGACTTCACTTCTTTCAGACTCTGCTACTTGTGTGTGTGATGGATCTGCTTTTCTGTGCAACGGATTGACTGCATGTATTTGGTGTTATTTCTGGGTAAATGTATCTGTGTCATGTTTGCGTGCATGCAATGCACAGGGTGTGAGTCTAGCCACAGGTGGACTGGCAGCATGCGCTGAGTATGCGGGCATGTGGGAGCTTACTTGCTGTGTGGCCAGCGGTGTAGGTGTATGTTGGTCTTGTGATGTGCATTGTGCCTGGGCACATGGCCTACTCTCAATGTGTGCATTTGTGAGGTGGTGGTGGGTGGTGTGGGTGGTGTGAGTTTGTGGTGGCGTTGGTGGGTGTGTGTGTTGTGGCCATGTCGACTACACACATATGTTTCCCAGGCCCATGGTGGATGTTTGTAACCGTGTTGAGGTCTGTGTATATGATGAGATGTGTGTGTTGTATGTTGCACGGAATGCAGTGTGTGGGTGTGTCCTTGCAGTTCTGGATGACTCCTACTTGTTATGGTTCAGACGTTGTGTGTGTGCAGGGTGTGTCACTGTCAAGATTGTGCCTAGTTCAATTGTGCATGTCAGATTTTCTGCAGTTCTTACTCATTGTGCAGTGCTGCCCACCCAAACTGATGTCGTGTGTGTGTTTTGACAGGCATTGCTGTGGCATGCTTTTGCGTGGCTCCTACTTTTTGTTGCTGAGTGTGTGTTCAGACTGTGTGGGAAATTGTAGACATGTGTAGGACTGTGCTTTGTATTGACCAGGCCGTCAGTGTTGATGTGATGATCTATCGGTCACCTTCAGAGTCTGACATGTCCTGCTCCAGGAGCTGTGGTATTGCACTGTGGCCACTGTTGCGGCTACTCATTTGCGTTGACATCCAGTGACAGTGGACTACATGGTCATCTCACGACTGTCGTGTACTTCACACACTATCATCCTCTCTCATTCGTGCTTGTGTTTGTGAAATGATTCAGCAGAGACACATATTTACTTCAAGCCATGTATTAGGACTTATGTCCTCCGTGATGCAGTATAGTGGACACTACTGGCAGCGAAATGCATGTGGAGGATATACTCAGCATGATTACACATAGCATAGGGTGTAGGGGTACATGTGATTAGTTGTTGACTATGGGATGTGGGCTTCAGAGTTACAACTGCTTAGCCGTTGCTGTGCTAATGTACATTTGCTAATTACTGAGGAGCTGTTGACTTTGACACAGACAGTATTCATTTTGCCTACCAGACCGCTTGACATCATGGGCACAGTACATCTCAGTTCCATGTTACAGGTTTGCTGCAATAGTTACTCCGACACACCTGCGTGAGAGGTGACATCAGGGCATGAGCCTACGTGCATGCAACAGCGTCTCACTTGTTGTTGCAATGTGGTGGGTACTGGACATGTCACAGTCACTGGGGTCATGTTGTTGGGGGATGCATTTGTTGTCCATGCAAAAGTCCTGGCACGGAAGTACAGAGGAAGGTGAGGTGACAGCTCTCACATACTACAGCAGACCGATTACTGTCCACTGACCGGTGCATATGTTCATGGGCGCATGATACATTTTATGGCATAGTTGTACGTGCAGTTTTGTCCATGTGGTTGCCATACACAAATCCCATACCTCTGCCTCCCCTGTTCATGCAGAGTTACTGGACCTGGTGAGAAACAGAGTGCATGTCCCGGAAATGTCCGATATCATGGAAGTGTAGTTGATGGTGTGGTGTTAGTTGCAGGTTGTATGGTATAGTTGTTGTACAGCTAAATGCCCAGTCCGTGCGACAGCCAAGCATGGGTACGGTGTGGGACATCATTGTTCAATTGGGGGTATTGCGTCGGGGCCCGACGAATTGACAAGTTGTCAGGTATGCGATACCTTCCAGCAGGGCTTCCATGGAATTGGTGGTAAACATGGATGCCATCCAATGAAGCGGATGGTGGCTGTCAATGTGTTCATCATATGTTGTCCCTTTTAGGAGCCTGATGGGACATGTTGGATGACATTCGATGAAACTGTGCTCCAGAATACGTCGTGTGTAGGCACAGTGGTCCCATTGCAGTGTGGGTCCGATTGCAGCCACATACGCCATGCCCCCATAGACTGAACAGATCCTGTCGTGGACGTCCAGGGGGCGAACAGTTGTACCAGGTCCGCCTTTGGACATGCCGGGTTGGAGAGACATAAATCCACAGGACAGTGGAAGGGACACCTCCGACAGTAGAAGACGGGGATGACGCAGCTGAACATTGCGATGCGGTAAGTTACTCGGTAACTTACGTTCAGCAAGGCCAGATTTTCACAGCCCAATATCTGTAGCAGGCTCTGGTTGTACAGCCTCATCTGTCCGGCGTAGTTGGGTAGCTGTGGTGCGACTGCCATTTTGCTACAGGGCGATGTGATGGCGTGCTCCAGCCGGCTGTGCAGTCAGCAGAGTGCACCCTCCGACGATGCTGGAAAATCTGGAATAGTCGTACGGAGGCAGGGTTTGGGTTATAGTAGCTTGTGCGGAGGACACAGGTCCTCATCCCACATGCTTCTAGGAATGGTCAAGGTCAGTGGTGTCTGACTCCTTCCAGATTACTTGCATGTGAACCACATGGAGGAGTGCTCTTATTTATTTTTTGTGGTCAGGAGTTCTTTCATGTTGTGCGCTATCTGTACATTGGACTGTTTCCTCGGCATGCCTCTGTTTGGCTTGTTGTTGGGACAATGGCTGTATTCTCCGGCTTGTTTAGTCGAAATGTGGTTTCAGAGTGGGAATGGAAGGCCATTCAGTGCTATCTGCTTTCCCGTATGTGGGCGGCACGCTGCGTTTCCGCTATACGTTGGGCCTTGTGTGTGTGTGTTGTAATTGGTAACACCTGTTGTCAGGCACCCGGGTTTTTTCATGTTACATATTGCATGTATTGGTATTGGGTGCAGGATGGTTTTAGTATTTTTGTATGGTACTGGCGTGCCTTTTGCGGACGCGGTATATGTTCTGCGGCGTGATGTCGCAGCAGCTGTGTGCTTCGCCATGTTATGCACACAAGGGTGTGTCCTATTTTGGCGTGACGTCACTGCCCTGTTCGGTACACTTGTGTGGCGTCATGTTGGCACCTGTGAGTTGCCGGTTGGGGACATGACTGATTCAGGTATGCCACGTGACATGTGCGTTCAGGGTGGTGCTGGTGTGTGGTGTGTGTAGTTGTGTGCCTGTGTTATTTGTGTGCGGCCCATGCATGGCGCTGTAGTTGGCCTCTGCGTTGTGCGCATGTGAAGCTGCGTCATCGCCGCTGCGCTGCGTTGCCGTGACGGGGACGTCAGTTCCTGGTCCCGGGTAGTGTGTGCCCGGTAGTTGCGAGTTGTTTCATTTTGCACGGTGTGACATTTGTGGGTGCAGTGGTGGATGTGTCCTGTCCACACAGGGGTGTCTGGGGGGGCCATGTTCAGTTTTTCCTCCCTTGCACTGTGTGCGGTGTTTGCGTGCCCTTGTTGTGTGTCTGCCTATCTGCGTCGCCGCGGCGCGTTGACTCCTAGGTGCTGCATCAGGTACAGCATGGGGATGGCCTGGAGTGCAGGATTCATTTCGGGGTGGGCCGCCTTTTTGGTGTCCGTACTCGTGCGGTCGAATTTCCGCCTTGGTATCTCGTACGGTGTCTCTTAGCCGGGGGAGCTGTTTGTTTGCGGCATCATAATTTGTACGCCGGGCGGTACGTGATTTCGTCGGACGCTGTGCCTCCATTGGCTGGCGCCGCTACGTGAACGGGCGCACTTTGATGGCGGGCGGCGTCGCAGGCTCACGGGCGGTGTTTGGCTGGTTTTAGACATCCTAATTGGGCGGGCGTGTGGGCCGCGGCGGGCGGACGGTAACAGGTGGTTTTTGCCTCCGACAGCACGGCGGTAGTGCTTCCGCCCGACATCCTAATGGGCCCCTTAGCGTCTTTGTTTTATGTAGTCTGGAAGTATGGGTACGGAGTTGCCTAAGATCCCGGGATGTTGATTTAGCCTCAGGGGCAGAGGAAGAGTGTGGAAAAGTATCACACTACAGAAGTTCTTTGTCTGTTGTTGTAATATCGAACAGTTAAAAAGCTGTTGATATTATTCTAAGGGACCTATTCTAAAGTATGAAAGTAAGCTGGATGTTATAGTGAAGTCCTCTTCCGAAACTTTAGAAAGTACACCTAAAGGAGTACCAAGACCTAACTTCGCTTGACTGTAATTGTGAAAGTCCTCTTCCGAAACTTTAGGAAACCCACCTAAAGGAGTACCAAGACCTCCTTTCACTTGATTGAGAGTAGAGTGACGCTGGTAATTATTCTGCTGGTTGTAAAAGGTTCTCTTGAACGGCTGAACTATCTTTCATTTAGTGGAGCAGACAAAGTAGCAGCGTTTTGTGTCGTTTCTAACAAGAATTTATTTAGAAAGACTTTGTAGTACATTGACTTATTATTTTGTAAAGGGAGGGTCAGTCGCAGGAGTTATACTGACGTCACAAAAAGCCGCACTGGCATTGGTCAGATAGCGGGCGTGTATTGTGCTGTGATTGGTTGGTTGGTGTGAGTTGCGCTGGTTTTGGACGAGTGCGAGCAAATAGAGTGAGCGGAATTACGGAAGGATTTCCTTGATTTCTAAAGTATTTCACGGAAAAGAGAGAGTTGAAAATGAAGTTGATAAAGATGATACAAGATTTGTTTAAAAAAGACAAGCCAATAGTTACTAGAGAGGGAATTCCTGTACCTCCTTCAAGATTGCCTGCTTCTTTTATGATGTTAGAGCGTGGATATCATACGTGTACATGGTTAGAGAATTGGGTGAGTTATACGGAGGATGATAGAGTTTTAGCTTTCCCAGAGCATGGTACTTTCAATGTAAAGTTTTTGGAAAATTTGAGAAGACAAATGAATTTGTTAAAACCAAATCCTAGACCTATGCAGTATGAGGAGCTTGAGGAATGGGAACATGAGGCGTACAGAAGGGAGTGAGATAGGAATGGGATGAAATATAGGAATACAATGAGATGGTATTCAGAAGCTAAATGGGATGCGCAGATGAAAAGGTGGAGGAGAGATGTAATCATAGATGGATTATACCCAGTAATGGTTGCTTAGGGACATGCTAGTGGAAAGTGCAAGGAGGAAAAGAATAATGTAGAAACCTCAGAACTAGATACAGATCCGAATGAAATGGATGATGAGTTATTAGATGAGATGCTATTGAAGAGACCTCCACCATATCAGGAGAGTCCGGATGGGATTACTCCAAGTGCACCATTAATTGAAATAGAAGTTCCACAAGCTCCACAAGTTTCACATGTTCCACAAGCTTCACAAGTCCCATTAGTTTTACAGTCTTCATCAGCTACTCGAGTCTCACAGGAGAGAGATATCGAAATGCTCAACAGAGCAAAGGAAGAATTGACTCAGAAAATTAATCAGATGAGTTTAAATGCAGAAGCGTTATCAGTTCCGGTGACAATTGGTCCTATAGTTCCATTATATAGTGAGGGTCAAAATATATCGAGAGTGCATGCATTGACGGTTCCCGTGAATAGTGCTAGGGATGTTAGTGTACCAGAGTCAAATGAGATGAGTACGTCACCGATTGATATTCCAGTAAATGGAAATGTGACTGAAACGCCAAAAAGGAATGTACAGATTGATCCTAGAAAATTAATGCCAAATGTGAGAAAAACGAATTCGATATCGGGGAGGTCAGTGGGACCTTCGCCAGAAGAGTTGGATGATTGGATTAGAGGAATGGCACCTAGTAAGTCCAAACAGAGTATGGATATAGGTAGGTTAAGAGTAGATCTGGAAGAAATGATTATTGGTACAATAAGTCCGGAGAGATTGAGTAAATATCAGGATGATGAGTTGTTATTCTTGTGTAAGAATATTACATTGAAAGCGAGAAATTTGCATGAAAAGTTGGCAGAAGCAGCACAGGAATATGAAGTGGATGTTGAGAAATCGAAAGCTTTACAAAATACATATAGGTTGGATTTTAGTGATAAGGATCTGGAGAGTTTGAATGCATCTGGTAAACGATTGCAAATAAAGGAGTTGATTAATACCCTTAAAAGATGGGGTGAATTGGAAAGATGGAAAGGTAGATGGGCGAGAAAGAAAGAAGAGGCACTTGCAAGTAAAGGTGTGACTGCATCCTCTTTGCTTCCGTTAAAAGAGACAGGACCTGCTGAAATTATATATCCAATGAGAGAAGTTCCGGGTGGTGGGTATGTTCATATTCCTAGGTCAAGACAGGACATATTGTCTTTTACAAATGACTTCCCAAAGTTGAGAGAGAAGCCTGTCGAGTGGTATAAGCAGGTAGAGAGGTTTCTAAAGGTCTCAAAGGTCTTGTTGAAAGATTTGGATGGTTTGTTTGATATTGTAGTTCCAGCTGATTTATGGACTGAGTGTAAGATTGCCGTTGGTTGGCCAAAAGAGGAATATCTTAGAGATGTTAAAACTGGAGCGCCTTCAGAAGAGGTGATGCAGAAATATAATCAAGTGATTACTTATTTGAATAGTAAGATTTCCCCAAAGGAAACAGATTGAGTTAAGATTGACAGGACGACACAGGAATCAAAAGAAACAGTACATGCCTATTACGAGAGAGTTTTACAGGTGTTTAAATAGTATAGCGGCTTTGAAAGAATAACTGACAAAGATATGGGATATTTTGTGTATAAGTTTGTTTTTTGGATTGAAACCTGAAATTAGTAATATGATTCAGCAGCATTTGATTTGTTGGCAGAACAAGACAGTGAATGAAATACTGAGGTATGCAAAGTATTGTAGTCATGATATTGAATCTAGGCATAAGAAATTGAAAGAGAAAATGATGTGGGTGCAAGTGAAAGCGGCACAGCAGAAAAAAAATGGGAATTTGGTTGATTTATCCCAAACAGGTTTCCAAATGAAAGAGCAGAATCAGAATTTCCAAAATGGTCAGGTACCTGGTATGAATGTTGTACTGAATGGTGGTGTTCAAGTGCAATTACCGGGAAAAGGTAGAGGTAGAAATAATAAGGAAGAGATGAAGAGGAAATTCCCTTGTCATGCGTGCGGAAGGTTAGGACATTGGAAGAACGAGTGTAAGTTCTTGTTAGAAAATAATGGAATGGTTCAAAATTTTTATCCACAGATGCAAAATGAGGTGGTTGTGAATCAACAACAGCTGCAACAGCAACAGGTAGTTACACCACAGGTACAACAGGTCTAAGTACCTCAGGCTCCTATGCCAAATAATGTGAATGCTCAGGTACAGAGATAGAGTGTGAATGCTGGATTTCACACGAGTGAACAAATTGGTAAGAAACAAAATGTACAGATGGTTTCGCAATATTGGTTGCAATGTCCTGAGAGTGATTCAGATTCATCTCAATGACGGTGCCTGAGGGGGGAGGAAGAGTGCGTGCTTGGCGCATCTCAAGAGGTAGATCAATCAGGTCCTTTTGTGGATGGGAAAGTGGAAGGTAATGATATTACATTCCTTGTGGACTCTGGTGCTACCCGTTCTACTGTGAGACCAGCAGAAATTCCAAACCTACCCCTCTCGGGAGAAACAATACAAGTTGTAGGAGTTTCAAATAAGTATATTAGAACTCCAGTGACCAAACCAATGGAGGTTCATATTGGAGAATTTAGAGATTTGCATCGGTTTGTGGTGTGCGATACGAGTCCGGTGAACCTTTTAGGTAGGGACTTGTTGTGTAAGATGAACTGCACCATCTACTGAACACCAGATGGTACTGCTTTTCAAACACCAGATGAGGATGTTGCTTTCAAAGTGATGTTAGCAAGGCAAGGGACAGAAGTGAATGATTTGTATCCTTTATTTACAGCAAAGGATTTGCCTGTTGAATTGAGAGATACTGTGACGACTGATGTGTGGGATTTTACAGGGAAAGACATTGGATTGATGAAGGGTGTTGTTTCAATTCAAATTTTGGTCAAACAAGGTGCAGAATTTCCGAAAACACCACAGTATAAAATGAGTCGTGAGACCATTGCAGGAGTTACTCCTGTAATTGAGCAAATGATTCAACAAGGTATTCTGAGAGAGATACTAGGGCGTCCTTGTAATTCACCTATTATGGGAATTAAAAAACCGAGTGGCAAGTATAGAATTGTGCAAGATTGGAGAAAAATTAATAGGATTGTAGTACCTTGTTGTCCGATAGTGCCAAACCCAGCAGTAATTCTTTACCAAATTCCCTGTGATGCGGAATGGTTTACGGTGATTGATTTGTGCCAAGCATTTTTCTCGATACCCTTGCATCAGGATAGCCAATATCTTTTTGCTTTCCGGTTCGGAGATCGTGTCTTGGCATGGTGCCGAGTTCCTCAAGGGTATACAGAGAGTCCTTCAATTTTCAATCAGATTCTGAAAAAGTGTCTGGAGTCATTGGTTATGCCAGAAGACTCAGGGGTATATTCACAAAAACGTGTGATAACTACCGCAAGAGTAGCGTAACGCAACTTTCAATATTGCAGTCCATCGCAGGAAAATATCCACGTGTCAACGTGGAATTCACAACAAGGCGGTACCATGCGATGGCCTGCCGAACCCGCGGACAAAGTCCGCGATACAACCACCAAGATGGAGATAAAAACACAAACCACAACACCAAAAAACACGCGATGGGCCAAAAAGCGCGATGAGGAAACCTGCGACAAGCAGCGCCAGACCTGCAACACACACCAGGCAGGCGTCAGAAACCTCCATAAAAGCAGGAAAAAAAACCCACACACAAACTGACCAACACACAAGCATCATGGAGGCAGGCGGAGCAGGCGCAGAGGACGAGCGCAACCCCACAAGCACCCCGGACGACCAGCCTGGGACCTCAGGGACAGGGAAGGGCAAGGACAAGAAGATCAGGAAGACCAAGTTCAGTCCGCAGGCGAACAGGATCATAGTCATGGGGGTGATGGAACACCATCAACAACTCTTCATCACCTCCAACGTGTCATTGGGCACCAAAAATAGAATATGGCGGGACATCGTCCACAAGGTGAATGCCGTCGGAGACCACAAGCGGACAATGGATGAGGTCAAGAGGCGATGGAATGACATCAAGCTGAAGACCAAGGATAAACTCTCCGCCAACCTGAAGGCAGCAACGCAGACCGGAGGTGGGGGCCCAGCGCCACAGCTGGAGCTGGATGACATGGAGGAGCTGGTGTCGACAGTCATCAGTGTGGAGACTGTGGCCGGAGTCGGGGGACCGGACACTGCTCGACAGGACACAACACAACCGCAACAGGGTGTGTGACCACCAGGCACTGGGGGGACGGGGGGAGATAGCCACAATGGCACACATGCACAAGCAAGCAGGGCACAGTGCACACCCACAATCACTCTGGGTCCTCGCCCAGACCCACACACTGTCACAATGTACAATGCCATGCTGTCTGAATGTCAACCTGTACCATGCGGCTACATACATGCGGACACATTATAATACACCATCTCCCCTTCACATCGCAGGGGCATCTTCAACACCTCCTGCAGAGCAGTCACAGCCAGTCTTCACTGATGAAGAGGAGGAGGACAACACCAGCATCGACATCCAAACCATTCAAGACCTCATTGACCACCTCCGCAACTCACCTCCAGGATCAGGGCAGCCCAGCTACATCCATGAGACCCCACCCACCACCCAAACAACCCAGCAGGAGGCACCCACAGCCCCGGCACCCTCCCAAGACCCCCAGGAACAACAAATGGCCTTCCAACGCCGTGTGCTGGAGGGCCAGAGGGAGACGGCCGAGCAGGTCCGGGTGGGGTTCGAGCTCATGGCTAACAAACTGGACGCCATCCTTGGGTGTCTATGTCCACCCCATGGTCTCCAGCGAGCCCTGACTGACATCTCTGGAGTCATGACGCGGAGGGAAGAATGCCAGTCCGCTCACAGTGGCCCCAGCGATGCCAGCCTTGAGCTGGCACACATGTGGAGGCTCATGGAGGACATGGTGCGGATGGAGGCGGAAAGGATGGCAGCCTCCGGTCCACATCAGCATAATGTAGCTGGGATCTACCGTGCCCTGCATGTCCTCGTCATGGCATTGCTGCCACAAGGCGTGGCGATGATGAATGCTGCTGCCCCCACACCATCCACATCTCCGCCCCCTGGTGTGTCAGTGCCTCCCAGTACCGCAGGCGTATCCACTCCGGCACCTGATGTGTCACTGCCACACAGTGCGGCCGACAATCCTCCTCCGGCCCCTGATGTGTCAGTGGCACACAGTGCCTCAGCCGGCACTGCAACACCCACAGGTGGGGCAGGGCACACACCCAGGGACGAGGACGTGGTTGGGACTGTGGTCAGGAGGGTCAGCCACTAGCATCCATTACCGCCACCTTGCCTGTTTCGGCTTGGTGCCGCACATGGCCTCAAGACCCACCACTGACCCCCGATACACTCTGAGGCACTCACCTTGGACAGCGACATGGACTGCCACATGCTGTTTGATGACCAATGACACGACGGACAGACTGTGGACTGTACCCTTCCTCTTCCGGGTACAGGTCATCCCGGGATGGACACTGGCTGGCCCTCCACGGGCCCATATTGTGTGGTGTGCTCGGCATTGCCCTGTACCGCTCCAGCTGCATGACTGCACTGGATGTGCAAATAAACATCCATTGACGCACTGCTGTGTGATGTCTTACGTCATTCCTGTGTGGATGTGTGGATGAATGTGGGGACAGTGCCTTCCCTTGCGTCAATGATGTTCATCCTGTGGGATGCCAGTAAGGGGGTGTGACATTGCATCTTGTGTAGCAGGTTCCGTGAACACTGCAGCAGGGACACACGCATCAGTCAGTTCCTTGTCCGGACATGGACTGGACCACGCCCAGAGCCCATGAGTCATTGTTGCAGGCCCTGCGCTGGTCCGGCGTATGGCAGGCCAGTCCACTTCACTTACGCACCGAGGGGGGGCCCTTATTGCTACCCGTCGCAGCCGTACTCGCTGGTGGTGTGCGGGTCACTGGTCTAGTTGTCAGCATGTCACAGTCACTCCCTGAGGGCAGGTTTTCACACACACCACACCCATCCGGCACAGGCGTCACAGGCCATGTGACTCCACCAACATAAGGGTCCAACGACATCACATTCCCCTCTTCCGGTGGTGACTGGATGACGGATGCCCCACGGTTCGCACCCATATAGGGCCCATGAGTTGCTGCACACAGGGTTAGTGGCATCCGAGGCCTGGAGTACGGCATGGGCCTACCACCACGTGGCGCAGACTGGGGTTGCACAGGGTTAGTGGCATCCGAGGCCTTTCGGACGGCACAGGCACCCCGCCACAGGACGGTGACTTTGGGTGCACTGAGTCAGCGGCACCTTGAGCTGCTGAGCGGGTGTGCAGCATGCGATGATGCCCCGTCCCGGCGGTCTGGACAGCTCAGGTTTTGTGTGCCCTGCTGGACCGCAGTGTAGGCCAGAGCCAGCGGGCAGCGCGGGCCTACTGCCCCGTGGCGTCGCTTCAGGGATGCCAGAGTTGGTGGCACCCATTGGGCTGAGCGGGTGTGCAGCCTGTGATGATGCCGGGTGCACTGGTATGTCCTCTGCCATGGAGTAATCAAGACCCAGCACCAAACATGAGACCTGGTGGCCTGCGGAGCGTGGCTGCATGATGTGGAGGGTGCCATGTCCATGGGCCCCGGGCTTGTGGCTTGCAGTGGCACATGGTGGGACCTCCTGTCTACGTGCCGGTGGCGGGAGCAGTGTGGCCTGGGTGCGCAGGGGCGGCACTCTCTCTCTCTCTCTCCTCTTTTCTCTCTCTCTCTCCCTCTCTTCTCTCTCTCTCTCTCCCTCTCTCTTCCTCTCTCTCTCCTCTTCTCTCTCTCTCCATCTCTCTTCCTCTCTCTCTCTCCTCTTCTCTCTCTCCCTCTCTTCCTCTCTCTCTCTCTCTCTCTCTCTCCCTCTCTTCCTCTCTCTCTCTCTCTCCCTCTCTTCCTCTCTCTCTCTCCTTCGCTCTCTCTCTGTCCTCTGATGTGCGCAGGACACACCTTCTTATCATGTTTTTTGTCTTACAGGCTGTGACCTACGTATTGTCCGGAGGGGAGCGGCCATGTGTCTTCATTTCATTTCGTTGTTCATTGTAATAAAGTTTCATTTGTTGCTTCGGAAGTGAATGTGTGCTGGTCATTTCTGTGACGACACATCCATGTCACCAGTTGTGATTGTGCGGCATCAGGTGGAATATTTTGTACATGTTTAGGTGTGGCTGATGTGGCATGTCTTTGGTCGTCGGGGTGCCAGGGAGGGGTGGTCCTGGGGTGGTGGCGGTGGGTGTTGTGGCCCTCTTGGGTGTCCGGGCCGCATGATGTGTGGCTCCATGGCATCTGTTGCCCTTGGGATGTGGCCCTGGGCTGTGCTCCCTTTTGTGGTGCTGGCTGCCGTCCGACTTTACACCAGGTCAGAGCAGGTGTAGATTTCCTGGTGCTAACGCGCCTTATCGCCTGTTTTGTGTTTTTATCGCGGATGTGGCTGGTCATTGTGAATGTTGAGGTGTGCTGTTGCCTCTGCTTTTGTCACGGGAACGCCTACTCTGCATCTCATTAGCGATATTTGCGAGGGTCCTCTGTGTCGATGTTTTTTGTGGCTGCTATCGCGGGTAAACTGGTGCTGTGGGCTGTTAACACCGGCTTGTGAATGGGGGGGTAAATTTATCACGACTTTGGCTGCGATAAAGTGCCGTTAATTCGGCAATAGCTCCTTGTGAATATGCCCCTCAGTGTTGGTGCAATACATCGATGATCTATTGGTGGCATCAAAGACACGAGTAGCATGTGTGACAGATACAATTGCTCTACTGAACCATTTGGCAGTAGGTTGGCATAAAGTGTCACCAGAAAAATTGCAGTTTTGTCAAAAAGAGGTACAATATTTTGGACACAAAATTGAGAAAGTAGTCAGGAAAGTATCACAAGGTCATATTGCTGTGATCTTGCAAATGGGTCCTCCCAGAACACAGAAAGAAGTTCGATTGTTTCTGGGCATGGTTGGATACTGCAGACAGTGGGTCAGTGGTTTTTCACTGATAGCCAAGCCATTACAGAGATTGACTCACAAAGATGTAGTCGATCCGATTGAATTGGATGAAGAAAGCATGAAGGCTTTTGTTGAGTTGCGAGATAGTCTTTGTCGAGCACCTGCATTGGGAATGCCAGATTATTCTAAAGACTTTGCATTGTTCTGTTGTGAGAAGGATGGATGTGCATTTTCAGTTTTGACACAGACACATAAAATGGCGCGCCGTCCAGTGGCATATTTCTCTGCTACTTTGGACTCAGTTGCTGTAGTGTTGCCAGGTTGTTTGAACGCAGTGGCTGCTAGTTGTGTGAGTCTGGAGCGGAGTGAATCAATTGTGATGGGATATCCATTGAGAGTGTATTTGCCACATTCTGTTTAGATTTTGCTGACAAGGACGAGGACACAACGCATGACAAGTAGTCATTTGACTAGATATGAGAGAGTGATCTTGGGTGCTGAGAATGTAACAGTAACAAGATGCACAACACTGAACCCAGCGACTTTGTTGCTAAGTTCAAGTTGTGAAGAAGTAAAAGATGAAGCAGATCATGATTGTCTGGATGTGACAGAGTTGTGTACAAAACCAAGGCTTGACATAAAAGATATACCATTGCCAGAATCAGATTGTGTGATGTTTGTAGATGGTTCATGTCTGAGAGATGAAAAGGGTGCATTGCATGCTTCATATGCAGTGTGTACAGTGGCTATGGTTCTTGAAGCATCTTGTCTAAGAGGGATAATTTCAGCTCAAATTTCTGAATTGGTCGCTTTGACCAGGGCTTGTATAATTGGCAAATATTTTAGGATAACTATATTTACGGATAGTCAATATGGTTTCGGGGTGGTGCACGATTTTGGTCAATTGTGGATGCAACACGGATTTCTGACATCTTCAGGATCCCCGATCAGAAATAGCAAAGATGTAAAAGATTTGCTGAATGCATTACAATTGCCTAAAGAGATTGCAGTGGTCAAATGCCAATCACATAAATCAGGAAATGATTATGTGACTAGTGGCAACAGATGCGCAGATCAAGTGGCTCGTTTCTGTGCCCAAAATTCGGTTTCGATTAATAAAGGAGCAGAAAAAAAGAATACAAATTGTCACTTGATGTTCTCTTCTGTAGAAACATGGGATGAAGTTAGACAATTGCAAGAAGAAGCTAGTGAGGAAGAGAAAGAAAATTGGATTAAATCAGGATGTACAAAGAGACCTGAAGATGAAATATGGGTGTACATGGATGATAGACCAGTAATGCCAGACTGTTTACTTTCACAATTTGCAAGGATGTACCATGGAGTAGCACATGACGGAAGAGATGCTATGATTAGACTCTTCAAACAGTCATGGTACAATCCTAGGTTCAGGGTTATTGCAGATAGTCTTTGCCAGAGATGTGTAGTGTGCCAGCAGCAGAATCCAGGTAGAAAAACTGTTGTCAGTTGGGGGCGAATTGAAAAAGCAGCAGGACCTTTTTCTAGATTACAAGCTAATTTTATTGAGCTGCCTCCTTGTAATGGGCTAAAATATGTGTTGGTTGTTGTTTGTCTGTTTTCTCGTTGGGAGAGGCATATCCAACAAGAAGAAATTATAGTTTAACAGTTGCTAAATTGCTTTTGAGAGCGATCATTCCTAGATGTGTATTTCCAGTCTCTTTAGAAACAGATAGAGGTACACATTTTAATAATGAAATAATTTGGATGATTTGCGCAGCATTACAAATTGAGCAAAAGCTGCATTGTGCCTATCGACCAGAAGCCTCAGGTGTGGTCGAGCAAATTAATGGCACTATTAAATCAAGACTGTCAAAGGTGTGTGCATCCACAGCACTGAAATGGCCAGATGCTTTACCCTTGGTATTAATGAGTCTGAGAAGCATTCCTGATAAAAAGACTGGATTATCCCCTCATGAAATTATAATGGGGAGAGCAATGAGACAGCCGATTGTACCAGCGAATCAACTGATGAATATAACTGATGATTTGGTGCTTGATTATTGCAAAGGATTGGCTGATGTGGTGCGTTCTGTGTCTTATCAGGTTGGAAAAAGTACAACAACAACACAGCAAGAGCAAGCACATGATTAAAGTCCAGGAGAGTGGATCTTGGTGAAGAAGCATATGAGAAAATCATGTCTGGAGCCTAGATGGCATGGCCCATACCAGGAAAGACTGGTGACAACGACAGCAGTGAAGTGTGGAGGTTTGCCAAATTGGATTCACGGAAGTCACACAAGGAGAGTCCCAAGTCCACTTGAAAGACAAGAAGAAGAAAAGCAACTGGCAGAGAGCCAAGAAGAGTCAGAAGCTGTAGAACGTGAAACCATAGAGTCTGAAGCTACAGATTCTGAAAGTGTTGAACACGTGGATGAACGGGAACAAGGTTGAATAAAGTGGGCACCAGCTACTGGGTCTCGTAAGACTGCTGTTGAAAGGGATGATGGAGAAATGTTAAATGAGAATCAAGAGCAAGTGCAACAGAGAAAAGAACTGTATAAAAGAACTTGCGAACTTGATACCTAAACAGAAGGAACGGTGCAATTTAAGAGAGCAAGAAAAGGTGATGTGTGGCCAAAAGGAGTGAAAAGACTGAAATACACTCTGAAAAAGAAAACACCAGACACGATAATTGAAGTACAAAACAGAACAAAGTGAGTCAGAAGAAGAATTAGGTTGGAAAACGAAGAGAGTAAGAGTTCCAAACAAGAAATACACAGCTCCAGAATGGACATATGTGGTATTGGAAGAAATTGAGCATACAGATCAGAGCAAAGACACTCGTACAAAACAGAGGGGCCGATTCCGATCTCGGCCGGTAGTGCTCCGAATCGGATTCGGATTCACCGGATCCGATTCGGAGCCCTGTTTCCCGACCGAATCGTACGCGGGTCCGGCCGAGCGAGTACGATGCAAGCACCCGCGAAATCGCCGACCGACTCGAACGCGGCTTCAACACGCTCCGACCGACTCGCATGGACACGACTCGCACCGCGCTATGGAGACGTTTCCCGGCCGGGTAAGTACGATGCGCGCCGCGAGCAGTCCGACCGACTCACGCCCGTACGGCTCAAAAAAGCTGTCGGAGCCGGACTTTGGGGGTCCGCGTCGGACCCCCCTGTACGCGTAGGCGCGCGAGTTGCACACAGGGGGGACCCATGGGTCCCCCCTACCTGTGCATGTACGCCGCGATGCGCATGGACGCGTACACTCTGTAGGGGGTGCCCTTGTCCGCCTCGCACCCATTGAGTCAATGGGAGCCCGCGTACGCGTTGTACGACAGGCTCCCATTGACTTCAATGGGAGTCCGACCGACTCGAGTCCGATAGCATGCGTGCGCATCGTACTCGTTCGGTCTGCTAGGGTCCGATTCGGTCGGAATTCTCTCCGGGTCCGGCTCGGTCGGAGAGATTTCCGGCCGGAATCGGAATCGGCCCCAGAGTGAAGCAAATGGTTTTGAACCACCTTAAAAGAACTGTGTAAACTAAAGGTGCAGAAAATTAAAGAATCTGTTCAGAAAAGTGCAGAGAACTAAAGAAGAAATTGAATCAAAGGCTGTGAAGAAATAAAAAAAAAAGAGGGTGTAAAGGAAGAAGAAGAAGGCTTGAAGTGTTTGGATACACTACTTAGATAGTTTTCTAGTTTTTCTAGTTTTTCTAGTTTTTCTTTTTTCTTTTTGAATTGATATACATTTTTCACTAAAATGGCAAAAATAGCAGAGACTGCACATCAAAATCGTAGGTTTAAACGTAGATGTATTAATGCTTGCTTATTTAGTATCTTATTACTAATGTTGGTGTGGTTAACACTAATTGTTATTGTGCCTGTCTTAATGGTAACTAACCATAAAAATAATACTAATGGTGTCATGAGTGAGAAAGTAGATTTTAAAAGTCTTAAAGAAATCTCACATGCTAATATAGAAAAGATGGAAGGTGACAGCATTTACCATCAAGATAAATCAATTAATGACTTTTCGTTTAAATGTTTTTACTAAATTGTTGTATGAGTATGTTGATACGATGGATTGTTCTGTGTGCATGCAATTACCATCGTCTGTCTCAGAGGGGGTGACTTACCATCACCTACCTTTAACATATGGAGTGTCTTGTAGTGTTCTAACGAGTCTCTTTTACGAGAGAGGTAGCTTACAATATTATTATTCTAACATGGATTTAGTGTTCTCAGAAATTCCTATTAGAAAGAACATGAATAGAGTGAGTAGTGCTGAAAATGCAGAATATATGGGGGAATTTTTTCATCCAACAAAAACAATAGATATAGTATACGCACATAAACATAACTTAACATGTAGACTGCAGTTTGAAGAAATAGAAATCATTAACATGGTAGAGGATAGAAGGCAGGATTTCAAGAGAAAGGCTGCTGAGCAAAAGTCTCATGTACCTCCATGGGCTTTCAGAGAAGGAGATTATAAAAAGGGTGAGACATACGCTGCCATGACCCTGGACTGGCATCATAGAGGGAAGCTTTGCTTGTTTAGATTAAAAACTAATTACAATAATTATTTCATTGGTTCTAGTGAGTGTGATCATACTTTCCTAATTACAGGAGGATGGGGAATAAAAGGAGGAACAGATCCTGTCTTTCCGGGAATATATTATGTGTGCGATAAGAATGCCTACTATAGGTTGCCTGCACATTGGTATGGATGTTGCTATATTGGGATAGTATTTTCCAAAGTGTACCACTTGGATAAAAATGATAGAATCAATGAAGCAAAGAATGGATTAATATGTAATAAGAGAGGAGCGAGTTTTTCAGAAATAGTGGGAGATATTTTTGGAGCATTGATACCTTCAGATGGAGTCATATTAAACTCACATAAAATTAGAAAATTGTCCACAGTGGTTGATCGTTTATCAACAGATTCTGCTGGTGGTTTCTTGATGATTGATTCTGAAATGGTTGCAATTAGGTCTATGATTTTACAAAATTGACTTGCCCTTGATGTATTATTGGCCAAGGAGGGTGGAGTCTGTAATATGTTGAAAATTCAACAATGTTGTACTTATATCTCTGATAAGAGTAAAAGTTTGGAAGGGTATATTAGGAACATTACAAATCTTCAAGAAGATTTGGCTGAACTAAAGGTTGACAGTGCTTGGGAGAAACTTAGTAAGAGTTTTTCCTCCATGGGTAATTGGTTTGCTACTTTTCGGAAAGGTGTATTTCAGAAGAATACTAACGCCTATCATTGCAGTAGCTACAGCAATACTAATGATTTTTCTGATTTATAAACGTTGTAAATGCAAAAAGGAGACATCTGATGTGAAACGAAGAGCAAGACGAGAAAGAGAGAAGAGAGAAGAGATAGAATTAGAGGACAAGAAAGGGAATTATTATGAAATAATGAAGGATTTAGATGGAATAATGGTAAAGCGAGAGAGAACAACTGCTTTCTGAAAGTGATAATTTGTATTGGTGGGTATTTTGGTGATGGCTCAAAACGCCATCAAAGGAGGGATTGATGGAGCAGGGTTTTCGCGAAATAAAACCTACTCAATTTGAACCCTCAGTAACATTTACTAACAGTGTGCGGTGAAAAACTAATGTGGAAAAGAGCCTAACACGAGGAAAATGCTGCTGCGCAAGCTCGTACTAAAGCACTGGAGTAGGCCGCAAATGCTTCTTGACAAAACGAAAAATAAAATGGACTAATCTGCTTTTGTGCACATTAATAACGTTTGCTAAGAAAAATAAAAATTAACACGGGTTGCACATGGATAGATGCAGCACTGGGTGGATGCGTGATGCAAAGCATTATAAGTTATTAAAATGCCTGTGTTTGTTTTTCATTGAAGCATGGTTTTCTGTTCTGCTGGAAAACACGGGGTTAATGAAAATGAAATAAAATTCTGAAAAATAGAGTTGAACAAGATGGTGAAAGTGGAAGACAAGTGTCTTTCACAGATCCTGTGTGCCTGCCAAGAGACAGCTGAAAGAAACCTTTTCTTCATCGATTGAATGAACATTTCCTCTTTATGCGGCTCGAGCGGATAAATGTGACACAGAATTTGCTACATGACTGGGATGAAGGAAACGGATGCTATGAGAGTGGCTCGAATTTGTATTTCCTGGGGTGGAAGTAGATATGCAGAATAAATAAACAATGCAGAGATTTGCAATAATATTGCAAGGACAGTATAGTTAGTGCTAGGTTATACAATAATAATTTCAGGTAAGTATAGTTGGGGCTAGGTTATACAATAATATTGTCAGGGCAGTATATTTAGTGCTAGGTTATAAAATAATATTGTCAGGTGAGTATAGTTAAGCCTAGATTTATGTTCAAGGCTAGGGTTGGGGTCTGGATGATGGTTAGAGCTAGAGTTTGGTCAGTGTTTGGTTTAGGGTAAGGGTTTGGAATAGGGGAATGGTTAGGGTTATATGTGCATATATATTATTAGGATGTGCTGTATATTTTACGCTTAAATTGCCCACATTTATAAAACATGAATGAAATTATATGATGTCATAATATATAAATATAGACAATATTATTTTAGAATACATAATACATACTAATAAAATATATTTTGTGTGTAATGTTTTCCTACATTATGTACACGGACTGATATGTTGGTGTTTACATAAGGGATAAAGTACCCCCTGCCATACATTATAAGGATATTGCAAATCACCAAGGAGTTCCATAACCTTATAAAGGAACAAGATTGAAGACTGAGTTCTTTTATACTGTTATAGAACTCTGAGGGGACTTACAGTATCTTTATCATGTACAGCAGGGAGTACTTTATCCCATATAATACATGGTCGGTCACACCATCACCTTTCCCACAAACCACTTAAAACATTAGTACCTAGCTCTTTCATATGAAAGAGAAAGCATGTTTGCAAATATCAAGCATAAAAATAGAACATCTAGTGCAAAATTAAACACATCAAAAACCTGCTGGATATTTGTTGCAAAAAGATATTAGAAACCGTTCAATACAAGTCTGAGTTTTTAAACAAAAAACTGCAGTAGCTTGGAATGTGTAGACACATGCAGAAAGATTCTAACTGTTCTATAATTATCCAAGGAGTGCAAAAATAAACATGTTCTTTATGCTTGCCCCTGTAAGCTAGAAAATTAGAGCAGAAGAAAGAAAGGCAATGTTTCATTTCAGTTGCTTTAAACAGCTGACCTGCATTTCACCTCAGCTGCTGGCAGCAGGCATTGTGATGTCGGAATTTGACTGTAATATCATTACAGTTGAGCCGTATTATCTTTTCTATGTAAGCGGCAACTGGGTATGTCACAAGTCGCAGATCATAAAAAATTAGATACAGGCATTTATACAAGGTATTGCAGATACCCATGCATTATATTATGGTACAGAGCTCTCCAAACACCCAGATTGCCTGGTGCTTGGCCAACAAGGAAAATGCTGCAGTTCTCAGGCGCTAATACACACTTCATAAACACATCTGGTAAGTAGTCTTACATCACAAAGTTCTACTAGGGCCCTGATTATGAGTGGACTGGTGTTTTTTGACCCTTGAGATAATGCCTGTTTACATAAGTGTCAGAAGGTGTTTTCAGAGCCCTGAGCAAACATCTGTCTGCATTAGTGTCAGAATTTCGAGTTGGATGGTATTTACCACTTCTAGAAAATGCTGAGTGTGTTAAATAACTCAAGCAGGTCAAAGCTTTTGGGATTTATGGACTTTAACAGGGGAAAACAGTACGGTAATCCCCAATATCATGCATATTTTGGTGTGTTAAGCTCCAAAATCTAAACGTTATTCTCCAAAAACTCAGAAAAGGTGCTATTTAGCACACCTTATTGTTGTGTTCCAATGCATGTAATAGGCTAAAGGGGATCCTAGCAACCGGGCTCCACTTCTAGATTCCATGGTGTTGGACTCACAGAAGCTGGGCTTGAAGCGGTTGGAATTGTCGTGTAGTTCCTATAGTACCCATGCAGGACCTGCGTGTTTGGATAACATAAACTGCGGGTTTGGTGACAGACTGGCTCTGTGCACCCCCACCGCGTATGTTAGCCGGATTTGCATTAGCTAGCTCACAGTGCCACTAGTATCTCATCTTATCGGGGCGAGATTAGTTCCTGGCAACCTTAGATCATGACAACCCTGATCCCTCAGAATCGTGGAAACAATGTACTACTTTTCGCTCAGTCATTCGTGCTTACTTATTCGGTTTGTCTCAGAGAGTTACACAGCATAAACAGTCTGGGTGTTTCAATAAGTATTTATTGAACAGTTGTTATTCTAGTGTAAAATATATGTGCTGCAGCAATCAGCAGACAATAGCAGAGATATATTATCAGCAGTACGATAAAAGTGAAAGGATAGTACAGTTCTACCATATTGCAATAATCATGAATACATACATGAATATAAAATGCGTAATAGAATGTCACCCAAAAGTGCGCATACTCCTACGATGCCTAACTAGGTGTACCTAAGTGTACCTAGCATGTGTGTGGGTCTAAAAGCCTAAGAGCCAAGAATCCATTACCTGAATAGAGAGAGTGTGGGACCCCGTCCTGGTCTCGAGTTGGACACCCCGCAAGGGCTGTGTTAGACCGCTGTCAGCTGGAGCAACTGCATGCAGGAGCCTCAGCTTCTCTGGTCAGTGTGTCAGCATGGAAGTCTCGGTTCCCTCTATCTTACTGTGGCAAGATGTGGTGTATTTATACCCTAAAGTGTCTCGTCCCGCAGTATGGTTTGTATTGGTCTTTGTTAGACATGAGGAAGACGTCAGGGGGGAACTTTGTACATACAGATGTAGCTGGTGAATGCTCATGCATAATTTATGAGTACATTGTAGGCCTGTGTTCGGGAAAAACCCTGCAGTGTTCTAACCACAGACTAGATAACGTTCAACCCTCAGAGTTCGTTGTGTACTGTAGGGAACTAATGTAGGTGAAAGATCATGCCTATATTAGGGCATAGGAGATCACGACTATAATAGGGCATAGACTATTATGACCATAATAGGGCATATACGAATATGTCCATAATAGGGCATATACGATTATGACCATATATTGCATATATGAACGTGTCTATATTAGGGCTCTATACGAAACATAACACCCACTCCACTTTCGAATTGGATGACAATGACCATACTTAAAATCTGGACAGTTAAAATTTTTTTCTTAAAAACAGCCAAAAACATGGTTTTAAAAAGACATTTAAAAAATGTTTAAAAATGTTACAAATCAGCTATTCTTTTGTTGCCACTTGAAAAAGTCAATTTTGTCTCACTTATAAAAGTTGCATTACTACAAGCAGAAGAAGGCCATTCGTTCTCAAGTGAAAATGTTCCAAATGTAGTTCGTTTTTTTCTGAAACAAAGTGGAGAAGCCGAATTCTTTCCCAGGACGCGATGAGCCAATTCAAGATTAAGTGTCCTGGCTTGGAGATACAGCATTATCGGTGTTAGCTACTGCAGACTACAAATCCAACGCCTCACAGAGAACGTCAATCGCACATAGATGGATTCAGCACTGCCAACAGTCGGTGATGTGGCAGCTTGTGCGGCAGTTGTTACCTGAGTGCCTGTGGAGGAGCCACCTAACTCAGCAGGAGCAAACGGCACCTGTGGATTCTCAAGGAATGCGTTCATCAGAATTGGAAGACGCTGGGGACAATGCAGAGCATGGGCATTTAGGGGGTCCAGCATAGCATCCACGTCCGGAGGCTTATCTGATGGAAACGTTAGACAGAGATCCAACGCGCATTCTTCTCCACAAAACAGGCATCGAAGAACAGGTAAGATGCAGTCCACACAGACTGGTCTAAACGATAGGAACCAAGAGGCGTTCAGTTCTCTTAGGCAAGGTATACCCAGAAGCTGCACTGTGCGTTCACGGTATTTCCGCTCCATGAGTATGTTCGCCATTTCCTCGGAAATTGGGCCGTCCATTGCGTAGCAGTAAGATTACAATCAGGACTCCTGCAATTAGGAACAGGATAAGCGGGAGACCTCCAAAGACGCTTCCCAATACGGAGTGTATAAAATTTGGGATTACTCCGAGGACTGTCTGAAAGGTGCTTAATAGTCCTGACCCTATGGTCTTAAATAGGTGTACAATACCGCTCGTATCAGACATGTTAAAGACACGACCCACCATTTCTGCGAAATGAAAGGGGCAGTTCGTACATATAAGCGCCTGTATCTCAGTAAAGGTCCTTGCAACTTGAAGTTCAAAGGTTTCTCGAGCGGAGGTTAAGGGCACGGGTTGCTGTAAAAGCATGGCATTCAGTCTGCTCAAAGTATCAAATTGTATAAAGGAAACATTCAGCGAAGGCCATAACGGTGCCTCCCTGACTGTGTTCAGTGGCGGAAACAATACTTGCATACAGCAAGTAACCCTGGAGTTAACAGTGACCAGATAGGCGATGCCCGGAAGCATCCCACAGCAACCTTGATCGTTCAGCATCAAGTAACTCCCATTCGAGAGCAGCTGGAAAACCGGCGTGATCATAGCCACTGGGGTCTCTGACATGTGGCAAGATAGATTCGCTACTGAACCACTACATGCTCCTTGCAGAGAAACATCCTGACACATGAGAGAACCGCTTGAAGCGTTCTTGCAGTTTGTACCACTCAGATACACTTCTCGATCCCCATTCCGGCATCGATATCTATACTCCCAAGTTTCCTTAATGTAACCCTTACCCATTTTTTCATATCTGCCTGCCTGCCTTTGCTCAAGGCAATATTGAAACTGAAACGTAGTGACCGGCAGAGTGATTTGGCCATGAATTAGCCATTCAGTTGATGGTAATTCAGCTACAGTGAATGGTAACCTTTCCAGTTTCTCAATACGCAGCATTGTATATTTGGCTCCCCTTTGTGCCATTTCTGTCTGTTTATCAGTTAGATTGTATTCTGAAAACAGAGATGTGGTGTTTATAAAACAACAGGGCACATAGCCTGCACGCAAAGATTGTAGCGTCCAGCTTAACATCATAATAGAACGCAACTGAGATTGCCCGTGTTGTAACAAGGCCAGATCTTGTTCTAATATGTCGATTGCCGAAGATACAATGTTGCCTAAGGAGTAAATCCTGGAGGTCAAAGTCGTTAACCCATTATCCACTACAGCTAATGCCTTCTCTAGGTTAATACGGTCTATTTCCTGTATTCTTTCTGCGGCCTCCTGTTGGGATATTTTCCAGTTTTCATTATAATAGGCATAAATGCCAGCATATATGAAACATTTCTGACGTGTTTTCCTTGGGCCTGACAAGAAATCCCTAAGGTCCACATCAGGTGTGAGTAAGGTCAAGTGATGTTTTACTTCTGTGAGTGTTGAGGTCTCTAGCCAATCAAGGCACAACTTCCCAACACTATAAGATGTCACTACCCCTGGATGATGTCTTTGTACATAGCTTGTATCTGGCCTACTGATACTAAACCCCTCGGTTATACCTAGGAATCTCTGTTGACATGTGTTTGTGTCAATGGGCCAAATCAGCCATTCTGTCTAATTGGGATCTGACCTGTTGTACTGGAGAATGTAATCTAATCCTACCCCATGTGTAGTTGAATTTTGCCCCCCACCCATCTGTGATGGTGATGGAAACCCAGGTGTGTTCATTTCCTTGTTCTTGGCTAGTCCAAGATAGGATGTCTGTTGCACAGTGTCATTTAGAAATATCATCTGCTGTGGAATGAGGCATGCTCTAAAAAGCGCTTCTGTTCCCTGGACCTGCCAGTCCCTAGAACCCCAGATTTATTTTAAATCTATAGTGTCCTTCCATAGGTCGAAACCCTGTGTAGACAACTGGGCCATAAAGGAAGCAGAGTAAATCTGTTTGGTGTTAGTCAACATAATTTTCTGTGCTGATGTTTTTGCCACTTTGTAATAAAATGACTTCGGGTCAGATGTATTAAACCCTGAAAAGTATGTGAATTTCTGTGCAAAAGTTTGCGAACTACCTTTGGTGGTGTTGGGCAGTGTTCCCACTGGTGGTATTCAAATACATTTCTAGGTGTTATAGATTTGTGCAAGAAATGATGACCATAATGTTGGTAACAGTACAATGTATCATAGTCTGAAGTACCTTCTAACATTTTGTTGTTCGGAAATGCTGCAGTTTTTTCTAAATCAGACATCATATTATTTACAGTTTCAGTGTCCCAATCATCAGACGATGTACTGGAGGTAATGATATCACTTAAAGAAATTTTAAATACATGTTTAAGCTTTAAAAGTTCAGTCGGACCGAATATATCGAAATCAATCTTGTCCCATGCTATACCGTCCGGTATAGGAACTGCTGTGATGTTCACTGAAGACAAGTCTCTTGGTTCACGATGTGAAGACTGGTGTGGCCTTAAAATCAAATTGACTCTTTGGGCTGTAGAGCTCTGCTGGAGATATCGTCCATTAATACGCATACTAAAAGTTATTGTTAAACCTAGCCAGAAAAGAAAAAATAGAATCCCAGCGATATACCATAGTTCTATCCAAGGTGACACCAGGTAAGTCTTTCTAAAAAAGTTCAAAAAGTCAATGAGTTTCTGTTTGTGTGATTTTTGGGATGGCGTCGTTTCCGGCTCGCTTGGATCCAGTGAAAACGTATCAAAGTTCATGAAGTAGCCAGAAGCAGTTCGACCAATTGTTGAAATTGCATCAGGATTTGTTGAAATTGGATTTTGCTCTTGACGAGGAATGTTGACGTAGACGTCTGTAGTCGGTCTGATTGCAACTTGGTATTTAAGTTGATTTTCTTCTTGAAGTTGAACTTCTTGTTGAAGTGGAACGAGTTCCATAGCATTGTTGCTTAGTCCTTCATTCCGTACAGGTGGCTCTTCAAACGTGATGAGTCTTTCTGTTTGAACTTCTTGGTTTGTAGCGAGAGGAGGGCGTCTGCTACTGTGGAGTCCACGAGGCCTACTATTCTGTATCGGCCACATAGTGTGGTTTGATTAAGTCGATTGAGACAAATCTTTTCTCCTTTTTCCCGGCAAGAGGCGGCAGAAGTACAGTTCTTGTGCCTTGGATTGCTAGGACCGGTACAGCTGTTCTGTAGGATGGTCGGAATACTTTCTTGTCTGCAATCTTTTCTCTGACCAGATCCCCGACTTTTGGGATCCAGACAGGTCTTGCCGTTACTGCCTTGACTTCCTCAGTGGCGGTCTGTTTTAAGTGGACGTTGCTTTGTTGTGTCCTGGATTCATTTAGATCCTGTAAAACAGCCAAACGATCATGGATATCAAATGGTTTTTCATACGCCACTGTGCCTCCACAATCAAGATCAGGTACCCACATTCTTGTCCCAAATAGGACCTCGTAAGGAGTGACACCCCTAGAGAGCTTCTTGGCTGGTTGTTAATTGCTCTTTGGACCCCATAAAGGTGACTGACCCAACTACCGCCCTTGCCTAATACCCTAGCTGTTAAAGATTGCTTTAAGTCACGGTTTTTCCTCTCCACAACTGAATTTCCCTCAGGATGGTACGGAGAGGAGTACCGCAATGCTACGCCCATTCCTTCCATGGCCTCTTTGTAAGCACGGGAGCTAAACGCCGGGCCACAGTCAGAATGTAACATGCCAACTGCGTATGTGCCGATAAAGACTCGCAAATCTTTTATAACAGTTTGAGCGTCAGCCGAGCGCTGAGGCCAGACCCATAAGAATCTAGAGCAGGAATCCACTGCAACCATGATATATTTCTTTGCCCCATCAGATTGTAGGGGTCCGCAGTGGTCCAAAAACACACATGCGAGAGGTTTGTCTGATTTTAGTAATGGTGTCTGTGCTGGGCGTGCTACGGTGGAGCCTTTCATCTGCTGGCAGATGTCGCACTTTAAGACATAGGGGCCGATTACGATTCAGGCCGTAAATCTCTCCGACCGAGCCGGACCCGGAGAGATTTCCGACCGAATCGGACCCTAGCAGTCCGACCGAACGAGTACGATGCGCACGCATGCCATCGGACTCGATTCGGTCGGACTCCCATTGAAGTCAATGGGAGCCGGTCGTACAACGCGTACGCGGGCTCCCATTGACTCAATGGGTGCGAGGCGAACAAGGGCGCCCCCTACAGCGGGTACGTGTCGAAGCGACTCGTGGCGTACATGCACAGGTAGGGGGGACCCATGGGTCCCCCTGTGTGCGACTCGCATGGCTACGCATACAGGGGGGTCCGACACGGACCCCCAAAGTCCAGCTCTGACTGCTCTTTCGAGCCGGACGGCGCGAGTCGGTCGGACTGCTCGAGGCGCGCATCGTACTTGCCCGGCCGGGGAACGTCTCCATTGCGCGGTGCGCGTCGTGTCCGTGCGAGTCGGTCGGAGCGCCTCGGATCCGCGAACAAGTCGGTCGGCGATTTCGCGTGCGCTCGCATCGTACTCGCTCGGCCGGACGCACGTACGAATCGGTCGGGAATGAGGGCTCCGAATCGGATCCGGTTAAGCCGAATCCGATTCGGTGCCCTACCGGCCGAGATCGGAATCGGCCCCTCAGTCTTTGGTCTGCTTTGTTAACCCTGGCCACCAGTAGCGCTGTTTCAATAAAGAAATAGTCGCTGTAATGCCTGTATGCGCAGAACCCAAACCCTCATGTGCTGCTAGAATTAAGCCTTGCCTATGATCCATATTTGGTATTACTCTATCCCCCACTCCAGGAATCTGAGCATATGGAATGTTTTGTGCATCTAACTTGTAGGAGTACTTGAGTGGAAAGTTCTTAGGTACTGCTGTGCTGCCTTTGCGTGAAGCATTGACAGCTACCAAAATCTCGCCGTCTATTCTCGTTTTTGAACGAGTGATTGCAGCTACGGACGCTGTGCGTACAGCCCCCTTTGCGGCTTCATCAGCCAATGAATTCCCTTCAACGTGAAGGCCATCACGCTGATGACTCAGTGTATGTATCAAGCGAGCCCTTGGTAGTTCGTTTCTCAACTCCACTACCTGTTCCCATAGCATTTTATGCTTAATTGTGCCACCTTTTGCATCTTTAAACCCATTTTGTTCCCAATGATGTGAATATTCATTGTACGACTGTACACAGTAAAAGGAATCACACACAATTAGTGTGGGGAATTCGTGTTCCGTATTTACCAGTGCCAGTATTAGTGCTTTTAATTCTTCCAACTGAGCCGTGCAGTCTCCTAGAGATTGCGTTTTAGTGCAACTTGGATGGAACTTTCCATTGCGCATGCGACCTTTAACTATTGCACACGCTGCGCTGTAAGCTTGCTTACTCCCTATGGCCGGTTGAGCAGATCCATCAGTGTAAATAATATATTCATACTGATCTAGAGGCAAAATCTCATTTGGTAGAGAATATTCTTGTTCGTATTGCAGAAATGCTTGTGTTTTTAAACTTGGATCAAATCTGTATTCAACATCCGTTGCAGTGAGAGAATTAACCCATTGTATCCATCTGGGATGTAAGGCTTTCGCATTTGGAATGCTAGCCTTTGTAACAGCCTCTAAGGCTGGTACTGGGGTCACGACTATTATGCGCTTTCCCTGAGCCAGAGCTACAGCGGTCTTCACTGCTGTCAGGATTTTTTCTGTTGAAGTGAAACGCATCTCTGCGTTTGTGTACAGGTGTGATTTATATGCGATTGGTACAGTTTTGCCTTCATTGAAAGTTAAATAAGTGTACCTGCATTGACCCGCTATTACTTGTATCACTAAGTTGCGTACGTTTACGCGTGTCTGTAAATGTTTAGAAGCTATCATGTCTTCCTGTAGTGAACGTAGGATATTTGTATGTTCCTGTGTCCATTGTCTGACTGAAAAATCAGGTTTTAAGTCGTAGAAAGGTTTTACTCTTTTTGCGTAATCCAAAATGTATGTTCGACCAAAATTTAGGAATCCCAGAATTGATTGTAAATTCTTTAATGATTTTGGAGGTTGGAGCAGCGCACACTTTTCTAATAAGTTAGCTGCTAGGCTTTTTCCTTCACTTGACAGCTCATTCCCTAGGAACAGGACATTGAGATGGGCAATTTTTGATCTTTTGAAATTAAATTTATAGCCCTCAGAGGCAAATCCCATATTAATGGTGCTCACCCTGGTCAAGTGCCTCGTCCGTTAGATATCATCCACATAGGACAATGCTTCTTCATCCAAATTTTGGAGTAACTCTGTTACCCTTGCTGAAAACAACCCCGGGCTATTCTTATACCCTTGGGGCAGACAACAAAATTGCTGTTGCGACCCTAGCGCTGAGAATGCGGTCCAATACCTGCTTTCAGGCGCTATATTTTGACAGAAAAATCCATTTGAGATATCAAGTGTAGTTTTGTATTTTTTTCGCACAGTGTTATTCATTAATGCGGCCCTGTGTGCATTTTGAACTGCAAATGGCTTTGTGCAAGTGTTTAAATGTCTGTAATCTAAAACTAAATGATATGTGTTGTCAGGTTTTGATACGGGGAACAAAGGATTGTTCATTGGTGAGGTGAAATTTTCTATCACCCCCTGGGATTCTAGTTGGTCTAGGATCTCCCTGGCTTGTTTTTTAGCTTCCTGCTTTATAGGGTATTGCCTTTGAGCATTTGGGGAAACTTTTAACGGGATCACGTGGTGGGTTGAATCCTCATCCCAACCAGCATGATTTTTGTACAATGCTGGAGCTAGGGCAAGCGCCCACTCCTGCGCATATGCATGTTTTAAATGTATGGGAACAAGGTCGGAAAATGCTGGAAAAATTACCTTTTCTCCCTTAGGGCACTCGATGACGAATGCTGGCGGCCAGTCTTGCTCTGCTAATAGGATGTCATATCCAGATGACAGATTTTTCCAAAATAGACCTTTAATTTTCCTGGGCTTGTCCCCCTCCATCTGGAATGTTATCTCATGTAACTTATGTGGGACACTTACCCGAGTATCAGGTGTTTCCACCGTGATATACTCACTCAACTTCGCTGTCACCAGAAATTCCTTCAGTTTCTGGCGAGCTATTGTTACTTCTGCCACGCTGTCTAGCATCGTCAGAGCCCATTCCCCATTCAGAAGCTGTGTCCTCAGAATTCTGGGAATGTCTGATCTTAAGACCTGCTACCTTCTTCTTTTTGAACTGAGGTTTTTGTTTTTGTTTATCTTCTTTTTTAGGTGCGTAGTCCGCAGCGCGTTGCGTGTCTCTAGACTTTGTACGCTCCCTTTGTCTGTGTTCTGACCGCCCTTCCCTCTCGGAGTTTTTTGATGATACCTGTCAGGTTTTTTAATATTATCCCTATTCCGGAGGTTATACCTCCTTTCAGAGGGCTCCTGTTGAGGAGACCTACCTCTGGATTGAGATCTACTGTCTTTAGACTTTTGTTGTTTTTTATTTTCCCACTTCTTTTTAGAAGAAGTAGGTGTCTGCTTTGTAGTGTCCTTTTCAGGACTTGCCACCAGTTGTGGTTTTAATGCTTTCCCACCTAGACTGTCTCTGCCTAGTTCTGCATATGCAGTTTCAATTTTTTTGGGTAGTTCGTGTAGTTGATCTACTGGACTGAACTCCCTTAGGCGTTGGCGGATCGCCACTGAAGCTGCTTCCCCCTTAATGTTAGCTAGTATTATGGCTGATACCTGTTCGTAGTTACCTAGTAACTTCATCCCTAAGTTAAGGGCAGGCTCTGCTCCGTACTCATTTTGTATCTGTCTCAATACGTCAGGTGCTACTGCTAAAGATGGGATACCATGAGTTCTAGTATATATGGCAGCAAAGACTGTACCCCAAGAGGTGCAGTCCTCTATTTGTGGTGTAATCCCCATGGGCAAGCAGATTGTTAGTATTCTGTGTATATCACAGGTGGTAGTATTCGGGAATACTGCCTCAAGCTGAGTTATTTTCTGAGCTATCCAGAATGGTATTTGTTCCCGTTTTGCGGGCATTTTGCCCATTACCGCGTGTAATGTTTGAGGAGTAATTTTATTTCCTGTGCCCTGAGATGGAGTACTATTTGCTGCTCCCGGTGCAGGTTGGATTGTTAAAGTCCTCATGACAAATTGTGTCAGGTTTCTGTAGATTTTAATTAAATCTCTGTGTTGTATGAGTAAGTCTGGCTGTGGCATTGTGTCAATGTTAGGGTGCGGTGTGTAAGCCGCTAGTATTGGCCATGTGGCCCCGTCTCCTCCGAGCGGACCTAATCTTACTCTTCCTCGTACGTGGGGTAGGGCGCCATTAAACCAGTAATAATGTTCCTGGTAAGTGAGTGGAATCGCTATGTCCTCAAACGGACAATATTCCTGTGGTGCATCTCCTTCTATATAGTAGTGAAATGTCTTTGTTATTGCATTTGCTGCTGGGAATGTAACCCATGAATAGAATACCTCTGTTTTGTTTGATTCGTGCGCCTCAATCACGAAAACTACATTGCGACCCTTAGCTTGTAAACCATTTTCTAATACTCTTATGGTGACTGTCCTTCTGAATTTTGGTGCAATCTGTATTGCATCTGCAAGATCTTCTCCTTCTTCTGAAAAATTCAGTTCAACTCTCTCTGCCCTTACCTCGGTATTAGACATGTTTAGAGGAAGAAGTGTTCCAATGGAACTAAGATAAGGTGTTATGCACAATTTTTAGGAACACTATGTCCTTTCAAGCTTGAATAACCAACAGCCAATAAATAGTATTTTCGTACTACTCAGCTGCGGCGGAATTTGTGCCCACCCACTCCAGACGTCTCTGGGGTTTTGTGAGTAGGTTCTCTGAGAATAGCACGACTGAACTACTCAGATTCTACTGTTAAATAAGTACCCAACCAACGTTGGTGGCGCCATGTCGTGTAGTTCCTATAGTACCCATGCAGGACCTGAGTGTTTGGATAACATAAACTGTGGGTTTGGTGACAGACTGGCTCTGTGCACCCCCACCGCGTATGTTAGCCGGATTTGCATTAGCTAGCTCACAGTGCCACTGGAATCTCCTCTTATCGGGAGAGATTAGTTCCTGGCAACCTTAGATCATGACAACCCTGATCCCTCAGAATCGTGGGAACAATGTACTACTTTTCGCTCAGTCATTCGTGCTTACTTATTCCGTTTGTCTCAGAGAGTTACACAGAATAAACAGTCTGGGCGTTTCAATAAGTATTTATTGAACAGTTGTTATTCTAGTGTAAAATATATGTGCTGCAGCAATCAGCAGACAATAGCAGAGATATATTATCAGCAGTACGATAAAAGTGAAAGGATAGTACAGTTCTACCATATTGCAATAATCATGAATACATACATGAATATAAAATGCGTAATAGAATGTCACCTAAAAGTGTGCGTACTCCTACGATGCCTAACTAGATGTACCTAAGTGTACCTAGCATGTGTGTAGGTCTAAAAGCCTAAGAGCCAAGAAGGATTTAGTTGAACCCCATTACCTGAATAGAGAGAGTGTGGAACCCCGTCCTGGTCTCGAGTTGGACACCCCGCAAGGGCGGTGTTAGACCGCTGTCAGCTGGAGCGACTGCATGCTGGAGCCTCAGCGTCTCTGGTCAGTGTGTCAGCATGGAAGTGTCGGTTCCCTCTGTCTTACTGTGGCAAGATGTGGTGTATTTATACCCTAAAGTGTCTCGTCCTCAGTATGGTTTGTATTGGTCTTTGTTAGACATGAGGAAGACGTCAGGGGTGAACTTTGTACATACATATTATGCGGGAGATGTAGCTGGTGAATGCTCATGCATAATTTATGAGTACATTGTAGGCCTGTGTTCGGGAAAAACCCTGCAGTGTTCTAACCACAGACTAGATAACGTTCAACCCTCAGAGTTTGTTGTGTACTGTAGGGAACTAATATAGGTGAAAGATCATGCCTATATTAGGGCATAGGAGATCATGACTATAATAGGGCATAGACGATTATGACCATAATAGGGCATATACGAATATGACCATAATAGGGCATATACAATTATGACCATATACGGCATATATGAACGTGTCTATATTAGGGCCTCTATACGAAACATAACAGAATAGGATCACCAGTTAGCCAGGGGTCGTTCATAGAGACTAATAAAGATCGTCATAGCTTCAACTAGGGTCTCATCCTTGTAAAAGGGGAGACGATTAAAGAACCTTTGCGTGTTGGGATCAAGCGGATTTCAAAACATTTGATAATTGAAATTATAGGAAGGAGACCACAATCGACCCCTGGCCTGGAAAACAATTCTGATATTTTCGCGGAACAAGCGATTGAAGTAAAATCCTCAGTAAGGGACATTGGTCATCTGCCAAGTCACTGTGTCAGGTACGTCTGTATGTGTATACAGAACGTAGACTATAACTTTAAGGTTATCAAAGGAGGAAATCAGGAGAGGCAGTTGTCCGGGGCATGAATCGGGCCTCTGCAAGAGTGTTTTGGGCAGTTGTCGGGGCATGAATTGGGCCTCGGGGCAAGAATGTGTTACTTGTGCGACTCTCTCAGGAATTAAGCGGTTTCTCGCCTGCCGTGGTGATTAACTGAAAATACAAGCTCGTGCCGCCTTGTAACAACTGCAAATTTAACGTGTAGCAGGAATCTATTGACGCGTTGCAATCTGCATGTTGCACATCTGCCGTCTTGACGTTGATCATACGTGCGTGTTGCTGGTGACATGCTATCCGGAAGCTGAGTTCCATTATTACAATACGTAGTCGGCTGAAGCACTAACGTTGCCATAACAATGAGGACAATCACGTAGGAGAACCAGGTGGAAGCAGGAGCTCTTCATGAATCTCATGGAAGTGTATCGGCGCTGATGCTCACAGCCTCCTGATCGGCTGAGGGCAGGAGTGCTTTGCGAGGCTAAATGAAATTGGCATCAACGCTGACACGCACAGCTTCTAGATTGTTTGTCTGTGGAGCAATAATGCACGGTATAGAGTTACAATTAGTGTATTAGTCCTGAGCATAATTTGAAGCATTGTAGTGCTGATGTGCACAGCCTGTGGATTGAGTGCCTCCAGAACATTAATGCACGCTGTTGGATAACGTACATTCAGTGTATTAATTCTGTGCAATATTAGGTGCTAGAGCAGGATACATAAGGCAGTTAAACGGATGCATTAGTTACATTCTGGGGCATTGTAACAGTGTTTAGTGACAATTTTTTGATTATGTCTCAATAAACGCCTCCACCACCACTTTTCATGCAGGAGCCTGGCGAGCCTTGCATGATGTGGGAAGACTGGAAAGATGCTTTTGTGACTGACCTTGAAGCGATTGGAGGTGATGTGACAACAAGAAAATTGGTGATTCTCAAACATTATTTGGGAAGTGATGGAAGAAAGGTGTTAAAAACCCTTCCCGTACATGAAGCAGGTAACATAAATGTTGATTGGGGATCAGATGATGAGGAAGAAGATGTGTATGGGAGTGCCATGAAGACATTAGAAGATAATTTCGGGAAAAAAATAAGTATAGTGGTTGAAAGACAAATTCTTTTCTCGTGCTCAAAGAGTTGGTGAGAACATGGATTAGTTTGTAGCAGCTTTAAGATTGGTGTGATGTGCAAGTTTAGAGATCTCAGGGATGAGATGATTAGGGACCAGATGATCAACAGAGTGTTGAGTGTCAAGGTACAAGGAAAGTTATTAGTCTTGAATGATCCGACTTTGGAGAAAACTATAGAAGTGGCAAAACGAATGGAAGACACGTCACAATACATTAAGGAATTAAGGGGTGCGGCCAACGAGAAATGCAAGGAGTTGGAGTCATCTAGTCAGGTACAGGTGGTAATAAATAGGAAAAACAAAACCAGTGATGGTGCAAATGTCAAAACCAAGTTTGTTGGGTCAGAAAAAAGAAAATCTTGTTTCAGGTGTGGTAGTTGGAGACATACACGGATGCAAGCAACTGTCCAGCTGTCAAGAGCAGATGCTTTAGGTGTAAAAAGTTGGGACATTTTTCAAGGGTATGCAAAATGGCTGGAAGTGGGGTCAAGGAAAGAAAATCGATGAATTTGCTTGAGGGTGTAAGGATAGCTGAATCAAGTAGCAGTGAGGAGAATAACATTGATTCATGGCTGTTTGTGGGGTGGATCAGTATGTAGACAAACTAAGTGGATTTGAGTACCTTCCTCTAAGGTGCATGGTTAGGGTTGATGGTAAAGATGTACCAGTATGGGCTGATTCTTGATCTCCATTTACTCTTATTAGCTAGGAGGTGTGGGAATTTAATTTAAACCAGTGCGAATATAATCCGTCTGATGTACAACCGGAAGCTAATGGGGGTGGCAAAATCCCAATGTTGGGGTATTTTTGTGCTGCTCTGGAATTTCCAGGCAGAAGAACTGAGGGTAAAATATATGTTGTAGAGAAAGAAAAATCCCTGCTCGGCTGGAAGGAACAACGAGCTTCAGGCATAATACTCAACCCCAATCATCCTGAACAAGTGCTGTTGACTGAGGTGGCTGGTAGTGAAGAATGGATTACAAAGTTCCCTGACTTTTTCAGGAAGGAGTTGGAGTGTTTGAAAGGTTTTGCGCACCGCATAATTCTTAAAGATGGTGTGGCTGCTAGAGTACACAAAGTACGCAATGGACCATTGGTTTTGCGAGAGCAATTGAAGGAAGAATTACAAAGATGAGGAAAAAAGTATCAGGCAACATATAGTAGAAGATTCAATGACAAGGTTATTAAAAAATGTAGAAGGTTTGAGAAAGGAATGTGGGTCAGAGTGTGCTTAGGTGGAATGGTGAGGAAAGAAAGTTCCAAATTTTAGGAACCTCCAAAAGTGGCAGAAGTGAAGGGAAATGCGGTGAGACTATCTGATGGCAAGTGGTGGAATGTCAGGCGAATGTCTGAGTGTGGTACGTTGAAGCTGCAAAGATGGTTGGGATCAGAGGCAATGTTGAGTGATAATGGTGGTAATAAGGGGAAAAGGTTTCAGGATTCTAGGAAAATGAGCACTCGTGTATGTAATAAGCCCAAATGGATGAAGGACTATGTTCTTCAAAGTTAGCATAACTATTAGTTAAGTAAGGTGCTTTTGGTTCTGTAAATGTTAAGGGAGGGAAATGTGTTGTGTTCCAATATATGTAATAGGCTAAAGGGGATCCTAGCAACCGGGCTCCACTTCTAGAATCCAGGGTGTTGGACTCGCAGAAGCCGGGCTTGTAGCAGTTGGAATAGGATCACCAGTTAGCCAGGGGTCTTCAACTAGGGTCTCATCTTTGTAAAACTGATATATTCCTATGTCCATGCTGTCACATTTTGTTGGGTTGGATAAATAATATCTATTCCTCTGACACACTCGGAGTCAGGGCCTTAACAAATTAAAAGCTAGGGCCCAGATTTACTATAATTTTGTGTCAGGATTGGGTAATTTTTGTGGCACCATTTTTGGCATTTACCAAGCCACGCAAAGCCACTTTGAGTGGTTTAGTAAATACAAAGTACCGCAAGGCAGGGTAGGATGCTGCCTTGCATTACTTTGTGTCGGGTAGGCGTTAAATGGGTGGAGCACAGGCGTTCCCATGCATTCGCCCATATATTTTGATGCAAACCCAGATTTACAGAAACTTGTAAACCTGGGTTTGCACCAAAATACTGCACCTATCTGACTGATATGTAAGGGAGAAATGCCTTTAATTTTCCTGATTACTTTCTCTTTCCATGTTTATTGCATTCTGCAGCACACATTAAAAAAGGAATATGCAGACTGTTTTAATGCAGGAAAGTGTCCATTCCTGCATAAAAACAATCCTGCACATAACACAGGCGCCATGTCGCTATGGTGCAAGGGTGCCTGCACAGTGCTCCAGTGCAAGGAGAGAGCAGAAATGCTCCATTTCTTTATGAATATAAAGCATTTCTGCTCTCCCCCTTTTATGCAATGCAGCACAGCAAGTTGCCTTGCTGCTCTGCGTTACGTGAAAAATCATAAATGTGTCCCCACTGCGCATTCATCAATGTTTTAGGGGTCACGAGGGGTTGCAGCTGCGACCCCTGTCTTGCCCCTTGCTACCCCTGGCACTGCTTTTGCAAACCCTGGCCTCAGAGGTGGCAAAATCAGTGCCTGGAACAGAGGGGCAGCTCTTCCTAATGGGCGCTGATTGGCTCTCCACTTGCCTGGTTTCTGTCAATTCTGTTTTTATACAAATAGTGAATAATATTATTCACTATTAGCGTATTAGAAAATGGAGTACATTAGCTGGAATATGACCCTATCTAGATGCTAAGGTAAGTAAAAAATGCTCTTAAATATATGTTGTATGCATGCTTGCGGGTGATTGTGTTTATGTGCGCGAGAGTGTGCAAATGGGTTAATATTTGTAAGCGTGTGTGTGAGTCAAAGTAAAGGTCAAATGGCATGCGATGGCACTTCCACTACCTCTGGCATTTTGGTGAATTGACGTCCATCCATACATCGTGTTTTGGCTTCACGTATTCGTAACATGTTTTTAGGTTGGCAAATTTATATTATAAAAAAGTTCTTAAAATGCAACTTTGTCATGGGTAAGTCTGACTGAAAATGGATGAAGACGGTTCTTGTAAATCGTCCCCTTACCCTTTTAAGTGTATATATAATTATTGAAAGAAATGTTGAATGCATGAATGAGTAGGTTCTCTTTTGCAGCATTCATCCCTGTGACGCTTTTGAAGTCCAGCTGTCAAATACTTTTCTGAGCATTTAAATTGCATGAAGTCAAATCACTGCCAGTGGCTTTTCTAATACTATACGTGACTGCTGTCAGTAGATAGGAACTCGGTATTAAAACGAAAGTCAGATTTTCTTTTAAGGATTACCTTAGGGTTTAAAATTGCATTTGGCCTTTTGATTGAGGTCACGTACACCTGCCTCTGTAAGCACAGTAGCATTTTGATTGAACGTTTTATTTTTCCAGCAAGTGCCGTTTTAGCGACTGGTCAGACATGTTAACCATCTCAGAGTTGCTTCAGGCTCGGCAACTAATTTAGACAGTCATTAAACACCCAGCGTATCTGACATTTCCCTCTGAATACAAAATGAGGTTTAAAACTTGTGCAAAAGTGTTCTACTGCAAACTTACAAATCTACATAGGAGAGCAGTCTCAGCCCCAGGTCGTGCGCTTATGCATATCCTGTGTGTGATAAGGATTTAGGCCTGGGCTGCATAGAATTGGTCGCTGTGTTATACAGCATGCATCTTGAATTATAAAACATTAACTGCCTGGCAGAGGATCTCATTTAGCAAAGCTGGGTGTTATCTCACTTCATACCATACCAAGGGCCTCATTTATGAAAACTGTCACATCGCTGCGTGAAAACAAAGAGGCAACAGTTTTCACTGCGCCCACCTTGGAACAGGATGGATGCGCCGTATTTAATGTACGGCGCTCCATGTCGCAAGGAGTTACAGATACGTCAGTATTTCTGACTCATCTGTAGGTGTATAAGTGGCGCATTGCTGGGGTGTGTCTGAAAACAGACGCAACTCCAGCATTGTGTCCTTTCACATGGGGCAAGCCCCGTGTGATAGGGCCTGCATCAGTCTTAGGCCTGCTGTGAGTCAGGCGTAAGATATTGACACAGTTGAGTCCTAGAAGTGTCGCAGTGAAATCTCTTAGATTTCACTGCGACACTTCTACGAGGCTTTTTCTGTGGGAACGCCCACCCTGCATACATTATACCTGACACAGGTATATTGTAGCTCAGGGCTTTACAAAGTGATGGATCTGCCTAGATGCGTCACTTTGTAAACAGGGCGCAACATGGCGTATTTTTTACGGCACCGCAAAAGTGTCGCAAGGCCTCATAAATAAGGCCCCAAATTTAACTGAGGCAACTCTCCTATCGTAAGGGACGCTGGCTTTATAAATATTTCTGTACTCAGCTGAACATGTGGAGGGCAGTTTCAGGACATCCAGCCTTGTGTGTGTTCAATCTGAATTTATAGAATAAAAGGTAGTAAATGCTTCCATAATTAACCTCCAAATGCTGTCACTTTGGGAAATTAAAAAAATATACTTTCTCCAGAAAATGCTTTCAGGTCACCCTTCATTGTTTTATTGTCCATTAGGAATCTCCAGCAGATGATTTTATTGCAAGATTTAAGGTTCATAGTATGCTCTCAGATTTTGCTTTATGAGGTGGAATAGCCTAAACAAAGATTAAAAACACATTTACTTTCAGCCAGGGGAAGTAAGGTACAAATGAACAAACCGAAAATTTCAAATAATCCATTGGTCCTGCTGCAACAAAATCCCACGCTGGAAACAGCGGGTAAGTTTGCAACACACAACGCAGCGCGGCAACCAATATAGCTGCACTCTGTGGTGTGAGACAGAAAAAGCAGGAAAGCACAATATCTACTAGCATATGGCGCTGCTGCTCTCTTTCCTGGCACTGGTGAACTATTCACAAACCTTTACACCAGTGCTTCCCCAAACTTTTCAGAACCACGGCCCACTTTTTACAACAACAAACGTTCGCGAACCACCTAGCTTTTATTGACGTGAGGCAGACAATTTTTGAATGTAACTAAAGCATCATGTGGGAGAGCACTGTCATTCACAGACAGCACATTTTCCATTCACATGGCCACTAAAGTTGCACAGACATACAGGTTTACTGATAAAGCTATATTGCACATAAATGATACTGTGTGGAAATTGAGTTTCAGTGAATATTTATCATTTGTGCATCACCAAGTAAAGTGCCTTGATTTGTTTTGATCCTGTTAAAATATTTGTTTCCATCACACTTCAGAATTACAAATACATTGTGATCATTTGTGCTTTCCTAACTGCTGAACATGTACAGTTCCCTTACAGATATTTACATTTTATGTGTTATAAAATAATGACATCCAAAAGCCTTTCCTTTCAGACTCCCTGTACCCCAGCAAGATTGTCACATAATTCAAGTTACTTTTCTTTCTTTGACTGCAAAGTGAGAAGAGATTGTAAAGACCAATCGCCATATTAAGAAAAATATACAGTAATTTGTCAGAAGACATAGCTTGATATTTGATGTTTGTCTTTGAAGTGCATCAAGTGTGACAAGATAAATACATAATTTAAAGGCATCTTCATTTATTGCTTGGACTTTTGCGGCCCAACAAATATAGGCTCACAAACCACCAGTCGGTCGCAACTCACAGTTTGGGAAACGCAGCTTTACACTATAGTGCAAATGTGTCTGTATCATGTCTTGAATAAGGTTTGTACTTGAAAGGTACTCTCCCAGTACACAAAATACTATGCTTAAACAAACTTTAAAACTTTTCACACTTTGGATGTGTGCTGTACATTTTAACAAATGCAAAGTTGTAAAAGTTTGAAAAATTAAAATAGTTTTCCTTTTGAACACCTGCCTCAAAGAGGCCAAATGTTTTTTACACAAAGCCCTGTGCGATTGGATGGGACAACACATGTACCAAACATGGAACGCCCTTTACACAAATTAATGGAAAGCAGCGCAATATGCCGCTTCGGTTTACTTTCAAGCAACGTTCTGAGACAAAAATGTTTTGCACTGAAAAGCAAATGCCAAATAAACATTCTGCACCGGTTTGTGTCACTTTTGTGAAGCAGCATAATGCAAAATGTTAGTAAAGCTGCACCAGCAAGTCCTCTTTTCTTGCAGCTGCGTCCAGGTTATGCAAATCTATGTCATTCTGGAAATTAGGGAATTGTTAACCTGCCACGGCCCTTTCTAAGGGGCGGAGAGGCCACGCCTCCTCACCTTTTGCCAAGCAAGAAGAATGTCTGTCAGGCTGAGCAAAGGTCAAAATGACAGGCACTCTATTTCCAGGTCAAGCAGCCAGGAGCTAGACATGCACTAAATGAGCAGGCACCTGGCTGTCTGAGCTGAATTTTGCTAAGCTGAAGATGTCATAGCTCATGTGGGTTTGACCTTTTCATCCTGGCAAAGCACCTCGAAGCCCTGCCCTTCGTGATGAGGGGTAGGGTCACTGATTGCCTTGGACCTGAGCACTTCAGTTTTAAGCATGAAGTGCCCAGGGCCAAATGGCAATCACTGACACCGCGTCACAGAGTGGAGTTTTGTCAGCAACTCTCACTGACCATATCTCACTCTGTGACGAGGTAGGGACTACCAGTGAGAGACGGCAGCAACCCTAACCCTGCTGGGTCCTCCGAGGCAGAGCTGAACCAGTAATTGTGATTTTTTTAATGTTTGGTGCATGTGTGCGTGTTTGTATGAATACTTAGGAGTGAGTGCTGTGAATGGATGTGTGTGTGTGTGTGTGTGCACATGTGTGAATGAATGGATGTCAGTGGGAGTGTATGTGTGTGTGTGTGACCCGTCCGCCCCTTCCCTGCTAAAATTACCGTCCACCACTGAGTTAACCTATAATTTGACAGGATGTCAAGTTCAGGAAGAGTTAAGTGACATTTGGACAAAATACAGATCCAAAAATAAGAATTTTGCAAAAGAAATTGAGCAAATTTGGAAATAATTAACAGGTCAGGAAGGTTATAAAGAAGCAACAGAAATATTTTTAGCTAAAACATTAAAACATGCAGGAATAATAACAGCGTTTAAAAAATAACAGCATGGGAGAAGTTTTCAGGACTAGAAATTAGGGCTAACTACAGTACACCTTCTGTGCCTACCGCAAAGCAATCTGGAGCCAGAGACAGGGGAAGAGAAGGGAGGTGCAATGCTGAGCAAAATAAGGAGTTTGAACAGAGACAGAAGGATATGGAGTGTTGAGAACTATGAAGTGCAAAAAAGAAAAAACAAGACAGCAGGAGATTTCCATCTGTGCACCCAGGATCTCAAACAAAATCCCTATATCCATCAGCACTACTCCAACAAGGTGTTCCAATTTAGGATAGAGTTGGCAACTCACCTCTTTAAAGAACACCACATCACAGTTCATTAGCTGTCTACAAGCCAGCTTCCTTTCCCTTTACTTATTGACTTTATGTTTGTCTTTGACAATGTACAGTTCTCCGCTCTCCTTTGGCTTGGTTTGTACTGTGGAAATATCATTTACATACACACAAAAGCATACATGACTAAAAAAGTATTGGCAGTTAGGAAACTCAGTCACTGCACCACCTAAAGTAATCACTTTTACAGCAATTAATTAGAATTGCCCACCTCAAGTGACCAGCTACCAAATGGTAATATATTGGACATTTTAGAACACCCCAAAATGAGAGGCAATTTATAATATACAAAGTCATATCCGCAACATTTTGTTTGCTGAAATATGCAATAATTCGATTTATTCTTGCAATTTCTCTTTATTTCTTATTCTTTCTTCTTGACAATGGAAAAACACGCAGCCAACGTGTTTCGCCCAAAACATGGGCTTCTTTAGGGCAAGGGAATTCTACTATTTTTGTTGTTGTTGCAATTTTGTTTTATTTCAATAGGCGCATCAAGTGCTGTCAAGGAGTAAAACACCAAACTTGCCTCATCCACCGATCTGGAAGCATCCACCATCTTGACTTTACCGTTCTTTTCATATTGGTCAATTATGGGCTTTGTTGACACAGATACATTTGGATTTTCTTTTCTAGGCTTCCTCGATTGCCGTCAGTCTTTTCAATGCTCTTTCTTTGCTTCAGACAATGCTCAATACAGGTCTCATTATCGCAGTAAAAATAAAAAGCACAAAAGACACAACTGCTTTGCTTTACAATTGCTTATTCCAGCCCTGGGGATTGTCTTAATTTCGGGGAAAGCTGTCAATGAAAAACTTACTCTTCTGGGCATTGGCTGCCATCGTCTCGTTCATTGCCCTCTGCAGCAAAGAGATTGTTATTTCAACTGGAACAATTTGCCCATCCTTAATGTTGGTCTTGATGAGTTCACCAAACTCGGAATCTGGCTTGTTCTGTTCATTATGTAGGAGATCTCCTGTGGACAACGGGGTGTAGCCGTACTTCTCCGCTATCTTCTCACACTGTGTGCCTTTGCCTGTACTGAGCCTGCCGAGGATGAACACCACCAAAGGCTTCATGACAGAGCTTAGGACACAACGAAGACTGGGAGGAATGCGGGACAGCGAGCCGAGGATACTGTACAACAACAACATGCAGGGGCTGGTGAAAGGCTGCGAAGGACACACCTGAGGCAGGGGCTGTATGCATATATAATATTCCTCTCTACCAACCCTTCCACTTTCCCCTGTTTGATCTGGTTTTGACCTTCTAGCCCTTGTAATCAAATACAGGGAAGGGCTTCACAGGCTACAGGAAGGCATTGGGGCTGGCAGCTCACTTACATCTCTTGGCATGTTAGGCAGGCCAGTTTGCCAGGCCATTATGAATCTAGCAGCCAGTCCCTTTGCAGCTGTTTTTCAGTTTCAAGCAGCCTGGCAGTTCAGGCTGGGCCATTCCTATTAGAGAAGGATCAAGACTGATTTGCATGGCTGGGTCCAAACTGAGATGGCATGGTGGGCAAAAGAATGATGGGTTAGAATGCTACCTGAGCAGTTGCCAGAGGTTAGACTTATTGCAAGCATTCCTCCCATCACTTTTGAGTGCTTATTCTTGAGCCCACAGTAAGAAAGTGTTAGAACTGGGATTCACGGTTGGTTGAGTTATGCACACACGCCAGGCAGGAACCAACACTCTAGTCAGGGTAAGCTTAGTACACACTAAAAGGTAGCCTGTGCTCACCCTCTGGTATCTGGTAGCTTGGCACAGAGCAGAGGCAATGTGTAACGTATTTGGGCAACACACATAGAGTAACACAATGAATGGACCACAAAAAGACTCCACACAGGTTTAGAAAAATAGATTATTATATTCTGAACAAAACAAGACCAAAATGACAAACATCCTATGTATAGAATTGAGATATGAACTTTAAAAGAACAAGGGAAAAATTGCACTTAGAAGGCAAATAGCACTTTAGGGGTTACTTGAGGTCATGCTGTACAGGGGCAAAATCAAAGTTCGGGCCAACCACGATGGAGCGCCAGCTGGCTACAGGACCCACGCAGACCCCGGTAAACAAAGCACCTTTCCTGGTCACAACTGCAAGATGCGTTGGGAGATGCTTCAATTTCGATCCCGCAGGTCGAGAATGCATAGATTCTTCTCCACGCAGTGATGGCGATGCATCGGTTCCAAAGGCGAGACGCCGGGACGAGATGCGTTGGTTCCGTAGAGCGATGCACCAGGTTTCTTCACGCAGTCAAGGGATGCGTCAGTCTCTCCGAGCTGCTGCGATGGCGATGCATGGTTCTGATGCATAGGGCTCTTGAGGCGCTGCATTGGTAGCAAGAGCAAAGCAATGATTTTACTCCAGCAACCGGGCCAATGTGCCAGTTTTGCTACATGCAGAAAGGAGATCTGTTGATGTCCGTGTTGCAGGTATCTGGGTCCACTTCCAGTGAACCAGACACAGGAGCAGGGGTAGAGACTTTGATATACCTGAGTCTCAAGCAAAAGAAGGCAAGCCAACAAGCCCTTGGAGTAAAGGCAGAGTCCAGCTCTCCTTCAGCAAAGTCAGAGAGTAGCAGTCAGCAGGGCAACAAGCAGAAAAACAGGCCTTCCAGATAAGCAATCCAGTTGAGTCCTTTAAGCAGCACAGCAGTTCTTCTGGCAGAGCTTCCGTCTCAAGTCCAGTAGTGTCTGAATTTAGGGGGTCAGACACACAATATCCAAAAGTGCCTTAGAAGTGGGGGTAACTTCACAGACTGATCTTTGAAGTGCATAAGTATCATTTCAATCCAGCCCTGTCTGGGAGGTAAATCAGCCCTTTGTCTGGAACAGGACACTACCTATTCAGTGAAGTGTTAGCACCTCCCTTCCATTCTGCCCAGGCAGGGCCATCAGAATGCAGAAGTATGTAGATGGGTACTCAGACACACCTAGCCTTCCTGTGTTTGTGACTATCTAGAGGGAATGCACAAAGTGTAGCTGTCACCCACCCCAGATGTGTATTGGAGACAGGCTGCAAGGCACACAGAGCAGTAACTGAAGAGAAATGTCCACTCTCTAAAAGTGGCATTTCTAAAACATTAAGGTTAAATCAAAATTCACCAGTAAGGAGGATTTATCATTACCATTCCAAAGATAATAAATATGAACTGGCTACTCATCTCTGATCAGGAATTACAGCTTAAAAAGTGTATTAAGGAATTCCCAATGTTAACCTATGAGAGGCATAGGCCTCACACTAGTGAAAAACAAATTTAGCTGTTTGTCACTACCAGGACATGCAAAACATAAAAGTAGATGTCCTATATTTTTCGTACCAGTCGGCTGTTCGAAGGGGAACGATAGGATCAGAGTAGGCTCGCTACCTTGACAAAAGTGTGACAACAGGAGAGGCCCACCCGAATAGTCCACGCAGCAATTAGCACAGTAGAATTTGGGTCAATTTACCAAAATACTGAGATTGAGAGGTAGGTCCTCTCTTTCTATCTTACCTATGGGACTCTGCACTAACTCTTTGTGATGTAGGGATGCATAGACATAGCCCTGATGAATGCCTTAGACCATTAGGCTATTAATATATAGAAACATGTTGGCATGACATTAATTTTCCATTCAGTGATGCCATCATACCAATATATGCCTCCTGTTTTTGCGAGTTGGTAATTTTTACTAAGCCTAGGTTAGCACCTTAATAAAGTACACTTTTGTGGTTTATCCTAAGGTTTTTTTAACCTAAAAAACTGAATCATAGCATTATCCAGAAAAAATAAGAAATATCTAAGAACTACCTCAGGCTAGCCCCCGCCTGAGGTTGAGTCCGCCCTGGTAGTACCATCTTACCAGGGTGGGACGAGGTGGAAAATGATGAAGCATGTCACATTACGCGAGTGAGCCATCCTCGCCCAATTCTTGGAATTGCCATGACACTGGGACAGGAGTAGGTAGCGACAGTAGACAGTAGCGATCGTTTTGTTTGGTTATTTTTTTCGCTGAAGGCCAACTAGGCTCAGAGCAAAATACAAGGGTGTTACTCTGCTCTGTGGTATGTTATGTGAATAAGGGCAGGCGTGAGCCCAGTAATGCCCTTGATCTCTACTCCTGTGTGATATACTACCTTTTACTTACACAGCAGCCTGCCCTTAGTGCCACCTTAGGGGTGGCTTATGTGTAAGAAAAGGGGAGTTTAAGGCTTGGCAAGTAGTTTTAAATGCCAAGTCGAAGTGGCAGTAAACTGCACACATATGCACTGCAGTGGAAGGCCTGAGACAGGTTTGAAAGACTACTTCTGTGGGTGGCACAATCAGTGCTGCAAGCCCACTGGTAGCATTTAACTTACAGGCCGTGGGTATATGGTATACCACTTTACAAGGGGCTTACATGTAAATTAAATATGTCAATGACACACATGTTTATGGAAAGAAAGTGCTCAGAGTCCTAAGGCCAACAAAACAAGTACATCAAAAAGAGGATGAGAAAGGCAAACATTCAGAGGTGGCCCTTCAGAGAGGGCCATTTTCTAACAGAAAGAATCTGGGTTATCCTGTAATGTCTCTTCATGGCTTTCAACACAGTCTCCCACAACACCCTCATCAACAGACTCCACAACATAGGCATACTCCAAGACAATCTCAAATGGATCGCCTCCTTCCTCACATGATGTACACAGAGCATCCAACTGCCTCCCTTCATCTTCGCACCCAAAGACATCATATGCGGTGTTCTGCAAGGATCATCCCTCAGCCCCACCTTGTTCAACATCTACATGACCCCCCTCGCAGATGTCGTCAGATCCCACAGAGTCAACATAATCTCCTACGCAGACGACACTCAACTGATCCTCTCGCTCACCAAGGACTCCGCCAGCATCAAAACCAACTTCTGATCTTCGGGAAGAACACTTCCACATGGGACCACAGCTGGTGGCCTGCAGAACTCAGACTCACACCGACTGACCATGCACTCAACCTTGGCATCCTCACCGACAGCCAACTGACCATGAAACGACAAGTTAAAGCAATCGCCTCCTCTTGATTCCACATACTTTGCATTCCCCGCAAACTCATCAGATAGATCCCAAACAACACCAGAAAGACCCTCACTCAGGCCCTCGCCACAAGCCGCCTCAACAACGGCAACGCCTTCTGCACCAGCATCTCCATCCAGCTCCTCAGAAGACTCCAGACTATACAGAACGCCACATCCAGACTCATGCTGGAAAGACCTCCACTGGCTCCCCATCCAGAAAAGATGCCAGTTCAAGATTCTCACGCACGCCTACAAAGCCCTCCATGACTTGGGACCTGCCTATCACAACCATCGACTGAACTTCCACCAACCTGCTAGATACCAACGCTCCTCTTCACTTGCCCTTGCACACACACCCCGCATCTGCCACACATGCAGTGGCGGCTGCTCCTTCTCCTACATCACAGACAAGACCTCGAACGACCTCCCCCTCCAGCTCCGTACGGCCCCCTCGCTGGCAGACTTCAGAAAGAGACTCAAGACCTTGCTCTTCAACTGAGACACAGTCCCCAGATACCCCTAGGGGTGACAGAGTTGCACTTTACAAATGTGGATTGATTGATTATTATTTCGACATTTTACACATTCTAACACTATCTGAGCAAATGTTTTACCTTATTAGTACCAATTTAACACCCAACTGCAACAATAGGCAACAGAAAGGTGACCAGTCAACCTGCGAAGGGTCTTCCACTTTGCCGGAATGTAGATAGTCCTGGTTTTAGTAACTTTTTATCCTTTCAAGCTAGAAACTATTTTTGTGGCTTAGAATCTGAAAAATATACAGCTGATGGTAGATTATGTGGCACAATTGGCAAATCCATACTCATGCGGAAAAAGCCACGCCCGCACAATCTTAAAATTCCAGTGGCCCTGACCTTAGTACACAGATATTAGTGTTCTGTTAAGCAAAGGTTTTGTACTGGATGGGGATCCTTCCATTACAAAAAATATCCTTTAAGAGGTTTCCTACTGTGCGTGTGTGTGCTGTACAGTGCATCACATTTGCAATGTTTGAAAAATATAGAGACTTTTAAAAGTTGCTCCACTGTTACACCTACCTTGAGGGGTCATCATTGTTTGGCACAAATCCCTGTCTATAAATGTTATTACATAGGGATTTGCCTCAAACCCATGGGTGATTGCATGGGAATACCCATGTACTACCTATGGTATGTCCCCCTTGATGCAAAGTAGCACAATCTAGGGCATAGTGCTACTTTGCATTACTGTGGGAAACTTTCCTACACACATCTTGATTTGCGTTGGAAAGTAAATCCCACCACAACACCGTGTACTGGGTTTGTGTCACTTTTGTGATACAAACTCAGACAAAGTGTTAATAAATATGGATCAGAATCTCTAGACATGTACTTGTCAATATTATGAGGACGATTTCTGTTCATACTGCAAGCTAATGTAAGGTTATCGATTGAACAATGCAGAGCAAATGCGTCTGTAATGTGTAAAATCAGAAGGCAATGAAGATGCCAAAGAGTAGAGGCACCTGACCATGAGAGAAAAATGGTTTACGCCTTGCATTGAGCATTTCAAATTTCTGTAGACAAGTCCCAGATTGTAAAGAAGGTCTAACCTTGCTCCAACAGCTATCATTTAGTTATGGTTATTGAAGAGTATTAAATCATAAAATTTACAAACACCTACATTTCAGGGGTGACTAAAAATGTAGCTATGCCAATTCCCATAACTGCACATTAGTGTTTCTTATCAAAATGGTAGGTCAATTTTCACTCTCAACCCAGATCTGTGACTTGGGGTGAGTGTCTGAAAAATTTCAGCGCTCCTTCCATCATCTCCTTGTGTTTGCAATTTTCACTCTCTGCAGCACTTCATATTTATCTTCAGCGATATTCACAGAAGCATGTTTGAATCATGTCTTTGAACTTCATGCCCCTCACCCAATATATCCCATATAGGATACACTATATCCAACATCCTTATCAGCTATGCAGTCCAAAAGGGTGTCCAGAATCACAAGGCAAATAAGAATACCTCACAGCTTTGTCCAGAGTATTAAGTTCTATATAAATACAAGAGGACCAAACAACCACATACGTTTTCCAGTTCTATAGCCATCACAAGTGGTGAGGTGGGCATGCAGAACTCTTAGTGGTATCAAGGGTGGTGGCACCTGGCCTGGCCAAGGCTGCCTGCCCGATTAAATTTTGAGGATTCTATAGGAGGTTATACAAGTCGGGCAGAGGTGACAGCGAGTGCCACTTGTGTTGTTAACTTGTGATTTTAGTCAGGAGCATGGCTATTTTTACTGCAGTCAGTGCAAAGGCACCATGGCAGAGACATGAGAGAGGCCCAGTCTCCTCTGCACTGGCTGCAGTTTATTTAACAACAGAGACACAAAAGGTGATGGGAGGAAGGCTTGCAATAAGTCTAACCACTTGCAGTCACTTGGGGTAGCATTCCAACTCATTCTTCTTTTGCCTACCATGCCACCTCAGTTTGGACCCAGCCATATGCAAATCAGTCTTAAACCTGCTAAAATAGGAATAGTCCACTATGAACTGCCTGGCCGGGTCCTCCATGAGCCAGAACACAAGCAACCCAAGACCAGTTTTGCCCTGATTAGGGCCCTTCAGTCTGGTGTAGCTTGGTTCCAGTGGCACAATGGGCAAGGGGCCAACGTATGGGCATACCCTTGGCCACTTAGTGCGTTACATCAAACTCACAAAAGGTTATGGCAGAATGCTTGCAGTAGGTGTAACCATTGGCAATCACTCAGGGTAGCATTACAAATGATTGTTCTTTTGCCTACCTGGCCAACTAAGTTTGGACCCAACCATATGCAAACAAGTCTTGACCCTACCCAATAGGAGCAGTTCTGCCCGAACTGCCAGGCCAGGTCCTCCTTGAACCAGTACACAAGTAACTCAGGAACAGTTTCTCCCTGATTTTGCTAAGAATTTTCTTGAAGTGTCTCCCTGGGTTTAGCTCTGTGTGATCTCTTCCTCTGGGAGGGGTTGGGGAAGAGTCATTGCCACAGAGAGTGAAACCGGTCCCAGGCAGGCACTGGTAAAACTCATAACAGAGGCTATTGCTGTGCATAGGCCAAACATTAATTCAGTGGATTTATGCAGGAGCTTGTCATGAGGTTCAAAATAAGACAAGGAGACATTGTGGAAGTTGATGGATGAGGCGAAAACTCAGCAGAAAAGAAAAAAAACAAAAGGGTGGAATGAAATAGATGTGGATACAATGTAGTTGGAAAGAGAAGGGCAGCTATGGAGGTGAGATATTAAGGAGGGAAAGAATGGAGGGGTGAGACTGGTAAATGAAGTAGAGAGACTAAATGAAGAGGAGAGACAGGGTAAGAAAATGAACAAGTAAATAGGAAAGACACATTGGAAAGAAAGATTGGAGAGTAGAGAAAAGGAGAAAAGATAAGAACAGGGATTGGAAAGTAAGGAAAGGTACTGGATAGAAAAGGAGAAAAGTAGGAAGGACAGAAATAATAGAAAGATGGACAGGAAAGACAATTTGGGAGGGTGAGGGAGAGGGGAGATTTGAGTGTAGAGAGAAAAGGAGGCATGTATGCAGAGGATGAGCTATGGAAGGGAGATAGAAAAAGGAAAAAGTGAATAAGCAGGAAAGGGCAAGGAAAAGAAAGAAAGGGGAGTGAACCACACAAAGGAGAGGAAAAAGAGAGGGGAAGAAAGAAGGAAAGGACGATAAAACAAACAAAATGTGATAGGTAGACCAAGAGGTGGCAAACAGGGAGGTCGGAGACAAGAAGAGGAATGAGATGAAAAAGTAGCAAAGTCAAGATATCGATTTGATAGAGTAAGTGTGGAATGAGAGAGAACAGGGAGATTAGAGTGACTTTGTGGGAGAGAGAAGAGTAGGATGTAGATTGAAGAGAGGAGACAGAATGAGAGAAAAGTGGAGCAGAGCAGAAATAGAGATCAAAAAGTGGATACGAGGATACGCTGTGAGTGACTTTCGGGTCGAAAGTATAACCGAACCAGAGGACCTCCAGAATTAAATTTTTAGCCCTGAAGTGTATCCTCGTATCCAGGATTAATCGCTGTGCAAAATCATAGTATTTGCCTCCCCACAACAAATTATTTGTTAGAAATGCTAACTGCCGGATTGGGCAAGGTGATGAAGCACACTACTTAGTGTGCGCAAAGAAAAGCTAAGGACCACGTTACCAGTTACAGCATATGGTTATAAGGAGTGTTCCAACATGACTCTCGGGTTGCAAATAAAACCGAGAGAGAGGAATCAACTATTGTATGTGACAAATAATTTGTTGTGGGGAGACAAATACTATGATTTTGCACAGCAATTAATCCTGGATACGAGGATACGCTGTGAGTGACTTTTGGGTTGGAAGTATAACCGAACCAGAGGACCGCCAGAATTAAATGTTTAGCCCTGAAGAAGTCGCGGGATAATTCCCTAACGAACGCGACGAAACACGTGTTGGCTAAGGATGTAAATGGTTCCATTGGAATGTAAAGGAACCTCATGAAAGAAAAAAGAAAAATATTAAAAGAAACAAAGGATTGAAAAGAATATTGATATTGTACCTTTCTGTCACTTGACTTTTTACTACAAGCGTGTGCAGGGGATTATTTTTGTACACAAGATGCAGTGGCCCCCATGCCCAGGGGTGCAAGGGGCCCTCGATGCCCCAGTAATGGGTGTCTTTTAATCCCATCGCAAAGGTGTGGGGGAGGTAACGTTAATTTGTTTCTGGTTTGCATTAGGGCCCATGGCACCCTTACTATGCCACTGATTTCGGTAGCTTGCACACTGCACATGCTTGCATATTAAGTTGCTGCTTGTCTTCAGTGCACGCAGCCTTAGACACAGTGCACAAAGTACCTTTATGGCCACACATAGAGGAAAAAATTAGAGGGAACATTGATTGTTACCTTCCATTATTGGATTCTTGCACAACTCTTAGTGGTTATAGACTCATTTAAACATTTCCTTTCCTTGCAAAAAATACATTTTCCTTGAAAACAGTATCAGTTTCACAAGACTTGCCAAGTATTGTATGAAATAAACTGTCAGCTTCATTGACTACTTACCATTGTCGCCAAAAAGACAGATGTTCACAGTTTATATCAAAGTTATAGTAAGACTTGTTGAGCATCTTCGGAGTGAAAGGCCACAATAAAAACAGGTACCATCCTCAATCAAATGGTCCAACAGAGAGGGTCAACCAAGCCTGTAAGCAATATCCCTATTGTTTAGTCAGCCAATGGTACATTTATTGGGTACACCAGATTCATATAGCAGAGTTTCTCTATAACTCCCTGTTAGACCTGGCATCATTAGAGTGGTTTTCCCCCTAACTGTTTGCCTTCAGACTACCTCTTTTTGCTGATTTAGTTTTTGTTTGCCTTAGGACTCTGCGCACTTTACCACTGCTAACCAGTACTAAAGTGCTTGTGCTCCCTCCTCAAAACATGTTAGATTGGCTTATACCCAATTGGCATATTTAATTTACTTGTAAGTCCCTAGTAAAGTGGCACTACTTGTGCCCAAGGCCTGTAAATTAAATGCTACTAGTGGGCCTGCAATACTGATTGTGCCATCCACTTACGTAGCACTTTAAACATGTCTCAGGCCTGCCAGTGCAGCCTGTCTGTATGCAGTTGTAACCTGCCATTTCGACCAGACAAAGTAAACCTTTTCAAACACAACAAGATGATGGACGGAGTGCTGAAACTTTTCAGCCACTCACCCCCAGTCACAGATCTGGGTTTAATCCATCGTTCTTTTGCTCACTATGCCACCCCAGTTTGGACCCATCCATGTGCAAATCAGTCTTGACCTTGTTCCTCATGGGAACAGTCCAGCCCGAACGGCCAGGGCAGGTCATCTCTGGACCGGAATCAAGCATCCTGGGACCGGTTTTAGAGTTTCACCCCTCATCAGCCAGGCTAGCTTGAATCCAGTGGCACAGCAAGCAAGGGACCTACTTCTGGGCATACCCTTAGCTACTTAGGGCGCACATAGCAAACACAACAAGATGATGGGCCGGGTGCTGAAACTTTTCAACCACTCACCCCCAGTCACAGATCTGGGTTTAATCCATCGTTCTTTTGCTCCAACTATCATCTTGTTGTGTTTAATCCATTGTTCTTTTGCTGCGTCCATAATCTTGCTGTGTTTACTATGTTCTCCCTAAGTGGCCAAGGGTATGCCCATGGTGCAGGCACCCTGGCACCATGGTGCAATGGTGTTTGCGTTGGTGCAAGGCAGCTCTTTAAGCACTGACGCAAGGGAAAACACAGGGGTGCACCGTATTTTTGTAAATACGACACATTCCTGCATTTTTTAAATGACGTGGTGCAGCTAAATTGCTTGCAGTATCGCGCTGCACCATTTGTTTGTAAATATACCCCTGGGTATTTTTGGATACTTGACTATGTCAAACGCTAAAACAATCAGAGGATCAAAGTTTTGTAGAGGACATTTTTCATTAAATTAAAGACCATACTAGGAAAACCTTGAAGGCAAAGTACTCGAGTTTGTCAGTGGACTTCTATCATGAATATGCAATGTTGGTTCTGGAAATTTCAAGTTTATTTGCTGCCATAATGTGTGGTTTCTGAATGACTGAAGTGTTAAACATCTTTACAACGTAAATCTGGGAAAAAGAGAACTGATGTGCAAATACATACCCATTTAAAATTTTAAAAAAAATATGGCCATTGTGACATAAAGGTTTAGGGACTTAACAGAAAGAGTAGAAATGGATGCACAAATCTAGGTGTTATGTTTGACATCATTGAACCCTCATCAAGGTAGTTAATCATATCTTTGAGTCTGAACAATGATCAAGTCTTTTACTGCTTTAGCTGTACATATTTTGTAGGACCTTTGGAATGATTTTGCCTTTCTAGAGAGTTCCGAAGCATAATTAAAGTGTTGTCTCACAGAACTCATCCCTAACCACTCATCGTGGGTTACTTGGACTGACACCCCTGAGGCCATTCAAAATTGACAGTGCAGTAACAATGAAGCTATCAAGCAACCGCAAGCATGCAAAGCCTCGTTCACTATTTGTGGGTGATCCTGTTTTACTGCACATCTGTCAAGATGGGGGAAATTCAAACCCCAACCATGGTATGTTGCTATGGTCAAGGGTACTACGATAGTCGCTAGTCAAGGTAGTGCCCAGATCACTCTGAATGTTTCTTTCTTTAAAAGGGTTTCTGAACAGGAAATACAACAAAGTTTTGCAACTGCTGCCCATAAGGCCTATATTTAACCTGTGATGTAAGATCTATTTTCATTTGTTTGGGTTAGCTACTAGGTAGGGATGTCACTTGTTCCCAAATTTGCTTTATCTATCTATATGCTGTAAGCTGATAAAGTACCACGGAATGGGAAACAAACATTCGCAAAGTCAATAACTATCACCTATGCAAGAGCTATTGTCTTTGGCAATGTGTTTGAGCCATGTTGTACACCAGTGTGGCTGCTGTTCAGCATGGATTAAAGTTAGTGGTGTGGAGTGTCATAGAGGGGAGTGTCGCAGAGTGAAGTGTCAGAGTGGAGTGGAGTGGAGTGCAGTGGCATAGAGTGGAGTGGCGTAGAGTGGAGTGGCATAGAGTGGAATGTCACAGAGTGGAGAGTCACAGAGTAGCGTAGGTGCCGTTTGAGTGGCATAGAGTGGCATGGAGTGGATTAGAGGGGAGTGGAGTGGATTAGAGGGGATTGGATTAGAGTGGATTGTAGTGGATTAGAGTGTATTGAAGAGGACTGGATTAGAGTGGATTGTAGTGGATTGGAGTGGAGTGGAGTGGATTAGAGTGAAGTGGATTTGGGTGGAGTGCATTGGGGTGGATTGGGGTGTTTTAGAGTGTATTAGAGTGAACTCGTAGCCTATATACACCAGCAGAAAAACATATTGGCAGAATGCTTTTGCCCTATATGACAAGAACAGCACATATACAGGAACAACATAAAGATATAAAAACGGGCGAGTGGGAAGGGGGAAAAAGAAACACAGACAATGGAAATAGTACCTGAATCACAGCTCAATCAGTGGAGGGACACTAATTAAGGTGAATAAATCAGTGCTTTGTCAATGCTCAACAGAAGAACAGGAAACACTAAGGCACATGCTGGCCAATTAGGAGGCAGAAAAGAAGAGTGACAATTACTCCAATGAATGGTAAGCAATAGGTGGGCTGCAAGCCCCTTATTGTACACAATAGTGTATTGCATGCCCTAAAGCATGCTAGACACACAGCATCGACCTTAAAAAAGGGCCTGTTCACTCCTACTAATCATTCACTACACAGTATGATGCCACCACTGCACTCATGCTGCTCAGCTCCTGCTGAATGTAACAAAAACAATGTCTCAACACGTAATATTTGGCTGACCATTAATAAAACATGCACATTTAGTTGCAAAAAGGGACAACAGGGAGACTCAAAGGATTTGAGAGAGATACAAGGAGCATTCTGTATTTAGGACTTGTATGGACAAAGGAACAGTATCAGCACTGTTTACATTGGATGTGGGCGTAACCCAAAAAACTTGTGCACATAAGTGCTCGTGAAACACAAAGTGAACAGCGCAAGTGATAAGGGACACAGCGAAGAACGGCGCAGGGCAGACAATAATAACAATATTTACAATATACTTTTCCATTCACAAGTTGTTTTTTACAGAAAATAAATTACAATGAATTAGGGTTTACCAACTCGGACTCACGCCGATGATGGTTGCCCTCCCTCAGAGGATCCCGCTGGACACCTAATCCAGGAAATCATCCTAGCCCAGGAATTCATTTTATATCAAACCCTCGGATGCCCTCCACACGACGCCGGGTCTCGACCCCCAGATCTACTCACACCGGATGTCCCAGCTCTGACACCGGTCATACAAAACACTGCTGGACTCCAACCACTCACCAGGACTCAATGTCCCTCCAGCTCCCTGAAAATAACTCTGGTGCAATCTGGCCGGTGGTGCACATTGACCCTTGGCATCCCTATCCCATCCCCGAGATTCATTGTTCCCCGTCCTGGATTTACATCCAGATCAGCACAAACAAAATTATAACCTGGTCCTGGAGATGACCTTAAATTACTACAGGTCGAAACGTTTTTGACCTCCCAGCGCAACTCTTGGCGCAACTCAGTGGTTCACAAAATTGTCAATTCATTGTAATCAATTTTCTGTAAAAAACCACTCGCGATCCGAAAAGTATCTTGCAAATATTGTTATTATTGTCTGCCCCGTGCCGTTCTTTGCTGTGTCACTTGTCACTTGCGCCGGTCACTTTGTGTTTCACGAGCACTTATGTGCACAAGTTTTTTCGGGTTACGCTCACATCCAGTGTAAACAGTGCTGATACTGTTCCTTTGTCTATACCTGTCCTAAATACAAATTGCTCCTTGCATCTCTCTCAAACCCTTTGAGTCTCCCTGTTTTTCCTTTTTGCAAGTAAATGTGCATGTTTTATTAATTGTCTGCCAAATATTACCTGTTGAGACGTTGTTTTTGTTACATACATTCATCACCCAGGTCTCAACTGGGTTTACGGGTGATCTCCTGTTGTCTGATTCCCCAACTCCTGCTGAAGGCAGTAGCCTTCCACCACTATGAGGGTAGTGCTTTGGGCGCCCCTGCTGATCCAACAAGACCATAATTTGTGAGACAGGCTTATGTCAAGGCACACACGCATGATCCGTATTTGCCTGTGACAACAAAAATCAGCATCAGGGATCCATACATCAGTACAATTGGGCACTCAGGGCAGGGGTGCACATCAATTACCGTGCAGAGGACTTTTTTGTCCCAACAGTTTGGGTTCCAGACCTAAAAGCTCACGATAAAAACACAGTAGCCAATTGTTGGTCATGTGAAGCAGTGGGGCAGACAGATCCCCCAGTGCCCATAAGATCAGAAGATGCTTCCACATCACTGTAAACAGCTAAATGTCTAATTTGCCACTCTACTCGAATGTCAGCACTTCTTTGTTATAATAGGCAACTTAAGCAAGTAACTGAAAGTGCCGGGCTCATACGTTCTGGACCTGTTCTAGAGACACAATCCATTGGTTCTTCTCAGCAGCATGGAAGCGTAGAGAGGAGTAAACTTGCTATTATTGCCAATCAATTAAACAAGGAATCCTTTGGACACATAGTAACCACAGACAACTATGTTAGGTTAGTTAATTTATTACAAAGCCAAAAATAATTGAACATAAAGACACCTCAAGACGAGAGTGTAAAAGTACATCGGAATTAGCATTAAGCCAAATCTGCGTATCCAATTAAGATGATGTAGCATAAGCAATACAATCAAGTCAACAAGCAAAATACAGAGGATCAGAAAGCATGAGTCCAAGTTCCGCTGCATCTAGGGTTGATGAGTAAAAAGCATTAATCTATCTCTACACTAAGATGACATCCCCACTTAAGCATCCCCAGTAAAAGAACAAAAAGGTGTCAGAATGTGGAGTCTTCCTAAGAATCTCTCCACCACCCACGGATCGTGTAGCATAAAGAAACCAAGACAGAGCTTGCTCCAAGATGCTCTCTCTCCGAAGGCAAAAGAAGAAGTGGGCACTTTCCCGACTCCCAACATCACATTACTGCAGGTAACTTTCCCAAGATTCATTGCTGATCACGCCATCCGCTCTGGGTACAATCCTAGAGGTAGTTTTCCATGGGACAATGGTGTTCTTCTCTTACAACAATTTGTCCTTGATTCCCAGGCCTTCTCCTGTGAAGCACACTGACCCTCCTTTATTGACTCAAACAACATAATTGTAACTTCTTCTCTCCTTGTCTGACTAATAAAACAAAAGACATTATTCTAGCTAATGAGAATGCTTCTTTCACCTGCAATGCAAAACGTGAGAAAGAACAAATTCCACAGCACACATGAATTTTGGACTGTTAATTCTAAAGCAAGAGTTTCCATGGAACTGTATTTCAGGTTTACAAGATTCAGCTAACATAAGAGACCAGCATAGGAGCCCTTATGAATTTGCATAGAAAAATAAGGCATTTCAATTAATGTATTTACCTACATTTAAAATGACACAGCTAAATAAACATTTCCAGTACATGAATAATTGTCAGTTCAAAACATGAATTCTTCACGTTAATGTTTTCTGCTAGTTACATTCACTTTCTACATTGATTCTCCATGTTACTTTCCATTGGCCTAAGCACATCGCGTTTCCCAGTTAATACATTTCAAGATTCTAACACTTCACGTTACTACGACAAAATATTATATGCGGGTGCGCTCTAAACATGGGATTATAATGCACCCTACAATTAAAATGCGGTTTCTGCTACATCATATCCAAAAGAAAAAACTAGTGCCATCCACATCAGCACAAGTAGTAATACCAAAATGAATGCATGGCCTGACACTTGAAATAAAAACGGACAACAGACATCCCTTTCTTGGTCAGGAGATAGCAGCCTATCACAGCTCCCTGGCTGTTACGCATTGGAAGGTCACACCCTGATTGCCCCAAGCAAACAGGGAGGGTTGAGAGTGTCATAAGGACTCTAACAAAGTGATCAGAATTGCAAAACTTGTTAACGACATTGCAGAATAGCCTGATTCCTATGCAACTATCATAATACTTAGCATGTTAGCACCAAGACATTACCAGTCATAATGCTAGGTGGGCGACTCGTAACAGAACTCATCCCTAACCACTCATCGTGGGTTACTTGGACTGACACCCCTGAGGCCATTCAAAATTGACAGTGCAGTAACAATGAAGCTATCAAGCAACCGCAAGCATGCAAAGCCTCGTTCACTATTTGTGGGTGATCCTGTTTTACTGCACATCTGTCAAGATGGGGGAAAATTCAAACCCCAACCATGGTATGTTGCTATGGTCAAGGGTACTACGATAGTCGCTAGTCAAGGTAGTGCCCAGATCACTCTGAATGTTTCTTTCTTTAAAAGGGTTTCTGAACAGGAAATACAACAAAGTTTTGCAACTGCTGCCCATGCAAGTTATTCGCTGATGCCTCCATCTGCCCTCAGTGATACCCTAGCACAGTGGTTTTTAATCTGTGGTTGAGGACTCCTGGGGGTTAATGAGGCCTATTCAAGGAGTCCGCGACTGTAAAAAAATTAAATAATTTTATAATTAAATAAATAAAGTATAAATAAATAAAGAAGCAAAATTGGCAAAATTGAAAAGGGAGAAAACGTTTTTATGTTTGATTGTGAAGCAAACTTTGAGCTTTCTTTTGGTGTATAAAGGTTTTTGTATTTGTGTGTTGTTTTGAGGTTCAAATCATAGAAATTGCTTAGGATGGGGGTCCCCAGCTTACACTAATGACTCGGTAGGGGTCCTCGGAGTAGTGGGATTCCACAGAGAACAAACGGTTAAGAACCGCTGCTCTAGCAGAATCCCCTGACAGGCTAGTGTGGGAAAATCCCACACAGGAAGGAGAAGCAACCTCATTGCCAGCCAACCAACTGCTGAGTCAGGCTCCAGTGGTGAGATGGAGAGAGATCAATCCCCAAGCTGACTGACCACCATACTCTTTGACATGACCCAACAATATTGAGACTATGGACAATGAAGCATTAGATGTTATCAGACTTTAATGTGCCTACCTCGTGACTATTTACTGTCTATGTCATCATTGTTCCTTCATTTACATTCAGTGTTGGTCTATAAAGTGCCATATGTGAAGTTTCATCTAAATGTCTGGAGAAATGTAATGTGGTTCATGGGGACATACCTGTTGTTTAGACACCCTTAGATGTTGACGCATCATCATTCATGTTATAAATAAATAAGAGAGCGCGAGCAGAGTGTAGCTCATTTGCAATGACCAATTGTGTGTGTGTTGTCTCTGTGGCCTACACACCCTTTGGCCCCACACAACAGTGCACAGAAAGCATAATTTACTTAGGTTTTTGTTGTTTTAAAGAGCATCAACATAGTGGTCAGGGGATCGGGTCACTTTGCAGAGCTTTTACCTGGCATTGATCCTCAAAAACAAAACTGAAAAAGGCATCAAGGAGATTCCTGGGACGGGAGAGGAAATGTTGACAGGCATGGACTCAAGTACACCCCCAGTCTAGGCGGCTGCTCCTTTGTTTCCCCGGATGAAACTTCTAGGCTGACCCGCTGACATCATCTTCAGTCTTAGAAGTAGTGTTGCTTCTAGGTAAGAAAAGAATGCCCCTAAGACAGATATGCTGCCCTTGTGGACCAGGGCCATCAATCTCTACTCCTTACACACTTCTTTCAAGGTGCAGTTACGGGTAACACTCTCCCTCGGCTGAAAACGTAAAGAGTGATAATTTGGTCAGAAAGTGGACATATTAAACTATCTATTGAAATACAGCATACACTGGAGAGGAGATGGCACTACGGCCAGAGCAGCTTACTTTGGAACTGGGGATCCAGCTTTGAGTCTTGGCGTCTCCCAAGCTCCTGTGACTATGGGCAAATCACTGAGGGGCTTATTTACAAAGCCCCTTGCGCTGCCGGAGTGTCACTTTTTTTGATGCTCCAGCGATGCAGAGGGCAGACCCATATCTATGAGGCCACACAAAGCCACCCTGCATGGCTTTTCATGGTCTTGTAGATATGGTTTAAGGCAACAGTGCAATTTGCTGTGTTGCCTCACACTGCGTCAGGGAGACGTGTCATGGGTGTTGCAGTGGGTGTTCCCATGAAATACCCATGGAGTTTGACACATTCCCAGATTTAAAACATAGCGTAAATCTGGGAATGCGTAAAAACCGTGCAGCTACCCAGGGGTGTCGTAATGAGGAGATATGGGTCTGCACTCTGTGCCACCGGAGCATCAAAATAAGTGATGCTCCAGAGGCGTACGGGGCTTGTACATAACCCCCTCTATTTCTCCTCATTCTACAGCACACATTGAAAAAGGAAACCGTTTCCATTGATTTTTTTTGTGCAGGAAGGCGCCCCTTCCCGCACAAAAACAATAATTTCTACAACGCGGATGCAAGGCAGCTATTTTTTGCGCCAGTGCAGCAAAAGAGGACTGGAATGCGGCGTATCTTATAGATATGGCTCATTCTTGCCCTTTTATTTTGACGCAAGGCAGCACAGCAAAGTGACTTGCAGCACTGCCCTGCATCAAAAACATGTAAATGAGGCCCTTAATCTCCCTGTGCCTAAAAAAGCAAATGTTTCCTCATGCGATGTAACTGGTTGGTGCTCATATAAAGAGCTCCAATACTTCTGGGTCAAGTTTGCACTATATAAAAATACAACAAAAATATATTTTCTGATAGCTTAAGTAGATTGTATCAATTTGATAAGCTGCCACCATCTCCTCTCTTCTATGCCTGACGGACGCTGACCTGTCATCTGCCCCGCTAACTGCGACAGATCCGTTGTGTATCAGCAGCACCTAAACATGGGCACCGGCACTGAACCCACTCACTTTCTCTTCTGCAGCCTACACACAGAGCTCCGCACTACTTCCTGTTAGTCATACAATACAGCTTCACAGAGACCGTGGCAAAACCTCCCCCCAGCAAAAACAAGAGGATAAATAAACCAAAAAGCTGGCAGTGGAAGGCCAGAGTGCTAGTAGGATGACTCATATTGACGAAATAAGCCTAGAGAGTCTTCACCAAAACCTACAGCGTGGGAGGGAGGGAGGGCGGGAAAATCACAATGGAGACAAGGAGGACAGCCTCAGTGAAGCAGGCTTTGCAGCCAGATGCTCGCTTCAAGCGAGAAAAAAACAATTACGAAACTCGGCCACTCCCAGCCAAAGACACTGATGCCTATTCCCGACCATATTTGTAGAGAGGATGTGGCGTAACATTTAGAGCTGCCGACATTGAAACTGGGGAACCAGGTTCGAGTCTTAGCGTCGATTCTCCCTGTGCCTGCTAAAAAAAAATGTAAATACATGACGATGGTTAACAAATAGAGATCGCTCGGATCAAAAATGCATTTCTAAAATGCGACCTCAAAAGAAAAATAACGTGACCTCAAAAGAAAACAGGACCAATCGTATAAATTCCTTTTCAACCTGAAAAAAAGTTGTTCGACAAATACATACTATAATGGTAACTAGTGAACTGATGTTGTACTTGGTCCCTGCTCTTGGGGAGGGACAACCAATAAAAGAGGCATGACAAATGCATGCCATAAACAAATAGGAAGAAAGAATAGGAGAGTGATAATGGACCCAGCAAATAGCAAGCCTGTGGGGGGCTGCAAGCCCACAGAGTGAATACAGCATGTCAGAAAGAGACAGCGCATGTGCTGCCTAGGCTCAACCTAAAAACTACGGTGGTTCAGCTTAATTAAAACAAATGATCATCCCAAACTGTCATCTCATGTCATTTCTTTGCTCCGTCTTGCCTCCAACATCATCAAGGAAATAGTCAATTTTGGTTTGTCAGAATCTCTGGAAGACAATGTGATCCTTGATATTTCACACGCAAGGTTCAGTCCTCTTCATAGGGTTGAATCTGTTTTAGTTGTGTTTTTCGATGATGAACTAGAACGAACACAAGAATGATTCAGTCAATGCTTGATTGCATGATTCAAAATGGCTGGGTACGTTCACTAAAACTTAACAGTGTTAAGACCGAGGTACTAGTGATAGGAGGAGTAGCCTTACTTCTCAGTGGTGTAACGCACAATGAAGGGGACCCCTGCAGAATGTGAGGAGGGGCTCCTGAGTCTCTCATATCTCACAGATATTCATTGGTCGTGGGCTTCATGGGGGCCACCTAAAGGAGTGGGAGCAACCTAAAGGGTTGGTGGCCCACTGCACTGCAAGGGCCTGTGTTATGTCCTTTTTACTTGTAGAAGCCTGCTGACATGGGTTGAGCATCCACACTAGTAATCACAGTGTGTGATCTTGGGTTCACATTTGATTGGGTTCTCTCCCTTGGTCCCACATATCAACGAACCAATGGCAGCATGTTTTCTGTACTTGTTGTAATCAGCTCTGAGTGGTGAGAGAGCTGGGCCCACTCAAACATCCCTACTCAACCAGATGGTGTTTTTAGCAGCTTGAGAGGTAAGAGGGAGAAAACAATCACAATTAAATTTCAATACAGTGTAGCCAATTGGGTCACACAATAATTGACTTGACAACTAAATCGGAAATTAGTAAGATTGAATTGTAAATTTAGAAACCAATCAATAGAAATCAACCTCAGCATTATCATATAGAAATACAGAACGAACAAAATGAGTCCAAATCTTCTAAAGAGGTTTACTCTATATAACAAAAGGCTGATACCTAGTTCTATAATGGCAATGCAAGTAATCAGGAAAATGAATTGAGGATTAAATTGCATAAAATGATTCTCAAAGGTATGCATGAGCACGTTATCTCTCCCTACACTGCCTTAAAAGGGACGACCCTAAACTAGGAAGTAATGAATTAAGGTGAAATTAGAAAGGTGTCAGCTGTCAGAGTCTTCCGTAGAAGAAACTCCAACCAAGGATCAAGTTGCATGAAGTCACTCAAAGCAGAAACTGAAGCAGAGGTCTGTACCTCGTGAAGTCCTAAGATGTCTCTCTGACCCTCACTACATTACGATACAAAAGGGGATGATGGACGGAACGTTTGAGCCAATCAAACACTCACCCCCAGTCAACTGATCTGGGTTTAATCCATCATCATTCTTTAGCTCACTCCACCACCCCAGTTCAGACATGGCCATATGCAAATCAGTCTGACCCTGTGCCTCATGGGAACAGTCCAGCCCGAACTGCCAAGCCATGTCTTCCCTGGACCGGAAACAAGCATCCTAGGACCGGTTTCTGGCATTCCAGCCGTCATCAGCCAGGCTTGCTTGAATCCAGTGGCAAAGTGAGCAAGGGACCCACGCCTGGGCATACCCCCGCCAACTTAGAGGCGAACAAAGCGATACAAAGGGGATGATGGACGGAACGTTTGAGCCAATCAAACACTCACCCCCAGTCAACTGATCTGGGTTTAATCCATCATCATTCTTTAGCTCACTCCACCACCCCAGTTCAGACATGGCCATATGCAAATCAGTCTGACCCTGTGCCTCATGGGAACAGTCCAGCCCGAACTGCCAAGCCATGTCTTCCCTGGACCGGAAACAAGCATCCTAGGACCGGTTTCTGGCATTCCAGCCGTCATCAGCCAGGCTTGCTTGAATCCAGTGGCAAAGTGAGCAAGGGACCCACGTCTGGGCATACCCCGCCAACTTAGGGCGAACAAAGCGATACAAAGGGGATGATGGACGGAACGTTTGAGCCAATCAAACACTCACCCCCAGTCAACTGATCTGGGTTTAATCCATCATCATTCTTTAGCTCACTCCACCACTCCCAGTTCAGACATGGCCATATGCAAATCAGTCTGACCCTGTGCCTCATGGGAACAGTCCAGCCCGAACTGCCAAGCCATGTCTTCCCTGGACCGGAAACAAGCATCCTAGGACCGGTTTCTGGCATTCCAGCCGTTATCAGCCAGGCTTGCTTGAATCCAGTGGCAAAGTGAGCAAGGGACCCACGTCTGGGCATACCCCGCCAACTTAGGGCGAACAAAGCGATACAAAAGGGGATGATGGACGGAACGTTTGAGCCAATCAAACACTCACCCCCAGTCAACTGATCTGGGTTTAATCCATCATCATTCTTTAGCTCACTCCACCACCCCAGTTCAGACATGGCCATATGCAAATCAGTCTGACCCTGTGCCTCATGGGAACAGTCCAGCCGAACTGCCAAGCCATGTCTTCCCTGGACCGGAAACAAGCATCCTAGGACCGGTTTCTGGCATTCCAGCCGTCATCAGCCAGGCTTGCTTGAATCCAGTGGCAAAGTGAGCAAGGGACCCACGTCTGGGCATACCCCCGCCAACTTAGGGCGAACAAAGCGATGACTGGGGGTGAGTGTTTGATTGGCTCAAACGTTCCGTCCATCATCCCCTTTTGTATCGCTTTGGTCGCCCTAAGTTGGCGGGGGTATGCCCAGACGTGGGTCCCTTGCTCACTTTGCCACTGGATTCAAGCAAGCCTGGCTGATGACGGCTGAAATGCCAGAAACCGGTCCTAGGATGCTTGTTTCTGATCCAGGGAAGACATGGCTTGGCAGTTCGGGCTGGACTGTTCCCATGAGGCACAGGGTCAGACTGATTTGCATATGGCCATGTCTGAACTGGGGTGGTGGAGTGAGCTAAAGAATGATGATGGATTAAACCCAGATCAGTTGACTGGGGGTGAGTGTTTGATTGGTTCAAACGTTCTGTCCATCATCCCCTTTTGTATCGCTTTGGTCGCCCTAAGTTGGCGGGGGTATGCCCAGACGTGGGTCCCTTGCTCACTTTGCCACTGGATTCAAGCAAGCCTGGCTGATGACAGCTGAAATGCCAGAAACCGGTCCTAGGATGCTTGTTTCTGATCCAGGGAAGACATGGCTTGGCAGTTCGGGCTGGACTGTTCCCATGAGGCACAGGGTCAGACTGATTTGCATATGGCCATGTCTGAACTGGGGTGGTGGAGTGAGCTAAAGAATGATGATGGATTAAACCCAGATCAGTTGACTGGGGGTGAGTGTTTGATTGGCTCAAACGTTCCGTCCATCATCCCCTTTGTATCGCTTTGGTCGCCCTAAGTTGTCGGGGGTATGCCCAGACGTGGGTCCCTTGCTCACTTTGCCACTGGATTCAAGCAAGCCTGGCTGATGACGGCTGAAATGCCAGAAACCGGTCCTAGGATGCTTGTTTCTGATCCAGGGAAGACATGGCTTGGCAGTTCGGGCTGGACTGTTCCCATGAGGCACAGGGTCAGACTGATTTGCATATGGCCATGTCTGAACTGGGGTGGTGGAGTGAGCTAAAGAATGATGATGGATTAAACCCAGATCAGTTGACTGGGGTTGAGTGTTTGATTGGCTCAAACGTTCCGTCCATCATCCCCTTTTGTATCGCTTTGGTCGCCCTAAGTTGGCGGGGTATGCCCAGACGTGGGTCCCTTGCTCACTTTGCCACTGGATTCAAGCAAGCCTGGCTGATGACGGCTGAAATGCCAGAAACCGATCCTAGGATGCTTGTTTCTGATCCAGGGAAGACATGGCTTGGCTGTTCGGGCTGGACTGTTCCCATGAGGCACAGGGTCAGACTGATTTGCATATGGCCATGTCTGAACTGGGGTGGTGGAGTGAGCTAAAGAATGATGATGGATTAAACCCAGATCAGTTGACTGGGGGTGAGTGTTTGATTGGCTCAAACGCTCCGGTCCATCATCCCCTTTGTATCACTTTGGTCGCCCTAAGTTGGCGGGGTATGCCCAGACGTGGGTCCCTTGCTCACTTTGCCACTGGATTCAAGCAAGCCTGGCTGATGACGGCTGAAATGCCAGAAACCGGTCCTAGGATGCTTGTTTCTGATCCAGGGAAGACATGGCTTGGCAGTTCGGGCTGGACTGTTCCCATGAGGCACAGGGTCAGACTGATTTGCATATGGCCATGTCTGAACTGGGGTGGTGGAGTGAGCTAAAGAATGATGATGGATTAAACCCAGATCAGTTGACTGGGGGTGAGTGTTTGATTGGCTCAAACGTTCCGTCCATCATCCCCTTTTGTATCGCTTTGGTCACCCTAAGTTGGCGGGGGTATGCCCAGACGTGGGTCCCTTGCTCACTTTGCCACTGGATTCAAGCAAGCCTGGCTGATGACGGCTGAAATGCCAGAAACCGGTCCTAGGATGCTTGTTTCTGATCCAGGGAAGACATGGCTTGGCAGTTCGGGCTGGACTGTTCCCATGAGGCACAGGGTCAGACTGATTTGCATATGGCCATGTCTGAACTGGGGTGGTGGAGTGAGCTAAAGAATGATGATGGATTAAACCCAGATCAGTTGACTGGGGGTGAGTGTTTGATTGGCTCAAACGTTCCGTCCATCATCCCCTTTTGTATCGCTTTGGTCGCCCTAAGTTGGCGGGGGTATGCCCAGACGTGGGTCCCTTGCTCACTTTGCCACTGGATTCAAGCAAGCCTGGCTGATGACGGCTGAAATGCCAGAAACCGGTCCTAGGATGCTTGTTTCTGATCCAGGGAAGACATGGCTTGGCAGTTCGGGCTGGACTGTTCCCATGAGGCACAGGGTCAGACTGATTTGCATATGGCCATGTCTGAACTGGGGTGGTGGAGTGAGCTAAAGAATGATGATGGATTAAACCCAGATCAGTTGACTGGGGGTGAGTGTTTGATTGGCTCAAACGTTCCGTCCAACATCCCCTTTTGTATCGCTTTGGTCGCCCTAAGTTGGCGGGGGTATGCCCAGACGTGGGTCCCTTGCTCACTTTGCCACTGGATTCAAGCAAGCCTGGCTGATGACGGCTGAAATGCCAGAAACCGGTCCTAGGATGCTTGTTTCTGATCCAGGGAAGACATGGCTTGGCAGTTCGGGCTGGACTGTTCCCATGAGGCACAGGGTCAGACTGATTTGCATATGGCCATGTCTGAACTGGGGTGGTGGAGTGAGCTAAAGAATGATGATGGATTAAACCCAGATCAGTTGACTGGGGGTGAGTGTTTGATTGGCTCAAACGTTCCGTCCATCATCCCCTTTTGTATCGCTTTGGTCGCCCTAAGTTGGCGGGGGTATGCCCAGACGTGGGTCCCTTGCTCACTTTGCCACTGGATTCAAGCAAGCCTGGCTGATGACGGCTGAAATGCCAGAAACCGGTCCTAGGATGCTTGTTTCTGATCCAGGGAAGACATGGCTTGGCAGTTCGGGCTGGACTGTTCCCATGAGGCACAGGGTCAGACTGATTTGCATATGGCCATGTCTGAACTGGGGTGGTGGAGTGAGCTAAAGAATGATGATGGATTAAACCCAGATCAGTTGACTGGGGGTGAGTGTTTGATTGGCTCAAACGTTCCGTCCATCATCCCCTTTGTATCGCTTTGGTCGCCCTAAGTTGGCAGGGGTATGCCCAGACGTGGGTCCCTTGCTCACTTTGCCACTGGATTCAAGCAAGCCTGGCTGATGACGGCTGAAATGCCAGAAACCGGTCCTAGGATGCTTGTTTCTGATCCAGGGAAGACATGGCTTGGCAGTTCGGGCTGGACTGTTCCCATGAGGCACAGGGTCAGACTGATTTGCATATGGCCATGTCTGAACTGGGGTGGTGGAGTGAGCTAAAGAATGATGATGGATTAAACCCAGATCAGTTGACTGGGGGTGAGTGTTTGATTGGCTCAAACGTTCCGTCCATCATCCCCTTTTGTATCGCCTCACTACATTACAGCATAATACATTAGTTGCACTCAAGGTAAGTCATGTGCTCCTCCAGTACCTTTCCATGATTCCAGCACAAATTGGTTACTGGCACCACCTTTCCCACATCGATAAGTTGCTACTTCATTCGTCCTTGGCCCTTCTTCTCCTCCATGAAACTTGCCTACTTGCTCGTTACCATGTTTCACCTTGCCAAAATCCATCTTCTCATGCCTTGCTATTTAACTAAAACAAAAACCCTTCTTTTCCAGCTAATAAGGCTTTGCCCGCACCTGCAGTAGAAACAAAAATACAAGCAAGTACATTATACGTTGAAGGTTAAATACAAATTACATGTTAGACTTTAAACGTGAGCTTACACTGAAACAGTTTTCAAGGCCCAAACTTATCTGTCAATTTAGCAGTGCACAGGATTACAAATATGTGCACATTTCTACAAATTTGGCAAATGCAGCTTCTTAATGCATGAATTAATTGCAAAGAATTATGATAAAGTTGCTTCAAATGCTCTAACATGAACATAATTTCTAGTTACACAAATAAATCTTTAAACATTAGTCTACACATACACATTCTGTTTTATTAACTGCACAATGAGACACATCTAAACCTTAACTTCTCCTAAAATATTAATATGTAACTGTTACAAAGACCTTTATTAGTCATATTTCGATGCACACACCTAAAGGTCTAATTAATTTTCAGCTGGAGTACTTTAAATATGCAATACCCCACACTTTCTTAGTAACATTTACTCACACAAAATATATTAGAGAGCTGACTACGCATGATTATGATGCACTCCTACAGTAGCTTAGGATGAGATCAAAATTACATTGCTCCAGTGGGTATCCTGTTGTTTGGCCTACTTCTTTTCCATTTCTGTGTCTCCTCATTATTCCTTTCTTCTTCTCACCTTGCAGTACTTTGTTCCTTTGTGTTATTTTTAACAGTTTTGACATTGCTCAAAATGTCACATTGCTTCATTGATTGCATTTCCCTCTGCTGAAAGGGTCATATAGGTTATATGGTTTGAAATAAGATTCTGTGTGAAATTGCTTAGAATGTTACACATGTTATACTGTTCTTATAACGTTACTCTTCCTGAACTGCAATTTTGACTGCATTCAAACATACATTTGTCTTTTTCCAGGTATTATTTGATTGTTTCTTCTTTTATATTGTTTAAAAAAACTGCTTTCTTTTAATTCACCATTAACTGTGTTTATTTGATTTTAGACTTAAAGCATACCATTGCCTACATCCTCGGGCCAATTAGAAATTCAATGTGAAGCAAACATGGAGAAAGAAATGAAATTGTCTACCTTTCCACCCCTTCCCTTTCACACCACGCCCTCTACCATCATAGCCAAGCCCTCGATTTGAAAACCCTAGTGTGCCTGCTAGTCGTCTTTACAGTTCCAGGCTGTCTTGCTTCCCAAATGAACCTGAGCTCTCTCCACTCCCTCATATTTGTGAGATCTCATTTGGAATTTTCCTTAGAACTCTTAGGTAGCTCAGGGATGTAGGATAAGTATTCGATTGCTATGTACTCCACAATTAGGGACCAGTTCTCATTGAATGACTTCAGTTTGTTGGCTTGTGGGAGAGTGACCTTCTGCACTGAAAGAATATCCTTTGTCTGACAAACCTATCCCATTATGTCAGTTTATTTGACTACCCCCAAAGCCCCAAGAATGACTCAAGTGTCACACCAATTGCCGGGCCTAGTTGTTTCCTAATGCAAGAGCAGAGTGTCTGCACTATGTTCCAATATAACTGTTTCTGGGTCCTATGGAATCTGTGTCTCAAAGAATTTCCTGACTGCCCAGAACCTCCTCCCAAATCTCTAGAGCTTTGGACATTGCCACATTAGAATAAGATGTGATCCTGTGGTACTACAGCCCCACCACAGTTTCTCTGATCTCCCTTTGCCGCATGACTGACGATTCTCCACCATCAGGTACGAGTACTTGGCGATTGTGCTTAGGGCTTCCCTCCTCCCTTCCATTCCTAAATGTTCAAGTGATTCCTTCAAACACCTTGTTCCACTCCCCATCATTAAATGCCCTTCCAAACTCCTTCTCCCACCTTTTCTTGCCCTTCAATGTCGCCAGAGATCTTTCTGTAAAACTGAACCTCAAAATGGTGTAAATGAGGAGTCTCCCACCATCTTCCCCATCATCCATTTTTCAAGCGGTGATGGTTCTCTAGATGCCTTGACTTTCATTTTTCGGGTGCTTGGCCCTGTGTTGCACCTGAAGATTGTGAAACTTTCCTTTTCATGGGGACCATACTGAATTCCTCAAAGGCATTTCTTACCTATTCATAACTGAAACATTCCTACCACAACACCTGGCGTAAAAGATCAGTGAAAGGATGACAGGAATGTTGACGTAATAACGTCATCACCAGTCTTCCCCAAACATCAATCTTTGTCCCAGTCACCAGTGAGGAATGGAGACCCCAGTTCCACTGTTTTCTGGCTAGCCATGGCACCAGCCAAACCGGAGAACCAGCTGTCCTGTGGGCCACAAAGTACCATTGCTTTGTCGTATAAATCTTACATCATTCAATCAAAAATCGCAACTGTGCTGCCTCATAATAACACAGAAGGCTGGGAAGCAGTAGTACTAGTCTGACATTGCTAGGTGGAGGGAATTTGAATGCAGTTATGGATTTTGCCCCCGCAAATAACATCTTTGATTGTGGTTTGGAAGTGCTTAGGAAATGCGAAAGGAACCAGCAGCAGGATTGTCTGGAACAACTTCAAGAGCTTTGTTAGTACAGTAATTTTTACTGCTGCTATCCTACGAAGCCAGATGAGTGTGCTCATCGCCATGTTTACAATATCATCTGAAGTTCCTTCAGTAAAGGGGAAGTAATTCAGGACCACAATCTTCATTGTGAAAGGTGCAATCAGGATTCCCGGGTAAGTAACTGCTGTGGATGCCCTAATATTAGGTTAGTTTGCATTGAGTGGTGCTGTCTGGTATGGGGAGTTATTTAGTTCAAGGGCTCTGACTTCTGCAAATAAATCTTGAAGCCAGATATGCTGCAGAACTGTTACAGCTCCTACATTGATCGAGGTAGGGACAGCAGTGGATCCAAAATGAAGGGCGTGATATTATCATCAAACTTCGTGAGCTTAAAGATATTCAGGCATATTTAACAAATATTCACGCAACGCAGCCAGCCACCTTCCTGCACTGCATGAAAGGGAGAGGGCAGGAATGTGCCTTATTTAACATTATACGACGCATTCCTGCTCTCTGCCTGCACAGGCGCACAAACTGCTGCCCAGCACCAACGCAGGCACCCTTGCACCATGGTGCAGGATTCCTGCATTGTAGGCAGGATTGTTTTGGTGCAGGTAGGTACACCTTCCTGCACAAAAAACAATCCTCAGAGGAATTGTCCACTTTCTAGTGTGCTGCAAAGTACAGCACACTAGAAAGAGGAAACAATAAATAAAGATATTTCTCCCTGTTGCGCTTCTGGTGGGGAGGCCTGGCGAGGCATGTGATTCTGGCAAATTCCCAAGTCTACCAGTGTTGGTAAATCTGGGAATGTGTCAGAATGCATGGGTAGATGTATGGGAACCTCCACTCTCCATCCATGGCACACCTCCCTGACGCAGAATAACACAAGGCAACGATTTGCGCTGCCTTGCGTTACTCTAGATTTATCAAGCCACGCAGGGCCACAGAAAGTGACCTTGTGTGGCTTGGTAAATCTCATTGTAGGTTTTGTGACACACTGCATCCCCTTGCATGGCACAGGGCGACACAAAACCTTTCATAAATTTGGCCCCATTTTTTTAATATATTTTTATTGTTTTTCTCTTTTTCCATTGGCAACAATGACAAATTGCACTACATGTTTTGCATTCAATGGCATCAGTTTTCTTACATCATTTTGTCATAGTAATGATAATATTACAATTATTTGTCCGATGGACATGTTGGCATGGCAGCTTCACCGAGTTACATTTGATCAGTCTCATCATTTAAAGTCCAGTACTGCTAGGATGTCTACGAACATGGCCTTTGGTAAGTAACATTCAAATGCCAGAGCTGTGCGGATGACCAAGGTAAACAGTGCATTAAACAACCAGGGGGGTAGGACATAGAATTTGGAGCTAAGTTGGAGTGTCCCCACATGTCTGTATATGTGTGTGGGTATGTCGTCTATTGCGCCTGCTCCTGTTACTTAGCCGATACGTCTCCCGTGGATGCAAGTATCGGAGTGCCGGTGCACTATTGGCAGCTACAGGTCTGGTGCCTTTGGGTGACTCAGGGGCACGGTTCACATGCGCGGTGTTACCCAACGGATCAGGTATCTGTGAGGACTGATCTAGCGGGTCTGCGTGCTGTTTCAGTGCTATTAGGATCGCTTCCCAATGTGCGGATATTGGTATTTTCCTGAGGCCTATAGATTCTTCATGTCGGATTGCTATGCCTTCTGCCCTGGCCCATGTGAATGTGGAATGCCTCCAAGCCTGAAATTATGGGGATCGGGCGCTTTTCATCTTTTCGTAATTAGCCTCTTGGCCGCCACTATGCCCAGATCCAGGAATCTGGAGGTGACCTTAGTATTTCGTGTTCTGCGGAATTTGTGTAGCAGGTACATCAGCCAGTCAAAGGGTATCTCTCTCTCGGTGCAATTTTGCAGCGCTTCCGCCACTCCTCTCCAGTATTTACTTAGGCTGGTGCAGCTCCATAGCTTGTGTAACAGATCTGCATCCAGAGCAACACATCTAGGACAGGCGGAGTCGGTACGATGAAAATATCTTTTGATCTTGGCTGGCATGAAGTACGCTCTTTGTGTAATGTAATACTGAATTTATCTGAATCTCATGTTCCTAGGGATCTGGACTGGGCTGGCCAGCACTTGTCCCCATTCTTTATCCGAGAATTGTCTACCCAAGTCGCGCTCCCACTTGTGTCTGAGGGGGTCTAACTTTATCGCCGCATGTTGACACAGCGAGGCTGCAAACCACCGCGTCAGGTGTCTGCGTTGTCCCATTACGTGTAGGTATTGTATAGTGAGGTGCGTGGGCGGTTCTGTGGCTAGGTCCCCCCACTGCCTCGCGAGTGTTGCCAACAATGACCGGTGTAGGAGAAATTTTCCCGCAGGGAGCCCGTCATCTTCTATCAGCGTCACATAGGGAGCAAAGCGCCGTCACGGTAAAGGTCACCTAGGGTCTGTACCCCCGCATCGTGCCACTGTTGTAGCTCGGTAGCTGTAAGTATTCCCTGGCTTTTAGGAGCGCCCTCTAGGGGGAGTGCAGGGGCATAGGGCGTTCTGCTTCGGGTTATGTCAAGACTCCGTCTGTAGCATCTGTATGCTATGTTCAACCACAAAGGTTCCGGAGGTCGTGTTTGTGTGCCGGGAAGAAAGACCTGGAGGATCTGGGACAGTGTAAGCGGTGGGCGTGAAGTCGTGGTGTCTTGGCATTGACGGTCCACGATCCATCTGGCAACCCACTGGAGTTGTGCTGCTATGAAGTAATGTTTAAGACAGGGCACTGCCAGACCCCCACGGGTCAGTGGGTAAATATAGTTTCTTTATCGCCACTCTGTCGGCTGGGGCCCCATATTAAATCTCTGACCAACTTTTCCAGTGTAATGAAGAAGGAGGCCGGTATATAGACGGGTACGTTGGTAAAGTAGTATAAAAACCTTGGTGGGGAAACCATCTTCACCAACGCCACTCTGCCCGTCATTGCGTGGGGGAGTGTGCTCCAGAATTGCATCTGGGACTTGATGGCCGTTAGCGTCTTATCCAGATTACCATCGAAGAGATCTGGCGGATGGTGCTATATCCGGATTCCGAGGTTGCGGAAAGTGTCTACACTCCACTGTACCCTTTCGCAATTGAGCACGAGTCCTGGGTCAGGGACTCCTGCGCCAAAGGCATAGAGCTTTGATTTGCTGACGTTTACTTTCAGCCCGGATATGGCCGCAAATTCACGTAGGATTTGGGCCAGACATTCCGGCACATTGTTGATATCCTGGAGATAGATTAACAGATCATCAGCGTATAGCGATACTTTGTGTGTGCCATCGCCTAGCAGTATGCCCACTTGCATTTGCGTCCTTATTGACTCCGCTAGTGGCTCCATTGCAAGCGCGAAGAGAAGGGGGGACAATGGGCAGCGCTGCCTCGTCCCCCGTTGCACTGGAACCATATCCGAGATGTATGGGCCCATCTTCACCCTGACCACTGGGTTTGTGCAGAGTGGCGAGTTAATTTCCGGAAGGCGGGCCTAGCTTATACCTCTCAAGAGTGGTAAACATATAGTTCCACTCAAGGGAATCAAAGGCTTTCTCGAGATCAAGCACGAGGCAGCCTGCCCTCGGCCATGAGCACGTAGAATAAGTTGCTATTCGGAAGAAACGACGCAGGTTAAGTGAGGTGCTTCGGGCCAGCACACATCCATTTTGATCTGTATGTATCAGAGCGGGAACCGCCTGTGCCAGCCTGTCTGCCAATACCTTCACCAGCAACTTTTAATCGGTGTTGAGTAGAGCCAGGGGCCTGTAGGAGCCCATGTCCGTTGGGTCCCAGTCGGGTTTGGGCAGTGAAATCAGGTGCGCCTTGCATAGTGAGGGGAGAAGTCGTCCCGTTTCTACAGCAGTTGCGTAAAGGGTGTGCAGCCTCAGGCCTAGCATTTCCCGATACGCCTTGTAGTACTCTGCCGGGAGCCCTTCAGGTCCCGGGGTCTTCCCCGTGGCCAGGGACGATATCGCCTCCCCAATTTCCTCAAGTGAAATCGATTCATTTAGCATCTCGCTGCGCACCGGCTTTACTTCAGGTAATTGAATTCAATTTAGGAAAGCTGCTAGGGCGTATGGTTCACAACGGCTTTGGGTTGATACAACTGACTGTAATGTTGTGTCAAAGCTGCATGAATGTCTCGTTGCATGTGCACTAGGGTTCCTGTGCTAGTTCGTAGTGCTTCTATTGGTTTGCGGGTGCGTTCTTGGCGAATTAGCCAGGCTAGAAGTCGGACTGCCTTGTCAGCTGTGGCGTGAGTACGGGCTATGTGCGCGGTATAGTTATGACAGTGAAGGTGCTCTAGTAGTTCAGCGTGCTCTGTGCACAGCGTCTCCAAGCGTTGCTTGTCCCTACCCTCATCCTCCCCCTCCGTCTAAGATCGCAGGAGCTGCATTTCTATTTTGCTTAGGCCGGAGGTTAGTTGCCTACGTATGTTCCAAGTCATACCCATACAGTGCCCCCTTGTTGTGACTTTAAAGGCTTCCCATTCCATTAGCGCATCCTCTGCTGTATTTTCGTTAATCTCAAAATATGTAAAGAGCGCCGTGCCCAGCGAGGATCGGAATGCTGGGTCTTCTAGCGCTGTGATTTGGAGTCTCCTCATAGGGCAGGGGGGCACTCAGTATCCCAGGTAAGTTGCAATATTTGTGGGTTGTGGTCAGAGTGTGTCTAGCCTAAGTATTCTATCCGGTGGACCAGGGGGAGGAGCACTGGGGTTCCCATTATTCTGTCCAGGCGCACATGTAAACTATGTTCCGCTGAGTAGTATGAGTAGCCCTGTGTGTCGGGATTAATGGTGTGCCATTTATCTATCAGCGCCCAGTGTGCCAGCCAGTCTGTGAGGGCATGAGCATTGGACGCCGCTGTGGTCTTGGTCAGGGGCAGGAACGATCTATCCAAATCTATGCTAAGTACAGAATTGAAATCCCCTCCAAGGAACCAGGGGATTCCGCTCCATCCAGCTAATATCTTCGTGAGGTTCTCCAGGAAGGCCGGCTGGCCTACGTTCGGGGCATAGATGGAACCATGGAGTGTCGGTTGGCCATTAAGTCTCCCACTGACCAATGTGTATCTCCCCTCAGGATCCCGGCCCTCACCCAAATGAGAATACCTCGAGTGTGGGCCGAGTAGCTCGTTCCGGTGTATCTGGCCTCTCCATCTGCTGCGCAGACGCCCCAATTCCACCTGGGACATATGTGTTCTTGAAGCAGCGTGATTCCAGTAGATCTGCGCTGCAGATAAGAATAGATCGAGTACCTACGCGCCAGGGAGTGTATGCTGCGCATGTTCCATGTGACTATATTGGCCTGCACCATGTTTCCTTTTTGGGTTGGTCAGGTTGGCGACGGGTGGGCAGGGTGTTATTACTCCCGACTTGTGTGAGTGTGCTCCTAATCAGTAATTCTAACAACAATGTATAGGTATGAACAGAACTGTGCATAACTATCTGGGGCGAATTCCAATCGGATCTTCGTCCAAACTGAGTTGCCCAACTTAGGCTATAATTGCGTCACTTTGACTTGTGGTGTGGGTGCGTGTGGAGTGTGACTGATAAGGGTTATGTTATCCCTCGATGTCGTATTTTGGCTGAGTACCCTCCCAGCCAATCCGTTGCGCAGGGGGAGAGTGTGCGCCGTGCGTGTGTTGTGCTGTATCGCTGGGCAAGTGCTGACTGTAGGCAGGTACTTAAACAACATGTTATTGTACACAACATTTTTGCCAGAAAGGCTGGTACTTGCGTGCGCCTTTCCTATAGGGTGCGATAGTCTGTCCAAAGTCATATGATGTCATCTGCTGTCTGCTGTGTGACATCTGGCAGTGGATATTCTTCTAGGTCGCCTAGTCTGGAGGGCGTGGAGGCGCCAGTGTCAGAGGACCTGGATGGACTCTCCTGACGGTCAGGGTTTTGGGCCGCAGCCCCCAATGCTGCAGCGATGTGGATCGCTTCCTGTCTCTTCATTCTTCTCTGTTCCAAGTTGGGGGCAGTTGCAGCTGCAGTAGCATTTGTCCGGGGCCTGCCGCGCCCCCCACAATTGCGTCGTCTCCTGCTGGGTTTCCTTGATTCTGCCTCCACAGGAGGTCTGGGCCCTGTTCATGTTCCGGACTCCTCCAGCCAATCCCAGACTTTGGCAGGCGAGTCAAAAAATCGTACCATTCCTTTTGCAACCACACGTAGTCTTGCAGGGAATATCAGAGAGTAGTTTAGGTCGAGCTCACGCAGCTGTCGTTTCACCGCTGTGTATGCGCACCTGTGGCGCTGAACATGCGTGGTATAATCTGGGAAGATCATGATCTGACTGTTGCCTATTTTTATGTCTGCCAGTTTGTGGGTTTCACGCAATATCAAGTCTCTGTCCCTGTAGTTGAGGACTTTGAACAGGAATGGACGCGGACGGGCTCCCGGTGGAGGCTTCTGTGCAGGGACTCTGTGTGCCCTTTTGGTTACAAATTGGGGGGATAGGGCACCAGCGGGCAGTAGGTCTCTGATCCAGCGCTCGATGAATTCTTCCGGTTTTCGCCCTTCTTTGCCTTCCCGTAGTCCCACGACGCGGATGTTGTTCCGGCATGAGCGCCCTTCTGCATCTTCCACTTTGCCCTCCAGTTCATGCACGCGATCTATTAGATCCTGCAGGGCTGCAGTGTGACTTTGCGTGACAGGTTTCAGCTCTGTGGGCGCTTGTTCCTGCTGTCGTACTTTGTCCCCTAGTTTATGGTGGTCGACTCGTAACAGGGTGAAATCCGAGGTTACCTTATCGATTTTTGACTCCAACGAGGAGCAAGTCTGGTCCAGCGCGGCCCGATCTTTTCTAACGCTGCGAGTACTAAATTGAGTTCGGCGGCGAGCGCTGTGTGTGGCGTTTCCGAGGTCAAGCCTCCCTCCGCAGCCACCATTTTCTGGATTGCCATTGCGTGTGCTGAGCTGTTGGGTGTTGGTGCGCATCGGCCCATTACTAGCTGTTGTGCCATCGGCATTCGGGTTGTTTCCGTGCGAGCGGCACCAGTCACATGGACAGCGGCTTCTCTGGTGTAGCGGACCCAGTCCGTGGGTTGGCGGCTGCTTGGGTGGGCATATCTATTTTGTCACATAGGCCTTCTGTCCCTTGGTTGCTATGCCCGTATGCGGTTGGGTGCCACGGGGTTCTGTTTGGTGGGTCTGCCTGTTCATGCGCTTCAGGGCTTGTGGGGGCCTACCTCGTTACTCGTGTTCGCCCTCAACTTTTTGGGCATCTCTGCCACCTGTCTCGTTGCTGCGCCCCGGGCCCAATCTGCCTCATGCGTCCGGAGGTAGGGGGGATTTGCTTTACCCCCCCCTTCCCACCACAGTGTTACCACTGGTTTACTTTCTTCACAGCAGCTACGCTTGTACCAGGGCAGGCGGAGGGGGAACACCTTGTTCCGTTTCCACGCGGGTGTGGCCTAAGCTCGGTCCAGCCTTTGCGCCTGATGCGGGGTAGTTCTATGTTGTTCTGGCTGCTTTTAGCTGTTTTTCCCCCCTGCCTTTTAGTCCCTCACACTCTCCAGTTCGAACGCTTATTTGACAATGTAAGGGGGGGCCCCCTTTCATGGGGGGAGGCGGCGTCGCGCCACTCGTGTGCCGATGAATATCCAGAGATGCTGCTGGGGTGGTGTTTTGCTGCTTGGTGCCGTTACTGTTTGTTCCCCCACCAGGCCGCACGTACTTTGAGCAAAACAGGGGGAGCCACGTACCTCACACACGTGCGGTCGCGGCCTGGGCCCGATTGGGCCCCCGGATCCGGCGCGGGGCAAACCTGTGCTTCTCTGTCACCACGCTGCTCTTCCCTAATTCCGATGTTGTTGCCTTTTGCAGCGCCCCGGTCCGGTCGCTTCTTGACAAAATGGGGGCAGAGTCTATTCGCCGCGCTCACGGCCTGTCCTTCTGCTGAACATCTCTGGCGATAGCCCCCCTATGGTGCTGTCATACGAGGTCGGCAGTGTGGGGGAGGTGCGCCGCCCCCAGCACCATCCCCACCCTCCTTTGTTTCTGCATGTGTACGGCCTGGGCCCGATCCGACCCCCGGGCCTGGTGTAGGGCCAGTCTGCGCTCCACTGACTCTTCAAAATGCCCTGCGTCAGCGTCATTGCGACCTGGGCATGTGTTTGGCCCTTTCCCTCAGTTCCTCAATTCGGTTGCTCTCCCCTGACCGGCCCCAGCAAGGGAGGAGGGGAAGCGGGGACGGGGAAGGCCGCTCACCTCCTCCACCCCGCCCCCGCTCACCCGATCCGGAGTCTTGCTGGTGTCCGGGCACCACAACCCACTGCGCGGGTCTTGGATGGTTCAGGGGGTGTAGAGCTGGTGCCGCCAGTTGGGAGTTCTTTCCAGGCCCTCCATGCCCCTGCACAAGTTCCCTAGGCGCGCATGGATAGCAAGTACCCGTCACCTCCCACAATGGTCTCGCTGCCGCTCCGCAAGGGGGGTGGGGGCCCTCGGTGTCCCCGGGACCACTGTCTCCATATGGGGGGCGCGCCGTACCTCCACAAGTTCCTTGGTGCAAGCCCGCGCTTGCAGGCTGTACATGCAGCCGATGTCGCCTCGCCGCTCACAAGCGCTCCGTTGTCAGGCCTCGGGGGATCCGTTTAATGGGCTCCCCCTGCTTTCTCTGCTTCCTTCTGGGTGCGATCTTGGGCCACCGCAGTGTGGGCGTTCACATGCTCCCTCAACCCACTCGGATGGCCGGGGATACCATTGCTAGGCAGGATAATCGAGGGTTTATAGACGGAGCTCTAGCAGCTTCCATCCGCCATGTTCGGCTGGTTAACCACGCCCCGCCCACCCGAAATGTCTTCATTAGAGCAGATATGGTGAGTGAAGAGTTAATTGAAATAGAAGGGGCAGTAGACAGCTTTGTTGCCTATATGAATGATATTTTTGTGTTGTTCTCACCCTACTGCCCCAGGACAAAACCTGACTGGTCCGGGCTGACCAGGTACAAAGCAATATGGTTCAAATAAGAGCTATAAGTCCATAGGCAGCACTGCTGGTGGTGTTGTTCAATGCCTCAGGGATAACAGTGATTGCTGTTTCCTGCATTGAGCTGAACAAGTATCCTGTTTTAATTATACAATTGAATACTCAAGCCAATATTGGAGCCAGGCTCATGTAGAATATTTTGTAGAAGGCTGCCATGGAGTAGTCCGGGCCAGACGTAGTCCTAATTTTCAGTCTATGTATAAATGTTATCACTTCTTTGTTGTTGGGGACTTCCGACTTCTCCACCTGCATGTCATGGATTTTCTGTCATACTAGGGACTCAATATATTGTCCAATGCCTTCTTGTGTACCTGATTTTTTTTTTATAATTTCTAATAACATGCTCTAAAGGTTTCTGCTTTGTCTTTCTCAGGCAGTGCCTCTTGATGTCATCTTCCACAATTCTCCTCACCATTTCCTTTGCGAACTTCACTCTAAATGTACTAGCTAGCATTCTTTCTGCTTTGTTCCTCAGGATGTTGCATTTATCTTCAATTCTACCCATAGCATACTCAGCCTTATTCAGGTCTAAACTCTAAAGCTACCTTAGCACTGGAATCCCCCTCCACTCGTTGGCTTACAAAGTAGCTTTATGCTCTTTAATATTGGTCTCACACTGTTGCTCCAATAAAGACCTAATCCAATTAGACCTTGTCCAATTAAGCCCAGCAGCTGTTGAAATAAAATAGCTTTAAGGACTGCTTTCAGTGCGTCCCACAGAACTGCCAACTCCATATAATTTCCATCATTTTCTAGCATGACGTGCCTAATAGTGCCTACAATTTCTGGTTTGAGAGTGTGTGTGGGGGGTAGTCCCTTACTCATATTTGTTTGTCTGACAAATGTCAAGGGAATTGACATATGGTGAGAACAGGCTCTATGTTCCATTAACAAAGATGTCACTCTATGCACAAGGGAGCTACCTATTAAAAAAGGTCCATATGTTGTTCATATGACTTATGTGTCACAATGTAAAGTTTACAGTCAAGTTGTCCATCTGGTGAGAATGGCCTATATAAATCTCTAGACACCAACCCCCCACCTCCAAATTGTTTCTGAGGTCTGTTGTTCATATTATCCACTGTAATATTGAAATCCCCTCCTATTATAAGGTCCCTTTCTCGGTGTTGAAAGTGGCTGAAATACATATCTCTTGGTTCTCATTAAGGATGTAGAGTGTTGAGAATGTATACACCTGAGAGCTCATAGCGACTATGATGCTCAGAGACATTCCTACTTCATCTGACACCACCTTCTCGCTATCGAGCATTGGAAATTCAGAAATGATAATATAGCAAGAGAAATGCTGCATGCAAAACCATCTCAATATAAGTCGTCCCAATTTCTTTTAAGTAAGTGTGTCTCTTAAATTAAAAGCGATATGTGTGGTGTTCCCTTGTTCAAGACTGCCAGCTGTTTGGTGGAAGCTTTTAACATTTTAACTGACTACTTTTATCATCTAGCTATTGTCACTTGGAGTTCTGAGCAGAGCCAGGCCTAACCAAACTCTTTGACAACCACACTATGTGCACAGGTAGGAGGACACTTTGCCACCCCCTCCCCCATTGGTGTGAGTACCCCCCAAAGTCCCCTGAACTGAAAAAATAACATAAACACAGACTACAACTGCACAACAACAAGTTCTAGTAACAGGGTTTTTACGAACCCTTCATCTGCTTTGGATCTCAGCAGCCGTGGCCAGAATCATCATTCCAGTTCCAGTGATTCCCCACAGGTTCTACTTCTAAGGCACAATTGATACTCTTCACTTGCATTAAGACATGCCTTCACCACATCTTCTTTCAATGGTTGTTTCTGTCTCCCTAATCGCCACACTTTTCTCACATGTGGTGGGAGCCTTGTGTGTCACCTCCTGGGCCAGCCCAGTTAGTTACCTCCTGGATCGCCTGAGCAAGATTATTTTGCCCTTCTCTAGGGTACAGACTGAGCAAACCACTCTAGGAACAGATTGAAAAGGAGGCCCCACTGACATGAGATGGTGTTTTTCCACAAAAAGTCTGTTATCGGCTGCAAACCCCTCTGCAGCTTCAAGTGGAAGTTGCAAGATCTTGGAAAAATTGAATCTTGTGACTCAAATGTAACAGTTCCTTTGGTACATGTAATAATCATAATCCTTTCTTCCTCTAAGAAGTGTAGTTTTCTTTTTGGCCCGCTCTAGTTACCCTGTGCATATTGTTCGGTTAAATGGAGCATCATTTGGAGTTTTTGACTGTTGTAGAAGGTTACAGATATATGACTCGGTATTGTCTCATTCGGACCCCTTCAATATTACCCTTGTTTGAATATTGTTGCATCAGGATCTGTTTTCAACAACTTCTTCCTTTGTGTGAGGTCTTCCAGCTTCTATTCCAAAATTAGCAACCGGCATATGTGTTAGTGCTGTTCTTTGGAATGCTCATCCACCGTTCTTTTGAGTTCATCTACTCCTTTATCCAGTTCATTCACATTCTTCCTCATCTCATAGAGACAGGACTTAGGTTTTGACTTGAGGGTGGATATTTCTGTCTTAATTTCTGAACGAAATTGGGTTATTAGTTGAGAGAGCTGGAGGGACACTCTCAAATAATAAACAAATTCCTTGTCAGGGTCAACCACAAGCATAACTAAATAAGCCTTTGCTTAATACTCTGGTAGCTTGGTACAAAAACAGTCAGGCTTAACATAAGGCAATGTGTAAAGTATTTATGCAGCACTCAAACCGTAAAAAGTAAAAACACAATGCAGGAAAAACCTCAGACTAATGTGAAAACTAGAGTACATTTTAATAAACAAAATGACACCAAAACAACAAAAATACAGTGAGTAGAACTGGCATTATGAATTTTTAAAGCTTAGGTAAAAATAGCACCAAGAAGCACAATGCACCAATCATAGTTATCTGGTAGCGATGGTTCAAATTAAAGTGGAGCGCGGGTAGTATACAGGGACTAGGCTTATCCCAGTGGAGAGTTTACCTTCTTACTCTGTCCTGTTCCACGCAAGGAGGCCCAGCAAAAGCTTTACATTAGTGGGGGCCGTAAGGAGACCATTGTCAGCCCGAAGTGCAGGTTACCATCTGAGCTTTGCATTGGCAGGAGACATGGGTGATCGTTACTGACAGGAAGAACAGGTTGCTGATAGAACTTCGCATTGACGTGTGTGAGGTCATTGCAGATGTGAATATACAGGAACTCTATATTTTCACTCAGTCCAGTTCTTGCAGTTGATAGGTTGGAGGAGTACACTTTGACACTAGCCAAGGGACCTGGACCTGGGAAGGCACAATCTTGAGGGTCAGGACTAACTCCAACAGAGGCAACAAGGGTTCAGGCAGGTCCAATTGGTGCTGGTCAGTTGGGCAATTGCAGAAAAGACCTCTGAAAGCTTGGTATGTACCTGTAGCTCAAACAGTAGGTTAGCCAACTGACCCTTTGAGTCGATTTTGTGATCCCGAGTTCAATGCAAGCAAGTCCAGTTTTTCTTCTTCAAACAGCAGGGCAGTCCTTCTGAATTCTCACAGTGTTCTGATACTATATTCTGAGGGTGCCATTTTTATACCAAGTGTAAGCCTTGGTGGGGCCAATCTCTGGCCTATTCTCAAACTAGTTCTGGACAATTCTTTCCTCTTACCCTAGTATGGCTCCAACCTGGCTAGAGGGACAAAGGCAAAGGCAGGTCTGGTGTCGGGTTCCTTTGTACGTGCTTTAGGCAGGTTCATTTGAAGTGTAATAAGCGCACACTTCCTCTACACCCGGCTCCTTTTGTCCCTTGTCTGGTTGGCATACACAAGGCACAACAGGAGAGCCATTAACAGCCACGTGACCCTGGACACTGGCAAATAGGCACATTTGGTATAAGCCAGAAAAGGCCAACTTTCTGAAAGTGGCATTTTCGGAATAGTAAAATTTGACGTTACCATAAATAGGATGTTTACTTACAAGTCATTGAGTGGAAGAAATATTTCTCTGTCTGCTCCCAAAATGAAGTTATCAATTATTAAGTGCAATAAGTTAACTCAGAGTTAGTCCTTGGGAAAGTTAGCCTTACTAAAGTGTAAAATGACTTCAGGAGTTTTTCACTGTCAGGAAATTAAAAATGTAAGTACACATATCCTACTTTGTAAGCCAAACACCCTGGCCTATGAGCATCTAGGGCCTACCTTAGAGGTGACTTTTAAGTATTATAAGGGAAGATTTAGGCCTGCCAAAATGTTTTTTTTTTCCCAGGTAGAAATGGCAGTTTAAAAACTGCACTACAGGCTGCAGTGGCATGCTAGGCATGTTTTAAAGAGTTACTTTAGTGGGTGGCACAATCAGCGCTGCAGCCCACTAGAAGCATTTAATTTACAGGTGCTGGGCACAGGTAATACCATATTCTAAGGACTTCTAAGCAAATGTTCCAATCATGGGTAGGACAAAGAGAGTAGAAGCTCATTACCACTGGTTAGCAGGAGTAAAGTATGCAAAGTCGGAAAAGTCAACAAAAACGTGTTCAGCCAAGGAAGGCAAAAATCTGTAGTTACCGTGCAGAAATGGCCAGGTCCTACAATTTCTATTAAGATATTTTGTAAATAGCCCTGTGTGATGGGTGGTACCTCCAGAGGATCTGCCTCTTTTTCAGATAAGATTCTTACCGACCACAGATCTGGAGCCAACTTGTCTTTCTTGGCACCTTTGGCTTTGAGAATGTCCTTCAATTAGGGGTCTGTCTTCACTGTACTACTAGCATTTTGCTCCCATCTACAGGATCGCACAGGGCTCCTCCACCTTCATACTTGCACTGTGCTTTACTTTGTGTATCCCAGGTGGGGCAAATGCAATCTGCCCATCTTTATTGCTTCCCTTTGTTGCTCGTCAATAAAAGATATCTTAACCCCGCACAGGATCAAATGCTGCCTCCTCAACTTTAAATTGGTATATGATGTTTATTTCATATGTGTATGGTTTTAGAGAGCTATGAGTCCCTGAACTGTGACCAAGAGGTCTCATCCAAGATAAATATTTGTACAGTGCACTGAGGTGCTGCTCAACACAAGAAAGGGCGTCCATTTCAAACTCAGTCCCTCAGAAAAGGCTTTGCAGCTAGGCTGGTTTGAAGTGTTTCACTATACGTCAACAGCGAGAACCTTTCAGGGCCAGGGATATGAGTAGTAGGCTTTTGCACTATGGTGAGACACACCTGCGCACCAGCCATCTATGCACAGGTGCCCCTGCTCTTCAGTGATGCTTGCTGTGGTCACGTACCCCTCTACTTCAACTGCAAGGAACCTCTCTCCTCTTTTGGAGGCAAGAGCAAACCACCCGCTGAGGAGGACTTGTGTCATCTCATTGAATGCCTCCAATCATTTACCACTGTCTCCTCTTAGGTAGCATGCTTCCTTTGAGGGGTCTCTCTCTTCACTGCACTGTGCCCTGACAAGTCCCCTATGCTCAGCCCAGAAACTGATCGTTCAACGGATGCCTAGTATCATACCTCCTCACCTTCTTGCATTGCCTCAGCCGTGCACCCTGTGGTTCTTTCACTGAATAATCTGGACAGGTCCTGCTCCTGTAATACTGAAAAGGGGGGGGGGTTTTTAAACACAAGGTATATGTGGCGCTAACCTGTTTTCGTGACTGTATATGAAAAGAATGTATCCGTGTGGTGCAACAGGTAAGGGAGAACACCTAAACCCTCACTAGAGGACGCGAGTCCGTTTTACACAAATGAAAATATGCCCTGTGCACACACATAAAGTTAAACAACACAAAGTAGACGTTGTTTGCAAATGATGACAGGAGAAACGTTCTTCCAATATTCATTTACTGAAGTGTAGAATCATATGCCAGCCAACACGTGTTTCGTCAATGGGTGTGTAACCCTTGACTTCCTCAGGGCTCAAGCGCAATATGGTAGGACTTTGGACCTCATGACTGGTGATAATTCCGACCCAGCGGGTCCTATCTGTTAGTCCAAACCGACGAGATCACTCCTTAATTAGTAGACAATCTTAAAAATTCAGGTGTTTGTCGGCGTATATGTGTTTTCCCTCGGTGTATTTAATATTAATAGGAGTTCTTCTTGTGCTCGGTGATCCTTATTCTATCTTCTGTTTCTACCAGTTTGAATCCTTCTTATGAATACGCGGTGTCAATTACTGCAAGCCAACTTAAGGCGAGTGCACCCGTGGCTAGTACTCCGGCACCGAGTAAGTCGGTTTACTCGGTGCCGGAGTACTAGCCACGGGTGCACTCGCCTTAAGTTGGCTTGCAGTGATTGACACCGCGTATTCATAAGAAGGATTCGAACTGGTAGAATCAGAAGATAGAATAAGGATCACCGAGCACAAGAAGAACTCCTATTAATATTAAATACACCGAGGAAAAACACATATACGCCGACAAACACCTGAATTTTTAAGATTGTCTACTAATTAAGGAGTGATCTCGTCAGTTTGGACTAACAGATAGGACCCGCTGGGTCGGAATTATCACCAGTCATGAGGTTCAAAGTCCTACCATATTGCGCTTGAGCCCTGAGGAAGTCAAGGGTTACACACCCATTGACGAAACACGTGTTGGCTGGCATATGATTCTACACTTCAGTAAATGAATATTGGAAGAACGTTTCTCCTGTCATCATTTGCAAACAACGTCTACTTTGTGTTGTTTAACTTTATGTGTGTGCACAGGGCATGTTTTCACAGGTCCTGCTCCTGTCACCACTTCAGTCGGTATGTGCTCAGAAATGGGTACAAGGGACTCACTGGCTCAGAATATATTGCTCTCCTAGGCCTTGCTGCAGTTTGCAGCTACACATCACGGTGCCAGAAAGATCTCTCAGCCTTGATGCGCCGTCGAGCTTCTGTTCCACCTTTAAGACACGTCACTTTAATTTTTAAAAAAATTTGCAGTTTTGTATAGAGCAAAGTTTCCTCAAACTCGACCAGAAGGTATTGGAGCACTTAGAGCTTTCCAGAAGCACCTGTCATATTACACAATGTCACATTCATGTTTGTATGCATTTTCTTTTTTTTAGGCTGAGGGGGATTAAGTGATTTACTCAGAATCACAGGATGTTAAGCTGACGCCGAGACTGGAAGCTGGTTCCCCATTTCCAAAGTCGGCAGTTCTGGCCAAAAGACCAAATCCCCTCCCCACATACAGTGCCAAATTAAACCCTGTGGAGGCCCCTAGGCAGTCAAAATGTTGTGGGCCCCCATAGCAAATTATATCCTAATACCCAATGCACCGGATTTTTTTACAAACTGAAAACTGCCAGAAGGTGAGATTTTAAGAGACAAAGGGAGCATATTTACAAGGAGTTAACACCTCCAGAATGTCACTTTTTCCGACATTCTGGTGGCGTTAAGTCCTTCGCCTTATTTACAAGGCAGCAGTAAGCCACTTAACGTGGCTTAATGGCACCTTGTAAATAATGCCCCAATTCACACAGCACTTACAGTGAAAGGGGCGTGCAATGGGTGTTCTGCAGCACAAATAGAAACAGCAAATCACCTGTAAAGATTGTTTATGTGCAGGAATGTGCCGCTTCCTGCACATAAACAATCACCCCTGCAGTGCAGGCAACCTTGCAGCGCAGGGGTGCCTGCACTGGCACTAGGCAGCTTCTTTACAGCCAGTGATAGGGGAAACACAGGGGTGCATCACATTCTTCTAAATACGGTGCGTCCCTGTGTTTTGAAACTGGCGGAGCACGGCATTACCAATTTTGGCAAAACACCGCGCTCCGCCAGTTTCTAGTAAATATGCCCCAAACTGTAATGTGAATCTGATGTCTCTGGTTTATGTACTTTAAGTTGTTAATGGGTACATCACATTAATACAGTATTTTTTCCATAGAGTCTTTAATGTAAAGTTTTTGTTTCTTTGATTTGATTCATTTTTTTCTATCTTTTGGAAACAATATTTAAGAAAGCTTGATTGTAATTTTCGTTCAAGATCAAATCAATATAATTTTGATTTGTTGTCACGTGGCCCCTAAAAGGAGTGGGGCCCATATGTCGGTGCCTACTTTGCCTATTTGGTAATCCAGCACTGCCTACATACTCACCTTATCTCCTCCCGTCATGTGGTCAAGTTTGCTCCCTTCTTGAGGGAAACAGTTTCTGTCGAGTTGAACTCCACACACCCAGGGCTTCCTTTCCCGGCTCTAATTGACTGATCAGAGGATCCAAAAGAGAAAGGCCACTTTGCGCTATGTAAGCTGCAGGGGAAAGAGATGAGCTCAGATTGCCCACGCTATTTCATTCCCTTGTCAGGCTATGTCCCCGATTCCCTATTTTCATTTATACACGTAATGCACTAAGTCATTACCATGAAAGTTAGTATCTAAAACAGAAAAATATATATATGAAAAGGATTACCACATCTATAATGTAACTAAACTCATCCTATAAATATGATCATTAGACTAAGCTTATAACAATGAAGATAAACTGGGCAAATATGACACCAATATCAGTTTAACCTTTAATGTAAATCAATTGGAAAAGAAAAATAAAAACAGGGAGGAAATGGAAAAATGGCAATCAATAAAAAAACAAGAAATTCAAGATTATGTATTTAATGCACTACTGAATGTATAGGAAGCACATCAAGTTAACAAAATAATGCTCCCCACACTACAGCAAGTCAAATAAATATTGCAGATGCCAAACAAATCTATATTTCAAAGAGACGTTAGAATTCCTTTATCACTTTGTTTCTTCTGTTCTGCTTCGGCAGTTTTTAGTTCAATCCTCTTTGTTAAACTGCCAAAGAGTTGAGACTTTCGATATCAAGTACTGTAGTACACCAGGATGACTGCTCACAAATGATCCTCTGCAACAAGCCAATAGAAGCACTTAGGCACTGGAGCAGCGTAATTTGGCTCCACCTTATTGTTTGACTAGGCCAGATATATATTTATATATGGCCTCATGTACTCTTGTGATGAAATGTAGTGCACATGAACAGATACAGAAAGTGTTTTTACTGTGTAATCTCGACATTTATATGAGTGTGCATATTAACGCTTTCTTTGCAGTAACATCGAATTGCAGTTCTCATTCATATCTGCATTTGTGTGGTTATTGTTATTTCTTATGTATTCAGGTACTCATTTGAATAATACTCTGCATTTATTTCATAACTGAAATGTATCCTTTTGAATAGTATTCTACATCTATATTATAACCGTATATCTATCTATAATCATGCATTTAAATATGTTTAGAGAGGTTTGCAACACTAACTTGACCAACCAAAGGGCTTAAAGCATTTGGATTTCTTAATGTTTAACCTTCAACATGAATGTTTGGTTCACATGCAATGTTTTTCTCCCCTCTGCAGGTTCAGTTGTGTGATCTTACTAATAGAAAAAGGCACATTCTGTGAGAGAGATAGCGAGGCTTGAAAGTAGCATCTTTTGGCAAGGACGAGGAGCCTAACGAAGGGAGAACTATTGTCCATGCAGAATATGGAGACAGGGAATCCAAGGACGTTCTGATGTGTGGCCCAAAGGAAATGAGTTTCAAGAGTAGGTGTCAAATTTACTGTTTGAAGGTGGAAAATAATGAGACATGTGACATGGGATTGTCAAAGGTTATTTTTGTGGGTATGATGATCACACTTCAGTTTATTCAGGCTCCGGTTAGACTTAAAGAGATTCAGACCCCTTTGCGACATCTCTGGTGTCCGGATTTATGCTATACAATATTCTTTCACTTTAGAGAACTTCTGCAGAGGTTCTGCTTTGCTGACACCTTTCATGTGATGATACCTGTTAGAGAGGGAGAAGAGGCACCACCGGAAAATACTGCAGATCAATATATAGTGATAAATGTAGGGCTGCACACTTGAATTTGGTTTTAACAATGGCACAAGATCCCTGAGAAAGAAGGTCGACTGGCGTTTCCATGCTGAAGTACATTTAATTTGAGATTCATTGAAAACCTGAGGAGGATTTTATATGAGATGAAACCACAGAGCCTAGAGCTACACAGTTTGAAGTGCTCAATGCTTGGTATCGTGCGGCTCATGCCATAGAGATATGAGGGCAGAGCTAGAAAGACAGTGCGCACTTACACTGACGCTAGGTGGGATGCAAAATAGAAGAGGTAGAGAACTGATATGATAGAAGGAGTGAATTTAAATCCAGCATTAACAAGCGATGAAGTGGAGAAAGGGAATGAGAAGAGCAGGAAAGAAAAGAGTGATAGGATGAAAGAAGCAGAAGGGGGAATGAAAACTGTGACAGTGACACTAGTGATAGTCTTTAAGATGTATTGTTGTCTGAATGACCGCCTCCATATAATGAGATTCGGACTATGGGAGGTGGAAATGTTAATGCAAGTGAAAATACTGAGATGGCTACTGCACCAGTAAATGTGAACACTAATGGGATGGGGGTTTCTCCTGTGAATATGGACCAGAATGAAATGGGGACTATTCCTATGAACCTAAATTCAATGGGAGGTATTCAAAATCAGGGAATTGTGCCCCGGTACCTCCACCACTCTAAATGCCCCGAATGCCTTGCAGTGGCAGCTCGCATAGGGCGTGCTGCGGGGCGGTGGGGGCGGGCGGGGGAGGGGCAGGGTGGGGGTATTAAACTTGGACATACGACGGAACGGAGGAACATAATAATTACTTTCCTCCGTTCCGTCGTATGTCCAAGTTTACTACCCCCCCACCCTGCCCCCCCCGCCCCGCAGCACGCCCTATGCGAGCCGCCACTGATGCCTTGACTATTCCTATTGGACCAGTAGTTCCTATATATAACCCTGGTTCTGTGGGAAACAGGAATCAGAGTTTGGCTGTCCCTGCTCCACAACAAGCTTCAGAAAATGCACCCACAAGCCGAGGGTAGGGGAATTTGTTCCATTAATCCCAATGAATGTGAGTTCTCCTTGTGGTGCGAGTGCAGCCGCAGCCATGAATCAAACTGGATTTGGGCCTTTAAGGTAATTCCAGGGATTGCCAGATATGCGAACGCTCACGATAGCCACCCCTGAATGTGCATAGTAGCATACCCAGAGAGAAGGCAGTATCTAAAACTTCTGAGGTGAAGTCTAGCCTTAATGTTCAGGAATTAGATGAGTGGTTGAGAGCTCGTAATACTACATGGAATGGGAGTGGGAGCACAGAATTGAGTCAAGGAATGATTCAGGCCTCTTTGAAGGTAAATCTTGTGGACGTAATTAAATTAAAGCTTGAATTAGACTAAATGATAAGTGAGAGTCTTGAATTGGCCCATATAGACACTTATCAACAGAATTAACGTTTGTTTATGAGTAAGGATGTTATCAGGGGAGCACAGCAAGTCTATGAAAAATTATCTGAGATAGCTCAGAAATATGAAGTAGATTTGGAGCAGACAAAGGCTTTACAGAAGAACCACCGGCTCTGCTTTTGCGATCAGGAATTAAAAAATATGAGAATATCAGGGCTGAATATGCAAAATCGGAAATTAACTCATAACATTTGGATTTTGAATGAGCTGGATAAGTGGGAAGTCAAATGGTCAAAAAGGAAAAGTCCCAAAAGATCGAGGGGGGGGGCGGGAGCTACCAGTTTCCCTTTAGGAGAAGGTACCAAGTGGACGTTATGTACATGTACCTTTGAGTAGTAGGTATCTTGCGTCATTCACCAATGATTTTCCCAGGTTACGAGAGAAGCCTGTGGAGTGGTACAAACAAGTTGAGCGGTTTGTGAAAATCTCAAAAGTTTTATGGTCTGACTTGAATACCTTGTTTGTTATTGTGGTTCCAGGTGATTTATGGACTGCCTGTAAAATAGCCACAGAGTGGCCTGAGAGTGAACCAGTGAGAGACCCTTTGACTAATACTCTGTCACCTATAGTAATGAAAAAGTGCAAGTACAGGTGATGACATGGTTGAAGTCTAAAGTGTCGCCCCAGGATATTGACTGTGTCAAGATTGACCGAACGAACCCAGGAACCTAAAGAGATGATTCATGCATATTATGAGAGGTTGTCGCAGGCATTTAAACAGTATAGTGGAATAGAAATGTTGGAGTCCAAGGATATGGGACATTTTGTGTACAGGTTTGTGACAGGATGGAGACCCAAGATTAGTATGATGATTCAACAGCATTTGATTTGTTGGCAGAATAAGTCGGTTGATGAGATCTTGTGATACGTCAAGTATTACAATGACAAATTTGATATGAGGTAGAAGAAAATGAAGGAGATCTTATGGTGGCACAGATGAAAGCTGCCCGGGGGGAATGGGGGAATTCAAAGTCAGCCATCAGTAAGCAATGCCCCTCCAATGCAAGGGGTGAATGAATAGAGAGCCCCAGTGATGCAAGGTGGAGGAGGATTTCAGTCACATAGTAGAGGTCAGGGATCTCCATTGACTGGGATCGATGTAGCCACATTGAAAAAAGTCCAACCTGTGCCACTACTGTAATAGGTTGGGGCATTGGAAGCTAGAATGTCATCTTAAATCCTGCAAACCGATGTCAAAATCCAGGGTTTGCTCAGCCTCAGAATAATAATTCCATGCAGCCACCAAATGTACCAAGATCTCTGAATTTTGGTGTACCACCAGCCCTAGTGATGCACTTTCCGCAACCCCCAATGCCACGGCAAGCTGCTAATGGACCCATTTTTTATTCGAATCAGATCCCAAACATGAATCAGAACACATTCCAAAACAACGACCCTTACCAATAGTACCCTATGTTTGACATAACTGACAATTGCAGCATCCTAACAGTGCCTGAGGAGGGAGGAAGATTGCATGTTTGGTTAAGTCTTGGAGGTAGACCAGAGTGGCCACATCAAATCATTTTTGGTTGATACAGGTGCTACCCGTTCTACTATGAAAACAGTGGAAGTTCCAGACCTACCCCTCTTGGGAAAAAGTTACCAAGTTGTTATAGTTGCGAATCAACAAATGAGGAATCCCATTACTGAGGATGTTGAAGTAAAAATAGGACATTTTGAGGGTAATCACCAATTTGTGGTCTGTGATTTGAGTCCTTTGAGTTTGTTGGGGGGTGACCTGTTGTGTAAATTAAATTGCACCATCTATTGCACCCCGAAAGGGATAGAGTTTCAGACTCAGGATGAAGTTGTTGCTTCCAAATTGGCTAATCAGAACCTAAACATTAAATCGTTCCCAATGATGATGAAGAATTACCCTTGGATCTCAGAGACACAGTGAGGTCAAAAGTCTGGGATTTTTCAGAATGGACATTGGGCTCATCAAAAGAGTTGAACCAAATGCTGAATACCCGATAAACCTGCAATACAATTTGACCTCTAAAACGATTGCTGGGGTATCTCCTGTAATTGAAACGATGATTCAGCAAGGTATTTTGAAGGTGGTAATAGGGAGTCCATGTAACTCACCTAGTACGGGCTTACAAAAGCCCAGCGGAAAGTTCAGCATAGTCCAGTATCTGCAATAGATAAACAATATTGTGGTCCCCTGTTGCCCGAGGTACTGAATCCAACTGTGATACTGTTTCATATTCAACGTGAGGCTGAGTGGTTTACTGTTATCAATTTTTCTCAGGTGTTCTTCTCCATACCATTGCATGAAGACAGTCAGTTTCTTTTGCATTTTGGTTCAGCAGCTGTGTTTTGGCATGATGTCGAGTCCCACAAGAGTATACAGAGAGCCCCAACCCACCGACCTCCTCAGCCTTCTCACTGCAATGCTCCCCCAACCAACATCTAACGGCATGGGAACAGCCACTAACTCACCACCATCCTCAATGCATCCATCGCCACAGCCACCTTTCTCGATGCATGGAAACACAGAAGTCAGATCTCTCCTCAAGAATCCCTCTGCAGACCCCAGTGAACTGCAGAACTACAGCCCCATCTCACTGCTTACTTTTCCCACCAAAGTCCAGGAGAAGGCCATCAACCAGCTGCTCACCGAACACCTGGAAAGAAACAACCTGCTAGATGCCTCCCAATCCGGTTTCCAAGCCAACCACAGTACCAAGAACGTACTGATTGCCGCCACGGACAACATCCACAACCTACTCAACAGAGGAGAATTGGTGGCCCTGATCCTCCTCGACCTCGCTGCAGCTTTCAACATCGTATCCCACTGCACACTCATCAAGAGACTGCACTCAGATGGACTGCATCATTCCTCACAGGGCGTAGGCAGAGAATCCGCTTACCTCCCTTCACCTCAAAACCCATGAGCACCATCTGCAGCATCCCTCAAGGTTCGCCCATCAGCCCCACCCTCTTCAACACCTACATGATGCCTGTAGCCGACATCATCAGAACCCACAATCTCAACATCATATCCTACGCCGGCGATACCCAGCTCATCCTCTTGCTCTCAGCCGAGCCCACCACCACTAAGACCAACTTCCTCAACTGCATGAAAAATGTCACGGACTGGATGAAGGACAACTTTCTGAAGCTCAACATGGACAAGACCGAAGATCTGATCTTTGGCATCCAAGCCTCTTTCTGGACCAACACCTAGTGCCTGGTGGCCCACTGATCTCGGACCCACCCCCACCCCAAAAGACTAAGCCCGCAACCTTGGCATCATCCTGGACTGAACACTCATCATGAAATGACAGATCAACACAGTCTCCTCTGGCTGCTTCCACACTCTCCACATGCTCCAAAGAATCTTCAAATGGCTCCTCATAAGCACGAGAAAAACTGTCAAGCAAGCCCTAATCATCAGCTGTACTACAGCAACGCACTGCACGCAGGAACCACCACCGAACTCATGTGAAGGCTACAGACGATACAGAACTCAGCTGCCAGACTGATCCTCAACCCACCTAAATGGACCCACATCACCCAAAATCAGAGGAACCTCCACTGGCTCCCCATCCAGAAAAGATGCCGATACAAGTTACTGACATGCCTACAAAGCCCTCCATGACCAAGGACCAGCATGAATGAACCACTGATTGAACTTCCACAAAACATACACAAACGTTCACTCTGCCTCACTTGCCCTCACACAGACACCGCACATCCGCCATAGCCACAGCCGCTCCTTCTCCCACCTGGCCGCCAAGTCTTGGGACATCCTCTCTCTCCACCTCCAAACATCATCCTCATTGACAGACTTCAGGAAGAGCCTCAAGACCTGGCTTTTTGACTAAGCCCAGCAACCCAGCCACTGGCTACCCTCAAAGGTGATAAGCAGCTCTCTACAAGTACTGATTGATTAATTGCTCTTAAATCAGGTCCATAAAAAGAATCTGAAGTTCTTGATTATACTCTGTAACTCGGTGTTGGCCCAGTATATTGATGACCAGTTGGTTACATCAAATACTTAGGAAGCCTGTAAGACTGACACTGTTGCTTTGTTGAAACACTTGCCTGAGAATGGACATAAAGTTTCTCACAGTAAGTTGCAGTACTGTTTGAAAGAAGTTCTGTACTTAGGACACCACACTGAGAAAGGTTCGAAGAAGTGTCACAAGAGAGAATTTAGGTGATCATGCAATGAATCCACCAACAAAAGAAGGAAGTCAGGAGGTTTTTGGGAATGGTGGGCTACTGTCATCAGTGGATACCCAATTTTTCTCTAGTGCCCAAGCCTTTACAGAGGCTGACACACAAAGATGGGCCTGATCCGGTACCCTGGGATAATGATTGTCTGGTAGCCTTCCTAGATTTGAGAGAGTGCCTCAGACATGCCCCTGCACCAGGAATGCCTGATTATAACAAAGCTTTTTCGCTTTTCTGCAGTTAGAGGGAGGGCTGCGCTCTCTCAGTTCTTATACAGAATCATGGAGGTGCCCGTACACCAGAGGCCTATTTCGCAGCCACATTAGATCCAGTGGCTGTGGCATTGCCCAGTTGTCTCAAATCCGTGGCAGCGACAGGTGTCAGCATAGAGGTGTGAGAGCATTGTAATGGGACATCCTCTGACTGTATATGTTCCCCATTTAGTTGAAATTTTATTGACCAGAACATGCATACAGCACCTTAAAAACAGTCACCTCACAAAGCATGAGCAGGTCATACTTGCGGCTGAGAACGTAACTATGAAGCGCTGTGCTTTTCTAAATCCGGCCACATTGTTACTCCTTCCTGAGAATGATATTGATGATGGTGAAGTGGAGCATGACTGTCTCGATGTCACCGAACTATGCACCAAGCCGAGACCAGACATAGAGGATGAGCCACTACCTGAATCTGATTGCACATTGTTCGTGGAAGGCTTGTGTTTGCAAAACCATGAAGGAAATTTGAGAGCTGCTTATGTAGTTTGAACCATTTCAGGAGTGGTGGAAGCTGCTTGCCTTCAAGGAGTAGTCTCTGCACAAGTGGCTGAATTGATTGCTCGTACTAGAGCATGTTTTGTTTCAGATCAGCTACAGGTAACAATTTTCACTGATAGTTAGTACGGCATTTGTGTGGTGCATGACTTTGGACATATATGGTCCTAGAGGGGATTTATTACCTCATCAGGATTCCCCATATGTAATGGTGAGCAAGTAAGAAAACTTTTGGAAGCTTTGCAAATGCCCACGCAAGCTGCAGTCATTTAATGTTCTGCACATTGTAAAGGAAATGACGATGTGGCAGTCGGCAACAAGTATGCTGATGAAGTCGTAAGGTATTGTGCCTACAATGCTTGTACATTTAATGGAGGGTGTACCAATGAGGGAGCAGACAAGACCAACTTCAACCTTTTGTTAATGATGGCTGATAATTGGGAGGAAGTCAAGAGGTTACAGGAAGAAGTGTCAGAGGTAAAACAGAAGAGTTTGGTTAATGCAGGTTGCATTAAGAGGAGTGAGAATGAGATTTGGGTTTCAACAGATGGCAGACTTGTGTTGCCAAATAGTCTGTTTCCACCAATGGCTAGGCATTATCATGGTCTGATTCATGTAGGGAGAGATGCTTTGGCCAGGTTGTTCAGGCAGACTTGGTTTAATCCAGGGTTTAGGTTGATGGCTGAAGCGTTGTGCCACAGATGTGTTGTGTGTCAACAGAATAATGTGGGAAAGAGAACTGCTGTAACACTGAATCACATAGGGAGATCAGTTGGTCCATTTAATAGATTGCAGTTGGATTTCATTAAAATGCCTGTGTGCAATGGGTTGAGGCAAGTCTTGGTTGTTGTGTGGATCTTTTCATGGTGGGTTGAGGCATACCCCACAAGAAGGAATAATAGTCTCACAGTAGCAAAGTCGTTGTTGAGAGAGATAATGCACAGATTTGGCTTCCCAACTTCTTTGAAACCAGACTGAGGCAAACACTTCAATAATGAAATCCTGTGGATGTTGTGTGCCACTTTACATGTTGAAAAGAGACTACATTGTAGCTACAGACCTGAGGCTTCAGGTCTGGTGGAACAGGTCAATGGGACACTTAAATCCAGACTTGCCAAAGTGTGTGCTTCTATGTCTTTGGAATGGCCTGATGCTTTGCCGCTGGTGTTGATGAGTCGACGCAGATACTGAGGATTCTGATCTGAGTGATCGAGGAGGAGACCAGACTGCACTCAGAAGGTCAAAGCGAGCACGAGTGCCATGTCGGGGATACTCATACCCTAATTGGACTTATTTCCTTGCGAATGACAGGGAGAACGAGTTCTGGGAATTTGGGGATCACTGTGAAAGTTCAATTGAAACTTCGGGAACTTGATCTTCAGTTGGAGCTTACTTTTCTGGATGCAAATGAGTTCCCTGTTTTAGTCGATGGACTGAAGTACTTAATTCCGGAACTGATTGTTAATGAACTTGAATCGTTTGTTATTAGAGACATTTAAATAAGACTTTGTAGGGAAGAAAGAAGAGTACCGTGGCCGGAGCCAGCTGAAGGAGCCTAAGGTTGTCCTTGAGAGGAACATGGAGTAGGGCTAAGGGAGCTCACAAAGACTTTTGTACATATTCTTGTTGCATATCATTCGAACTTTGGTTTAGCTGCTTGCACAGGTGGAAACCGACAGAGAAACCTTTGCAGCTGCTACGTTCCACCCAAAGGTGTAGGTTCCAATGTTGAAATTGAAGCCAATTTTAATACTGATAGGCCTAGATGCATTACAGCAGGCACACTAACAGTTGTAGTTGTAGTACTAATCAGATTGCTTACAGGGTTACATTCAGCTACATATAGGTTGGTAGAAATCAAGCCTACTGTTGCCCCTATTACACCACATCCTGCTGACAATAACCTACAGTTGTTGGGGTCAAGAAATTGCACACAGATCTATCAAGGGGAGATGTTTCTTCAAACGCTTATATTAGATTGCTTTATGAATACATTGACACTGTGAATGCAAGGGATTGCTTTGTTTGTACCTAGTTGCCTGCATCTGTTTCAGAGGGTATTACCAAGCAAAACATTCCTTTGACTTATGGAATTTCTTGTAGTCTTTTACTAAGCTTATTCTATTGACAGGGTAGTTTCCAATATTATTTTATTCAAATTATGATTTAGTCCTTTCAGAAGTTCCTATGTTTAAACATTTGAATAAGAATCCTTATTTTAAAGGTGCAGAGATTTCAGGCAAATATTTTGTGTCTCTTAAGCCACTAGATACTGCATATGCACACAGACATCATTTGACTTGTTCAATGTCAGATGTGGAGAAGAAATTTTTGAATCTGGTGGACTACAGAGGGAGAAATTAAGGGGCCGATTCCGATTCGGGCCGGAAATCTCTCCGACCGAGCCGGACCCGGTGAGATTTCCGACCGAATCGGACCCTAGCAGTCCGACCGGACGAGTACGATGCATTCGCATGCTATCGGACTCGATTCGGTCGGACTCCCATTGAAGTCAATGGGAGCCGGTCGTACAACGCGTACGCGGGCTCCCATTGACTCAATGGGTGTGAGGCGAACAAGGGCGCCCCTACAGCGGGTTCGCGGCGAGCGGGTCGCGGCATACATGCACAGGTAGGGGGACCCATGGGTCCCCCTGTGTGCGACTCGCGCGGCTAGGCGTACAGGGGGGTCCGACATGGACCCCCAAAGTACGGCTCCGACTGCTCTTTCGAGCCGGCCGGCGCGAGTCGGTCAGACTGCTCGATGCGCGCATCGTACTTACCCGGCCGGGGAACGTCTCCATTGCGCGGTGCGAGTCGAGTCCAAGCGAGTCGGTCGGAGCGGTTGGGTCCCGCGAACGAGTCGGTCGGCCATTTCGCGTGCGCTCGCATCATACTCGCTCGCCCGGACGCACGTCCGACTCGGTCGGGAAACAGGTCTCCGAATCGGATCCGGTAATGCCGAATCCGATTCGGAGCCCTACCGGCCGAGATCGGAATCGGCCCCTTAGAGTCCAAATCGGAAACTGATAAGGATCTTAAGAGACACCACAGTTGGAGTAGTAAAGAAATTTAACATCAGGTGAAGGGAAATTTGCCTGCCTTGACTTTAGATTGGCAACATAAGGGAAAGCTGTATATACACATTGATCAGAGTTATATAGACCTGTTATTTTTAGGGAGAACTGAATGTGAACATGTTTTCGCGGTAAGAGGGAAAAATGGCCTTTTCTTGGAGGGACAGGATCCTTTGATTTTTGGAGTGTATTTTATTTGTGGACAGTATGCATATTTTAAATTGCCCCACTGATAGCATGGTACATGTTATCTTGGTACAGTTTTCCCGAAGATTTACCATGTGGAACATTTTAATGATCTTGTATGGGAAACAAGACCTAGAACTGGACGAGGTAGGAGGAGATATTTTTGGTGCCATAATCCCGCCTGTAGGAGTAATTCTGAATGATCTGAACATTTGAAAGCTGTCTACAATAGTGGATAAGTTGGCTACTAGTCCCGCAGATTCTTTGTTACTTGTAAATACTGAGATGGTTGCGACAAGGTCTATGGTTTTACAAAAGAGACTTGCGCTAGACCTTTTACTCAAAACTGAGAGCAAAGTCTGCAGGATGCTAAAAGTTCAGCAATGCTGTACTTATCTCCCAGACGAAAGTAAGGATCTGGAGAAATATATTCGTAATATATCTGGGTTGACAAAAGATTGAAAGAGCAAGAAGCAATGGATGCTTGGGAAGCTATTGGAGGTGGATTTGCTTCAATAAGCAAGTGATTTGAAAGCTTGGGAAGTGGAACGCTGGGTGCCATTTTAAAACCCCTTTTGATAATTGCCCTTTGTGCAATATTCCTTTGTATGATCGTTAAGGGATACAAATATGCCCAAGTTAGATGGAGAGTGCTAGATGATGTAGAGTTAGAGGAGAGTCAAAGTAAGGGCCTGATTATGATGGTGGTCGGAGAAGCACCCGACCACCATTCTGTCGGGAACAAGACCAGCCGACAGGGAGTCGGCGGTCCCATCAGACAAATTACAATCCAAATGCCGTGGAGGCGGTCGGAAACATGCCTCTTAGCATTGAGGCTCGTGCTGGGGCCCGAAAAGGGCTGCAGCACAAGCCTCACTGCTAAGAGACATGTTTGTAAACATCCCTGCCCCTTGTGACAGGCACCGTGCGGTGCCTGTAACACAGTTCAGGGATGTTTAGCCCAGACCCATAGCAGAGGGCCAGGGGGAAGGGGTGCCCACTAGGGGCCCCCAAAGTCACTTTCTGTCTGCCTTTTCATGGTGGGCGGACCGCCATAAAATGGCAGGCAGAAAGGGACATTGTAATCCCTATGGCGGTGCCTGAGCAGACACTGCCCCTATTGAATGAATTTGTACTTGTAAAGCGCACTGATACCCCAACTGGGGTTTCCTGGCACTGTACGCATACCGCTGTGGAACCCTTCCTGGCTTTTCCCTGTGAAATGTCCACTCCTGGGCACCCCCAAGGTGAAGCCAGGCATCCCAGCGCTGTTGGGGCCGTTGTGGAGATTAAGCAAGTTATTGCCCAGAGTTGGACCCATGATTAGAATAGGCACCAAGGCGAGAATTATCAGGTCCGAGGAAATTGAGCCCAAGACCCGCTGAGGCGGGAATTGAACCCTGGTCCCGGGCCAGTTCTCTGCATCAGGGTCTGCCGCTCTAACCATTGAGCCACACTTCTCCACCTATTGTAGGGATTGCAGTCCCTCCGATGGTCCAACGGGCTCCTTAAGCCCATCGGATGCAAGGCGGATGGTCCCTCCCCCAGATGTCTCCGCCCACCTCATCCTAAGACCTGCAGGGGTCGATGGCGGTGGGACTACCACCGATGGCCTGATGGTTGCGGTCCCAGCGCCATCATGATCAGGCCCTAAGTATTGTGATGACATGAAACTCCTAGAAGACTCTAGACAAAAGATGCTTAAGACTACAAGGTTTTAGATGGTCCATCCGATAACATCAGATTGTAATTTGTGATAGCTTGATTCGCCATCAGACGGGGGACTGGAGCAGCGTAATTTGGCTCCACCTTATTGTTTGACTACGCACATATATATTTATGCATGGCTTCATGTACTCGTGTGATATAACGTTAATGTAATGTAGTGCACTTGAACAGATACAGAAAATGCATTTACTGTGCAATCTCAACATTTATATGAGTGTGCATATTAACATTTTATTTGCAGTAACATTGAATTGCAGTTCTCATATATATCTGCATTTATGTGGTTATTGTTGTAGTAAAAAGACTTTATTGAATTCAGTTTATACTACATATCAAGCAAATACAAGAACAATATTGATAAACAAAAATAAATATACAGTAATAGATAGCTATAAGAAGAACCATAAAAAGTCTTTATACATTTTGAGAAGGGGAGAGAAAAAGGAGAGAAGGGATAGGGGGAAGGGAGGACATAGGAAAGATCATAATATAAGTCATCCATATTGACAATAATGACAACAAGTTGCCTCAAGAACAATTCATATAATTAACAATATGCATCCTAACACATCCAATGAAATAACTAAGGTATGTGGGTATTGTTAATTCTTATGTATTCGTAATCTCATTTTAATAATACTCTGCATTTATTTTATATCTAAAATGTATGTTTGATTAGTATTCTAAATGTCTAATATAACCATATATGTATCTATAATCATGCATTTAAATATGTTTTGAGATGCTTGCCACGCTAACCTGATCAACGGCCTTAAAGCATTTGGATTTCTTAATGTTTAACCTTCAATGTAAATGTTTGCTTAGCATGCAATGGGGCATATTCTCAAGAACGTGTGATAACCACCGCAAGTGTAGCTTAACGCAACCCTTCACATCGCATTCTATCATGGGAAAACAACTCCGTGTCAACATGGTATTCACAACACGGCGGTACCATGCGATAGTCACACGACAACGCGTCAAATGAACGCGTTAAAAACAACGCGACGCCGCAAAAACGCAAAACCCCAACGCGAAAATAGTAGTCGATGACGCCAATCGCGATACAAAAATCTACGAAAAACAGGGCTGCAATTCCCACGCGTCATGCGGGAAAATGCACTATAAAAGTAGAAAAAAAACATATCAACAAAAGCCAAACAACAGCGAAGCACAATGGAGGCATCCGGAGCAAGTACAGAGGACAACTAGAACCCCACAAGCCCCCCGGAGGAACAGCCAGGGACCTCGGGGTCAGGGATGGGCAAGG